>CM047876.1:10378679-10411559 GCA_026212405.1 Petrea volubilis | reverse complement strand
TCACCTTATCGCCCATGTCTCATTATTTGGCCATCGAATGGTGCCATGTCAATCCTTAGGCTATCAGCCAACAATATCGCCCTATCCATAGCCTAGCAAGTTTAGGGGCCCAACAGACAATTACAAGTCATCCGAAGTTCTTTTAGACTAAAACCCTCTACTATGAATACCCCTCATTTATAGAATCAAGTATAGCATACATCAATTGTAATATTCTATCATTTATTATAGTCATCGATTCTCCTGTCCACTCATTTTTTGACTTAGGCATTTGATGGTCTTAGCCATGGCCACCCCTAACTAACTCACATTGTTTTCCTTTGTTGCAAGTCTCTCTAAATCATCTCCCACCCACTCAACATACAATCAAATTGACAAGATCTCTGATCCGATCTACGTCACACTAATTGGCACACTATCATTTTTATTTTTTTTCATTTTTTGGTACAAAAATCCTCCAGTTACACCTTTTATATGCCCACATTTCAATTATTACAATCTTGAAATCATTCTTACTTTATTTTGGGATTTAACACATGGACCTTCGAATCATGCAAATAATAGTGTTTTATAGTTGAGCTCTTCTCCACCCACCCATTAAATTAATTAATTATTATTAAATGGAAAAAAGATAATTTCTTTTAATACTTCTATTTTAGTTTTATTTTTTATCTTAAGATCTTCTCGATATTTTGAGAAATAAAATTGAAAAAGACTTTTATATGAATTATATATGTTATATGATTACAAAATCCAATGTTGGCAATAACCGATTGTTTGGCCTGATTACACTCTATGTGTTTCCCTTTTGGTACCTTTTACCTCATCAACTGTTATGTGGAGGAGTTAGGTTAACATGTTTCTCTTCTGTATCTGTGTTGTGTGTGTTGGTGTATATATAATAAGAATCTTTAGATTTGGAACATTGTTGCTAATGTTTGTGCCAAGTGCCACCAGTGATAAATTGGTTTGCAAGGCATTTTAAAGGGATGAAGTAGATAGTATATTTAAACTCGGTTGTATAGTTGGTTTGAAGATTTTGGAGAATATGTATGATTTGTAAGAACTCGATCTTTCACTCATACGTTCTATTATATATGCTTAAGTATGTGGACTTACGTGACTTGCATGTTATATGCATCATTTACGAAACACATATTGTTTGGCAAATGTGCCGTTTTTATTACAACATGCATCGATCGAGGATTATTTTCTCATCGATGGTTAAACCATCCTTCCATGCATAAAATTCAAGAAAAATATAGGATGTAATATATATACTTAAACATGTTATATATATAGATGTACACACATTAGATAGGAATTTGCTCTATACTTCTTATAAATGCCATTCACCCACATGTGTCACTTTTACAAAATAATCTTGAGAATAATATTTAAATTTCTAAAACATAAAACCATATATATGTATATATAGATATATATTTAGTTTTCATATAATATATTTAGGAAAAGCCTTAAAGATGCATAAATTGCATTTGTCTCCCCTAAAGACTATTTTCTTCTTCCATACCTTTCAATAAAATACCCAAAATATAGGAAATAACTCACAATTTCAGAAAATATAAGGGGGGAGGAACGTTTTTCAGCTTATATATGTGCCCAAATTCAATACTTGGTGGATATTAATCCTTAGGTCTCCATATTACACCAATCACCATCCATGTACACTTGTATAGCCACTTGTATATACCTTCTCAGAATTGTACATACATTTATGGTCAAGGATTACTTAGACTACCACTAAGCACTTATAGACCACCACTAAGCACCCTTAGACCTCATAGTTGGGTATTGAGTGGAAAGAAGGTATCATTAGATTAAGACTTAACTTTATTTTAATCCTATTTCTTCTATTCTTCTAACAGTAGTTATAAGGAGTCAAAGGTGCAAGAAAATACAAACACACACCCTCCCACACCAAGTAGCCGGTCACACACACAGCCCTCATATCTCACTCTTGTTGTTCATTTATCCCACAAACTCACCTTTTCTCCTTCTTGCACTACTTTGTTTCAAAACCTAGAAAGAAAAGAAGAAAACCCTTTAGAAGAAGGTAGTTGTGACATCCTGATTTTTGGTCTAACAACAATCTAAATCGGTTCTTTCATATACATGCATGCTTACTAATATTTCATGGTTGGTAGGATCCTTCTTTTATAGTGAATTATGGTGACGTGATAATTACTGATTTTCAAACTTTAAACGTATTTGACATTCTAACACAATTTCGAAATCTTTATGTCCTACATTGCAATTTTGCAAATATATACTAAAACATTTTAAATTTCTGGAAAATATACATATAATTTCAGATTTATAAGGCTATTAATTTCATCATTTGGAATGTTTTCTAAATTATTTAGAATTTTCGAATTTTAGGCCTTAAAACCCTAATTTTATGCCCTAAAACCCTAGTTTTCGATTTTTACAAACATAATAAGTATAAAATCGAAATTTTAATAAATAAAGATATAATTTCAGATTTTATATATAGGTCAATAAATATCAGATTTTATTTGATTTTTGTTTATATTTTATTAAAATACTTTCTTATCTTATCCTATCTATCTTATCTTATCTTATCTTATCTTATCTATCGTATCCTATCCAAATCTTATCATAATCTATCTTATCTTATCTTATCTTATCTTATCCTATCTTATCCTATCTTATCTTGTAAATTGACCTTATATTATAAAAATCCTATGTTCTTGCCGCCTAAACTCTATAAAAGGGGGCCATTGTCTTCATTCTCCCCCACAACAAACCAAAAATCCCGCCCTAAAATCACCCACCCACACTCACCTCCACTCTCAACACACAAAACACTTTCTATTTATAGCAAATCTTCCCCCACCTATATATACATCAATAAACCTTCTTTTTCATACATATATACCTATTATCCTTCTATATACTCCCTTATTTCCCTCACATACTCTGGAAGGTAGAAACCTGCGTTAAAACCCATAACTAAGAGTGTTATTCATAGCTCTTGAGTAAAAGTTCTTGCTAAAAGGCATGCTTCAATGCTCATGAGTAAAAGTCTTGCCAAGCATGCTTCAATGCTCTTGGTTAGTAGATTGTTTATTTTTAAAGTGATTTTCTTAAGTTGATATTTCATGATTAACTTAGACATAAGTCTTATGTTACATGCTATTTTCTTCAAAGGCTATTCTTTTAATACTTGCTAGAAAGCATGTTTTTTTTTAGTTGTAATTATGCTCTATGTTCATAAAATTAGGAATCAAGCATAGCTTAGTTATCATTCCAAATATGGTTTTAATATGCTTTTATAATTTAAAATATGAGAATATGTTCCTTATGTTTTTATGTGAGATTATGTGAAAAATGTACAATATTTTCTTAAAGTGGATACTAGGTATAAGTTAGCATCTTAATTTCTAAATTATGATTATATGAGTATTGTGTTAGTTCGAGAATATAAGTAGTTAGGTTATTCTTTAAATAAAGATTACTAAGTAGTATCCTAATTATAGCTGATAATGTAATTTTAGAGGAAGTCAAGTGATCTAGCCGAAACAAATCTATAAACTTGATAAACTCCTAAGGTGAGTGCTTTGTCAATTCTTTTCTTGGGGCTCTGAACTAATACGATATAAATATTATTTGTATAGCCTACCTTATTGAATTTATGTTATTAGATTTTTCGGAAAATGTTTTCCCATACATATAAGACAAGTTCTTTCCAAAAATATTGCATTTTCTGATATTGCCAAGTTGTATCTGTCTCAAACTGATTTTGACACCTTTGGGATCCATATTAATTGTATTTCTATGTATCCCGGGTGAAAAATGCTTATTGCTTTGTTGACAAGTTGTGAGCCATATATGTTCCTATTATATCCGTTTAACCTTGGGACGCCCTTGGGAAGTTTGGGGGCCCAGGTACTTATAAGAGGAATTTTATCGGAGCGGAACGGACCGTCGATGGAACCTTTATATGATACCATTCCGTAAAATCAATTCTACTTACAGCCGGGAGGATGACTGTAGTAGGGATTGGAGCGATGTATTGCACGGACGCGTGATACATCTCCGTCTTGTTTGGTGTCGAGGTGGCTTCTCGACAAGGGAGGCATAAGGGTTTCTATTATGATTTATCTGTTTTGGGTAGTTATAAGGTTGGAGACTCCGTCTTGGGCTCACTGTTCGTATTACTCAGTTCAGTTATTATTATCAAGTTACATTTCACACTACGTGCACTTTATTATGGTTTTAACTGTTTTGAGTCTCATTTTCAATCAAATATATATCTATATATATGTGGCCTCACTAAGTCATTGGACCTTAACCCCTAGTTTCTTTCTGTTCATTGCCTCAGAATCAGAATAATGGGCGTGCATAGGATGGTTGCCGCTCCTCCAGTTGTTATATTAAGCTTCATTTCACTTTGTCTTGCTTTATAATCTGTAGTTTGCTACTTGTGCCACTAGTTGGCTATTTTGATGTTGTACTCGGTTTGCTCTACTTGGTTGTACTAAACATAGTTATCTATATTATCCATGTTGCATATTTTACTCTACCTCCACTGCGTATTGTTAATTTAGGCGTTCGTACTGGGTGTGAATTTCAAAATTTGTGCTCAGTGCGATCGTCAGTGGTCTCCAACCGTATAGGAAGATCCTAGCGGGAGGGGTGCCACAAGCGGTGGTATCAGAGCCTAGGTTTAGGTTATAACCATGTGTTATATATAGGTAAGCATGCATACATCTAGTCTTTCTTCTGACCAAATCACTATGTGTATATGTGCTCTGTTTGTGATTATCAAATATGCTATCGCATATTATATACTTGATGTAGTGAAGTTTTGTGCATAACTTATGTGATAATCATGTTTTGATAATTATTCCCTAGATTCGAATCCGTAACACTTAGAATTTTGATGGCGCCACGAAAAGGAGCTACACGTACCCGCTACACTCCCAACCGACCCCAAAACCAACTCACCCTACTGTAACACAACCCCAAGAAAATCCTCATCAAGGACCCACGACAAGGTTGGACCAGAAGAAAATCATGTTCCAAACCAAGGAAATAATTAGTGATATTCTGAGCCAAATGGTTGGAGTTTGGAGAGAAATTAGCCAACAAAATCAAAATCACCAGTCGGATGATAGGATGCTAGATCGCTTCCTGCGCTTCAACCCACCAAAATTCTATGGGGAGCCTAACGATCAAAAGGCTGAATCCTGGGTAGCAGCAATTACCAAGATCTTTAAAGTTTGCGCTGTAGTGAAAGGAACAAGTGGAGTTCACCGTATTCCTGATGGAAGGAGCAGCCCACAACTGGTGGAAGCTCGTGGAACAAAGATGGAATGCCAACCAAACCCCTGTAACTTGGACAAATTTTCTGAAGGAGTTTTCTGACTAATTTATACCCCAAGTAGTTCGGGATGCAAGAGAGAAAGAATTTATGGATTTGATTCAAGGGATCCTTACTGTTTGCGGAATATGAGGCCAAATTCGCATCGTTTGGTACAGTATGCGCCACATATAATGAATGATGAAGGAGAAAAACTAAACGATTCATCCAAGGTTTGCGGCCGGAAGTCCGATGGCCGCGTATAATGGCGACCCGACATTGAGGAATATACACAGGCTGTCAGTAAAGTCCATGGTTGTTGAAGGCAGAAATATCCGGGAAATCAAACAATAACGAACAAGGTGAGCAAGAATAAGGTGCCTAAGTCCTGGGGGTGAGGACAAACTGCCAGACACAAGGCCAATGTCAAGAAACATAAGCGCCCCGCATTGAAGTGAAACATCAAAATGTTAACCAACTTGGAGGCATGGAAAGAATTGGAATGCAACTAATTGTATGAGACCATCCAAGAGCCACGTAGGAGGCAACCTTTTGGAAAAAGAAATGGAAACATGTGTAAGCATGCGGTAGTGATCAACACATGATTAAAGAGTGCCCGAAAGGCCCCCGAAAAAACCCCCTAAAATATATTCCCCCCTTGGTTCAACTCAAGAAGGAAGGACCCAAGTTCCACCTGCCGGAAGGCCAAAAGTAAAAGCTAGAGCTTACGCTCTAGAGGCAGATGAAGGACCCGATCCAACTACAGTAGTGGAAGGTACGGCTCAAATTTTAAACACTTCTATGAAAATATTGTATGATCCTGGAGCTACTCATATCTTTCGTATCTATGGAATCTGTGAATCGATTGGGGTTATTACTAGAACCTTTACCTTATAATTTTGAAGTTAGCACCCCCTTAGGATCTAGTTATCTTACTAATCGGGTTCTAAAAGGATGTCCGATAAGAATTGAAGGAAAAACATATCCCGCTGACTTAATAGAGCTTCCTATTCAAAACTATGATATAATCCTTGGGATGGATTGGTTGTATCAACATCAGGCCCAACTAAATTGTTTTGCTAAGAAGATTATTTTGGGAAGGGAAAATTCACCTATGTCACCAATCCCCCTTAGTTCATCCAAAACCATATCTCTTATCTCCTTCGTTGAAGCAAAGAAAGTGTATCAAGGAGGGAGCATTAGGATTCATTGCCTATTTGCTCAACAAACCGAAGGACCAAATAAAGATAGAGGAAGTTCCTGTTGTACAGGAATTCCAAGATGTGTTTCCAGAAAAATTGAATTCATTACCCCCTCAGAGAGAAATAGAATTTGTGATCGGACACCATACCAGCGGCTGAACCTTATTCAAAAACACCATATCGAATGGCCCAGCTGAACTGAAGGAGTTAAAGAAGCAACTTGAAGAATTGATAGAAAGCGGATATATTCGGCCGAGTACATCACCTTGGGGAGCGCCAGTGCTATTTGTTAAAAAGAAGGATGGGTCACTTCGGATGTGTATTGATTACCGGGAGTTAAATCGGATAACTGTCAAGAATAATATCCACTCCCACACATAGAAGAACTATTTGACCTTCTACAAGGTTCACAAGTATATTCTAAATTGGATTTGAGACAAGGATATTATCAGCTTAGAGTTAAAGAGGAAGATATTCCTAAGACATCATTTAATACTCGATATGGGCACTTTGAATTTGTTGTTATGCCTTTTGGATTGACCAATGCACCAGCAGCTTTTATGGATATGATGCACCGGGTCTTCCGACCATATTGGATCAGTTGTGGTTATTTTCATTGATGACATCCTGGTATACTCAAGGACTCCAGAACTGCATGCGGAACACTTGCGAATTGTTCTACAGACATTACGAGAAAAGAAGTTATATGCAAAATTTAGTAAGTGCGACTTTTGGATAGAAAAAGTTACATTTTTAGGCATATAATTTCCAAGACCGGAATTGAAGTCGATCCCTCAAGGTGGAAGCTGTTAATAATTGGAAGCGTCCGAAGACTCCAACTGAAGTAGAAGCTTTCTGGGTTTAGCAGGTTACTATCGACGATTCATACAAAATTTTTCAAAAATTGCAGAGCCGTTAACTCAACTGACTCGCAAGAATTCTCCCTGGAAATGGAATGAAAAGTGTGAAGCTAGTTTTCAAGAATTAAAAAGATGTTTAACCAGCGCCCCAGTACTGACACTACCTGAAGGAAACGAAAATTTTGTTGTCTATACTGATGCATCTAGAGAAGGTTTGGGGTGTGTGTTAATGCAAAATGGGAAAGTGGTTGCTTATGCATCACGGAAGCTTCGTTCTCATGAATGTAATTATCCGACCCATGATTTGGAGTTGGCAGCCATTATATTTGCTTTGGCCAAGTGGAGACATTATCTGTATGGGACAACCTTGAGGTGTATACAGATCACAAAAGCTTAAAGTACTTACCCACTCAGAAGGACCTCAACATGAGACAAAGAAGATGGCTGGAATTCTTGGAGGACTATGATTGTAAGATCCAATATCACCCCGGGAAAGCCAACGCAGTTGCCGATGCTCTTAGTAGAAAAGCCGGATTAGCACAATTAAGCAGTGGAATTGGGGTATCTAAAAATAATTGTACCATAAAGACTCATGCTCAAATAGCAGATCTAACTGTTCAATCAGAACTTGTCACCAAGATCCGGGAAAAGCAAGCAAAGGATAAGTGGAATCAGAAGCAAATTGCCCAGGTAGGAGAAAGTACAAATGAGAAATATGGGATTGATGATATGGGGATTTTACGTTACAAGGGCAGAATATGTATACCTGAAGAAATGAAAAAAGAGATTTTGGAAGAAGCTCACAAGACACCATATACCGTTCATCCAGGAGGAACAAAAATGTATCGAGATCTTAAACAGTATTATTGGTGGAATGGTATGAAGAGAGATATCTCAGACTTCGTAAGAAGATGTTTGACGTGTCAAAAGATCAAAGGCGAACACCAAAAGCCGGGAGGAATGTTACAACCATTACCGATTCCAACATGGAAATGGGATCAAGTTACTATGGATTTTCTAGTAGGATTACCTAAGGTAAGAGGTGGATATGATAGCATATGGGTAATCGTGGATAGGTTAACCAAGTCAGCACATTTTCTGCCTGTTAAAACGACTGATCGAGTAGAAACTTTAGCAGAACTTTACCACTGTGAGATCACGAGACTCCATGGCATTCCTACATGTATCATCTCAGACAGGGATCCTAAGTTCACATCTGGGCTATGGCAAAACATACAAAGGCATATGGGCACTAAATTGCAATTCAGTACAGCTTCGCATCCACAAACGGATGGGCAGACAGAAAGATTGATAGCCTATTTGGAGGACATGTTGAGAATGTGCGTATTGGAATATTGTGATAGCTGGAATAAGCACTTGCCCTTGATTGAATTTGCTTATAACAATAGTTATCAAGCTTCAATACAGATGGCACCATATGAAGCTTTGTATGGAAGAAAGTGCCGATCACCACTATATTGGGACTTGGATGAATGGAGATGGACAAAGGATGGAATACATAGAGCAGTACGACCTGAACTCATCCAAGATGCAATTGACAAAGTGCAAATTATCAAACAAAAGATGAAGACTGCCCAGGATCGACAAAAGAGTTATGCGGACAAACGACGAAGAAAACTGCAGTTTGAAGTCGGGGATCGAGTATTCCTTAAAGTCTCTCCAAGGAAGGGATTTACAAGGATTGGTAAAGGAGGAAAATTGAATCCCAGGTATGTTGGACCATTTGAGATCATAGAGCGAATAGGAGAAGTTGCATATCGACTAGACTTACCACCTAGCCTAACAGGAATCCACAACGTGTTTCACGTATCTCAGCTCCGAAAATACTACCCTGATGAAACCCATATCCTTCCACCCGAAAACTTACCCCTTGAACCTAACCTTACCTATACAGAAAAACCTATTCGCATTTTAGACCGAAAGTTCCAAGAGTTAAGAAATCGGAAAATTCCACTCGTCAAGGTACTATGGCAAAACCATCAAGTTGAAGAGGCAACTTGGGAACCAGAAGAGAAAATACGTAAATGTTATCCGGAACTATTCAATCAGGTAAGAATCTGGGGACCAGATTCTTTTAAGGGGGGGAGAGTTGTGACATCCTGATTTTTGGTCTAACAACAATCTAAATCGGTTCTTTTCATATACATGCATGCTTACTAATATTTCATGTTTGGTATGATCCTTCTTTTATATGTGAATTATGTGACGTGATAATTACATGATTTTTCAAACTTTAAACGTATTTGACATTCTAACACAATTTTCGAAATCTTATGTCCTAAATTGCAATTTTTGAAAATATAACTAAAACATTTTAAATTTCTGGAAAATATACATATAATTTCAGATTTATAAAGATATAATTTCATCATTTTGGAATTTTTCTAAATTATTTATGAATTTTCGAATTTTAGGCCTTAAAACCCTAATTTTATGTCCTAAAACCCTAGTTTTCGATTTTTACAAACATAAATAAGTATAAATTCGAAATTTTAATAAAATAAAGATATAATTTCAGATTTTATAATATTAGGTCAATAAATATCAGATTTTATTTGATTTTTTGTTTATATTTTATTAAAATATCTTATCTTATCTTATCCTATCTTATCTTATCTTATCCTATCTTATCTTATCTTATCCTATCCAAATCTTATCATAATCTTATCTTATCTTATCTTATCTTATCTTATCCTATCTTATCCTATCTTATCTTGTAAATTGACCTTATATTATAAAAATCCTATTTCTTGCCCTAAACTCTATAAAAGGGGGCCATTGTCTTCATTCTCCCCCACACAAACCAAAAATCCCGCCTAAAATCACCCACCCACACTCACTCCACTCTCAACACACAAAACACTTTCTATTTATAGCAAATCTTCCCCACCTATATATACATCAATAAAACCTTCTTTTTTCATACATATATACCTATTATCCTTCTATATACTCCCTTATTTCCCTCACATACTCTTGAAGGTAGAAACCTTGCTTAAACCCATAACTAAGAGTGTTATTCATGCTCTTGAGTAAAAGTTCTTGCTAAAAGCATGCTTCAATGCTCATGAGTAAAAGTTCTTGCCAAGCATGCTTCAATGCTCTTGGTTTAGTAGATTGTTTATTTTTAAAGTGATTTTCTTAAGTTGATATTTCATGATTAACTTAGACATAAGTCTTATGTTACATGCTATTTTCTTCAATGCTATTCTTTTAATACTTGCTAGAAAGCATGTTTTTTTTTTAGTTGTAATTATGCTCTATGTTCATAAAATTAGGAATCAAGCATGCTTAGTTATCATTCCAAAATATGGTTTTAATATGCTTTTATAATTTAAAATATGAGAATATGTTCCTTATGTTTTTATGTGAGATTATGTGAAAATGTACAATATTTTCTTAAAGTGGATACTAGGTATAAGTTAGCATCTTAATTTCTAAATTATGATTATATGAGTATTGTGTTAGTTCGAGAATATAAGTAGTTAGGTTATTCTTTAAATAAAGATTACTAAGTAGTATCCTAATTATAGCTATTAATGTAAATTTTAGGAGGAAGTCAAGTGATCTAGCCGAAACAAATCTATAAACTTGATAAACTCCTAAGGTGAGTGCTTTGTCAATTCCTTTCTGGGGCTCTGAACTATACGATATAAATATTATTTGTATAGCCTACCTTATTGAATTTATGTTATTAGATTTTTCGGAAAATGTTTTCCATACATATAAGACAAGTTATTTCCAAAAATATTGCATTTTCTGATATTGCCAAGTTGTATCTGTCTCAAACTGATTTTTGACACCTTTGGGATATCATATTTTAATTGTATTTCTATGTATCCCGGGTGTAAAAATGCTTATTGCTTTGTTGACAAGTTGTGAGCCATATATGTCCTATTATATCCGTTTACCCTTGGGGACGCCCTTGGGAAGTTTGGGCCCAGGTACTTATAAGAGGAATTTTATCGGGCGGAACGGACCGTCGATGGAACCTTTTATATGATACCATTCCGTAAAATCAATTTCTACGTACAGCCGGAGGATGACTGTAGTAGGGATTGGAGCGATGTATTGCACGGACGCGTGATACATCTCCGTCTTGTTTGGTGTCGAGGTGGCTTCTCGACAAGGGAGGCATAAGGGTTTCTATTATGATTTATCTGTTTTGGGTAGTTATAAGGTTGGAGACTCCGTCTTGGGCTCACTGTTCGTATTACTCAGTTCAGTTATTATTATCAAGTTACATTTCACACTACGTGCACTTTATTATGGTTTAACTGTTTTGAGTCTCATTTTCAATCAAATATATATCTATATATATGTGGCCTCACTAAGTCATTTGGACTTAACCCCTAGTTTCTTTCTGTTCATTGCCTCAGAATCAGAATAATGGGCGTGCATAGGATGGTTGCCGCTCCTCCAGTTGTTATATTAAGCTTCATTTCACTTTGTCTTGCTTTATAATCTGTAGTTTGCTACTTGATGCCACTAGTTGGCTATTTTGATGTTGTACTCGGTTGCTCTACTTGGTTGTACTAAACATAGTTATCTATATTATCCATGTTGCATATTTTACTCTACCTCCACTGCGTATTGTTAATTTAGGCGTTCGTACTGGGTGTGAATTTCAAAATTTGTGCTCAGTGCGATCGTCAGTGGTCTCCAACCGTATAGGAAGATCCTAGCGGGAGGGGTGCCACAGTAGTGATTTCTCTTGATGCATGAGCTAGTTTTCTTATAGCGTTAGCATATTATTCTCCTATTAGGACATGGGATGTAACCACAAGTTGGTTACTATCTTAGTCCGAAAGAATTTCACGACAATTTAGCTAAACGCATGTTGTATGTTCATGAACAATTGTGCTTGAAATTTTAGCGTTTCTGCTGGATTTATGTTGCTAAAAATTAGTGTTTATGCTTGTTTAAGGTTTTTCTATGTGTTTAGGGCTTGATTTATGTGTTAAAAGTCGAAAATTCAGTGTTTAAAGCTGAAAATTATAGTTGTTTTCAAAACTGGAAATTCTGTTTTCAAAACTGGAATTACTGTTCAAAGCCGAAAAATCCGATTTTCAAGGCTGAAAATTCGAATTTTACAAAGCTGAAAACCTATTTTACAAAGCTGGAAATTGCAGCATGTAATCTCAGTATATTACAAGCTGAAATTTCCGAATTTTGCAAGCCGGAAATCTGCTGTCGCAGTCTGCCGAGTTATGGTTTCTATGCTGGAAATTTGGTGATTTATGCTGAAATTATGCAATAGTATGCTGAAAAATAGTTTATATTGTGTGAAAATTGTGTGATTAAGGGCCCAAAGTGTTAGGGGTGGATGGGGCTGAGTTCGGCCGGGCGGCAACGGGCTTGCCGGTCTTAAACGTTCTCGCCATCCATCGTTGCCTAATCCCACCTTGCATGGACGGAGCGTTCCATGTACTGAAGTGGGTCGTAGGAAATTTGGCATATGCCCGGGATATGACCACTGGAGTGTCTGGTTGGGTGGGAGTAATGATTGGAATTGAATTACGGCACGGCAAGATAAGGTAGCCGCCCGTCGAGGCGGAAAACGGTAGAAAAGTGTGCAATTTTATGATTCTTACGATCTGCAATTTTTGCATGTTTTATGTTGATGCAAATATGTGAAAATATGCATGTCCAAGTCACACACATGCACCTTATGTGTTAAGTGAAATTACTACTCAACGTGATTGTTGATGTTGTTAAATATCTAATGTTTTAGCTGGACATGAGAACGAGGTTGTCAACGAGGAGGATAGCGAGAGGCGATTTGGAGCTTTTGGCTAGAAGAAGTGATAGACGAGTCTATGTAGTCGTATTATGTATTTAGGACTATTATCATGTACTTGGTATTTTGCTATGTTTAATAAATGACTTTTACAAAAAATTTCAGCTTACTATATTACAAGTATTCGTAGCATTTCTCTATAACTAGCCAAGGGTTTCGGGTCGTCACAGATTTCATATATACGATGGAGGTTGGGAAAATTTTATGCTCTTCTATGATGTTTTGCCGACCAACATAATAATCTTCTCGTATAGCATTGCGTTTAAGTTTGAAGCATCTGTGTAGTATTCTTTTAGATATTAAGCAAAATATGATTTTCTTCAAAAAATCAGAGATAATACCGATATATTTACCTTTATATATGTGTGGGCATATATGTATGTATATATAGAATCTCAAAAGTAATATCATAATCTTTTATTTGTTAATCCATTATTTTTTCTTTCTTTGATCTGCATCATTTTTTCGTTACTCTTACATTTTTTTTTATTTTTTTAGTTGTTTTGCATGGGCATGTGAATTTCTTTCTCATAAAATTACTTACAAGTTACAATATTTTGGGATGATTTATTTATATCTTACTATTTTAATTAATGTTTTGCAAGCATTATGTCGGAGATGATCTTTTTTGAATTTTAAATTGAGCGTAAATGGGTAAGTGAATTATATAAGTTCATACTTTAACACATATATGGTCTAAGTTTTGTCATTTATGTCTTCATTTATAGTCAAACTTATTCACAAAATGTATCTTTTGTTAAAAAAAAAGAAAAAGAAAAAAATTCTCTATTTTATGAAGATTAAATTCATGTATCTCTTCTTTGGGATAGATTTCAGATTCTTAATACATGAAAATGGAATCACTATTTTGGAAGGAATGTATTCACATATTGTATATAATAATAATTTTTTTTCATTTTGTCGTCTTAATCATTTGTTATAATTTTAAATAAGTTCCCCTTATATTATCTTCATGATTGGTAGTGGATTCTTCAAATCTTCTTGGTATTACTATATTTTTCCGTTTAAATTGGTAATGAATCATAAAGTCCTTTGTTTTGCATTTTTAGTTCATTAGTCGAGAGTTAACGAGTCTATTTGATGCTCCATAAGTTTGTCAAGAATTTTCTTCCCTATTTTTTCAATTATATTGAGTTTAATAGACTATGCATATACTACACAAGTTTGATTTAATAAAACATTAATGAATCTTCTTTCTCCAACTTTAAATAGAAAAAATCTAGATATTTTAACTAAATAAAATCTAAGCGTTTAGTTAGCCTAAATAAAAGCATTTCAAATTTAGTTCTACTCCAACCTTGTATAAACTTGATTCTTGCAACAAGCCTACAACTGCTCTTTTAAATCCATTGCCCCACACAATTATATTCTTGTCTCCATAAACATAAGGAGGGGCAAAAAAAAAAAGCCTTGCCAGATTCATATCACTTTCGAGACATTTTGTCCTCAAATATTAAAGCCAATGCACTAATTTTACCAAACATTACATTTCGAATTCCAACATTTGGTATCAAGTAAAAGAAGCATAAGTTTAAATAGATTGGATAACCTTATGTAAAACTTATGCCCACATAGTACATACATGACACACAATTGTATAGTATGTTACAAATATTTTTATTTACATATTTTTTACAAGTAATATCAAATTAAGATAATAAAATAGAAGATAAATAAAAGTATATATATCAATAGTATGTATAAAAATATGCCCTGACGA
This sequence comes from Petrea volubilis, assembly GCA_026212405.1. Taxonomy (NCBI): domain Eukaryota; kingdom Viridiplantae; phylum Streptophyta; class Magnoliopsida; order Lamiales; family Verbenaceae; genus Petrea; species Petrea volubilis. Next base: position 10,396,585 of record CM047876.1, on the reverse strand, counting down.
GACAGACACGCCCTGACAAGACAGACAGTAGACACATATATATACAACATGTATACATATTATAGACGAACAATTATTCCCCTCATAACTTCCTCGCTTTTTTAGCCAAAATAGAATGAATAAATATACCAAATCATCCGCGCGACAAAAGGAATGCAACGGTTGTAGTATTTTTGTGTTTTGAAAACTATGCAACAACGGAAAAATGGCGGTGGAGCTAGGTCTCCAACTCTAGCGACTTTCTCTGGCAATTTGTTGGTGGTTTTTAAGGATTTTGATATAGTAAGGTATTGGTAAATTCAATTTCTAGAACTAATGGGTGGAGGAGTTCAAATTTCGAATGAGATGGTGGCAACGTAAATTACAGTTTGTTGGGCGATATTTCTCAAATTAAATCCAAATGGCTTGGGATTTAATGAAATTGATTGAGGACTCTTGTTCTTATTAGTGAGATGAGTTGGGTGGCAATGCCAAAAAAAAATTGGCGAAGTTTTGGTGGCTGCGTTCAAGGAGTTTGCTCCCCTCCGTATGGTAGAGATATATTTTCAGGTATTGGGCTTAATAGATAATGAATGAAGCTTGAATTTATTGAATTCTAGAATAAATTTATATTTTTTAATGATTATTTGGGGTTTTCGCATTGTGCAATAAATACATGAATTACAAGCCCTGTGACGGTGTTAGATTGTCACGCATGTAGTTGGGATATATAGTATGTAGTGTCTGATGTAATCTAAAATGGTTTATTAATCAAGTAGAAAGTGAGTTGGAATTTCTAAGCAAGACTTTCTGAGTAATGCGCTTAATGATTAAGTTAAATCAAGTTAGAAGTTTATATGTTTGGAGTTAATTTATTTAGGACCCAGCTATGAGTTAAATGGCATTGTTAATGAGACCTCGAAATACCAGAAATAATATGACTTTATTAAATTGGAAAATCGAGTTACAATATGAGGGTACAGTTGCTGTAGCTAAATTTAATTGGACTGGAACTTGACATAAGATTCCAGATTACAGCAGAATGAATGAAGCTGGAACAAAACACGAGTTCTAGAAGAGAGCCTAATACTAAACTGTCTTACTTGTTAGAGACTGTGCACGGTTGCTTTACACACTTGCAGCCTTACACCAGTGAGTTGAATGAAATACTCAAAACACACTCTTGATCACACCGACCACTTAGAGATGTGCCAAACAATGATTATGGATCAATCTTGATTCACACGCACATTCAAGGTCTTCCACTTCTTGTTTGTTGATTTCTTCTATTTATACTTGTTGAGGATGGTTTCAAACTGATTCTTTCCTTTGCCGATTGATCAACGGCTTCTTGCCATATTTGAGCCTCCAACGGTTAATTTTCTTAGCCGGCCTTTTTGCCATTAAGTGAAAACCGACTTTCCTTGAATTGCTTGATCTTTGATTCATCAAATCTTTTCCAACTTCTTCTTGCTATAGTCAAGATGGAAATTGCCATAATCAAATCTGCCAACATTCTCCCCCTTTTGATGATGACAATGAGCTCCCCCTGTCTCCTTGCATCAACTTGTCTTATGTGATATTGAAAACTAAATAGAATTTCCTTAGTGTAGAGTATGCCTTCGTTGGTAGTAAACGATAGTAAATAAGAGATGGTCATGCAAACACCTTCCACAATGATATGCGTATAAACAAAAATAAGATGACTGAGTTTACCTCAAAAAATACCAAATCAGGTTCAAAAGTTCCAAAGGAAATACATGTGAAGCAGATAGAGTTAACAAACAAGATAAAAGATATGGCTCATAAGTTCCAAAGAAACAATTATAAGGCAGATTAAAATAGAAATTAAAACGAAGCAGAACAATGGGCAAGACATGTCTTCATGGTTCAGCGAACTCTCTGTTTTCTTTCTCTTTCTCATTTTCTCCCCCTTCATCATCAAGAGGGGCATGTATTTGAAGAAGGAAGGTGAAACGAAAAGAGACATGAGTTAGGATAGGAGTGTTAGAGACGCGTATGATGAATTGTACCCAGGATTTGAAAAGTTTTTCTGACACACACCCATGAACACCTAATTTGTTTCTAATTTCACAGAACCGTTCTTTAGGAAGAGGCTTTGTGAAGATATCTGCCAACTAATTATTTGTGTCAACATGCAGAATATGTATAGTGTTGTTATTGACATGATCACGAAGAAAATGATGTTTAATGGATATATTTTTGGTTTTGGAATGAAACATGGGGTTTTTAAAGATACGTATAGCACTGGTATTATCACAAAATAAGGGTATATTTGTGAACGAGAGATTTAAATCAGAGAGTATGTTTCATCCAAAGCAATGGAGTACATCAATTATCAAAAGCCATGTATTCAGCTTCAGTTGTAGAGAGTGCTACAACCAATTGTTTTTTACTGCTCAAGCTTACTAGACGTCCCCCAAGAAATTGACATGTGTCACTGGTACTTTTTCTATCAATAGTAAATCCTGCATAATCAGCGTCAGAGTATCCGACTAAAGAAAAAGATTTCGAGTTGGGATTCCATAACCCGAAATCAGGTGTTCCCTTTAAATATCTAAAAATGTGCTTAACGGCTTTAAAATGAGATTCCTTAAGGTTAGATTGGAATTGTGCACACATAGTAGTGACAAATAGTATATCGGGTCTACTAGCAGTAAGATAAAGCAAGTTACTGATGGTACTCCGATATAATTTCTCGTCAATACTTTTACCGTCGTCGTCTTTTTCCAATTTTGTGGAGATGCACATAGGGGTAGATATTCCTTGCATTGTTCCATTTGGAACTTTCGGAGTATATCTCTTGTATACTTCTCTTGGAAGAGAAAAGTTCCTCCGGAAGTCTGTATAATTTGTAGCCCAAGGAAATAGCTTAATTCTCCCATGAGGCTCATTTCGAATCCCTGTTGCATGCACTGAGAAAAATCTTGACATAGCTTGTCATTAGTACTTCCGAATATGATATCATCCACATAGATTTGGATGACAAGTAAATCATTCTGAATTTCTTTTACAAAAAGTGTCGCATCAATGGATCCTCTACAAAATTTATTTGATAAGTGTTGAGCCTTTCATACTAGGCCCTAGTGGCTTGTTTTAAACCATAAAGTGCTTTTGAAAGTTTTTAGACATGATTTGGAAAGTTTTTGTCAATAAAACCACGTGGTTGAGAAACATACACTTCTTCTTGAACAATACCATTTAAAAATGCACTTTTCACATCTATTTGATAAAGAGTAATTTGTTTAAAAGATGCATAAGCTAAGAGTATACGTATTGATTCCAATTGAGCTACTGGAGCGTAAGTTTTATCAAAATCAATACCTTCTTGTTGGCTATATCCCTTAGCCACCAATTGGGCTTTATTACTGGTAACCTTACCACTTTTATTAGTCTTATTTCTAAATACCCACTTCGTCCCTACAATTGACTTATGTGTTGGTCTTTCCACTAAGTTCCAGACATGGTTTTTCTGAAATTGACTGAGATCTTCTTCCATTGCTTTGACCCACAAAGGGTCTTGTAAGGCATCTTCTACATTTTTTGGTACAATGAGTGAAAGAAGTACCTCATTATTTTTACTGTCAAGGGCAACTTGCTACGCTTTTAATCTAGTGGTTAAACTGGAATTTGGATCTCCGATGATGTTATCAGGTGGATAGCTTGACGCATGCTTAAATTTTCTAGGTGCCTTCCGTTGTTCCGAGCATGTACCAGTACCTATGTCGGGTTCCTTGGTACTGTTGTCCAGAGATCTTCTTGTTAAAATTATCTCATCTGGAATTTCAATACTTAAGGGCTCCTTGGTAATTAGGTTAGTTTTATCAAATGTAACATGCATGGACTCCTGGACGCTTCTTTTAGTTTTATTAAAGACACGAAATGCTTTGCTATTATTGGAGTATCCAACAAAAATACCTTCATCAGGTTTTGAATCGAATTTTCCAAGATTTTCTAGATCATTTAGTATAAAGCATTTACATCCAAAAACATGAAAATAAGAAATGTATGGAATTTTGTTATGCCAGAGTTCATATGGAGTTTTCTTAAGAATTAGGCGTAGAAAAACTTTGTTAGAGATATAGCAGGCAGTATTGACAGCTTCCGCCCAAAATGATTTTGGTAAATCATATTCATTAAGCATGGTTCTGGCCATTTCTTAGAGAATTCTGTTTTTCCTTTCAACAACTCCATTTTGTTAAGGAGTTTTAGGCGCAGAGAATTCATGCACATATCCATTATTACTACAGAATTTTGAGAAAAAAATTTCGTCAAACTCAGTTCCGTGATCACTTCTTATCCTTTTTATAGAGAAACCTTTTTCATTTTGGATACGTTTAGCAAGTGGAATGAAGCTTGGAAGTGCTTCATTTTTGTAGGACCAGAAACCCCACCCAAGTGAATCTGATAAAATCATCAAAAATTACGAATGCGTACCTTTTTCCACTAATGGTTTGTGTTCTCATTGGTCCAAATAGATCAAGGTGAAGGAGTTCCAAAGGTTTACGGGTCGAAACCATGTCTTTTGATTTGAATGAGGAACGTACCTGTTTACCCTTCTGACATGCATCGCATACCTTGTTTTTAACAAAGTGTATTTTGGGAATCCCTTTTACCAGTTCCCTTTTTGAAAGCTAAAAGAACAAGTCCATATTGACGTGACCAAGATGTCTATGCCATGTCCAACTAACATCTTCTGCTGTTGTAAGGCACTCAATGTTCTGGTTAGTAAGATCAACTAGTTTGATACTGTATATATTTTTGTCTCGACGGGCAGAGAAGATTGTGTCATTATTTTTTAGGATGTGACAATGTGTGTGTGAAAAGTTTACTTGATATCCATTGTCACAAAGCTGGCTGATACTTATAAGATTATGCTCTAGTCCTTCTACCAGCCATATATTCTCTATACAAGTACCGAAACCTGTGCCACTGGATACTTTGCGAATGATCTTAGCTTTGGTATTGTCTGCAAAAGTAACATAACCTCCATCGCAGTTTTCTAGGTTAGCCAATACTTTTATGTTGCCTGTCATGTGTCTAGAGCACCCACTATCGAGAATCCATTTGTCATAGTTGGGATGCTCTGTATATTGTACCTGCATCATTAGGCCTTTTTAGGTACCCCTTTTGCTTTGGGTCCCTCAAGATTAGTATTAGTTAGCTTTGGTACCAAAACCCACTTGGTTTTGGGTTTAGTTGAGTAGCAAAAATACGATATATGACCAAGTTTTCCACAATTATAACACTGTTTGGGTTTTTGGCGAGTTTTCCTATTATTCCTTTTGGCTTTTTGTAGATTATGCAATGAAATTATGAGCCTGGAATTTTCTTCTGATAAGAACTCATTTTCTTTTACGATTACTTCCTTTTCCTCTCTCAAAATTGATAAAGTTTCAAGATATTTTTTCTCCATATCTTGCTTTTCTTTGAGAATGCATAAAATATTTCCTTCCAATGTTTTATTTCTTTTTGATATGTCAAGTATCTTCTTTTGACTACTTTCCAGTAATTCATACAAATCAATATCATCTGGATTTTCTGAAAATTCAGATGAGGTAATCGATTTTACCTTATTATCATCCATAAAGGCAATGCAATCCTTTTCATTTTCAAACTGCTCTGGGTCCGAATCATCCCATGTCACTAGTCAGAGACTTCGTTTTAGGTTTTGAATTTCTTCTAAGTTGAGGTCACTCTGGCCTGATGTGGCCGATCTCTCCGTATTCATGACATATGATAGGGTCGACCTTTTGTTGTTCAGTGTGAGTGTTAGGCCTTCGTGGGTTTCCTTTTCGGAACCTTTTCTTAGCACTCGTAATCATACGTAGCCTTTTGGTAATTAATGCTAGTTCCGCATCTAATTGTTCTTCTGATACATGCTCAATAATTTGTGTCTCTTGACTAACACTAAATGCCAAAGATTTAGGTTCCGATTTTTCTTCTTTGTTCATGAGTGTTAGTTCATGAGATATAAGTGATCGAATTAATTGTGTCATAGATAACGTGTTTAGATCTTTTACCTCATGAATGGCAGTCACTTTTGGACTCCACTCTTTAGGCAATGATCGAAGAATCTTTCTAACTTGATCCTCTTCAGAAATTATTTTTCCAAGAGAGACCAAGTTATTGATAATCTCCGAGAATCTTGCATTCATTTGATTGATAGACTCACCAACTTTCATTTGAAACATTTCATACTGGTGAGTGAGTAATGCAATCCTTTCTTCCCTTACTTGTGATGTACCTTCGTAAGTTACCTATAGCATTTCCCACATTTTTTTCTCGGTTGCACAGGTGCTTACTTGGTTGTATTCTTCTTTTTTAAAGGCACAAGATAATATGTATTTTGCTTTCGCATTAAGTAAGAGCAATTTCATATCGTCATCAGTTAAGTCCTCATATTTCTTGTCTATTTTCTTGTCACCATCAGTTTTGGTGATAGAAAACGGACCATGACTGACTACTCTCCATAGTCTGAAGTCTATAGCGATGAAAAATTCCTCAATCCGATTTTTCCAGATTGAGTAGTTTGTTCCATCGAAAAGAGGAGGTCTAGAGTATGATGACCCTTCGGCATAAACATCTGCGTGTTGTAGTGCCATTTGGATCTTTTCTCAGGTTAGTTAAACCTTGCTATGAGACCCTTGCTCTGATACCAATTGAGACCTCGAAATACCAGAAATAATATGACTTTATTAAACTAGAAAATCGAGTTACAATATGAGGGTACAGATGCTGTAGTAGACAACTAAATTTAATTAGACTGGAACTTGACACAAGATTCCAGATTACAACAGAATGAATGAAGCTGGAACAAAACACGAGTTCTAGAAGACAGCCTAACACTAAATTGTCTTACTCGTTAGAGACTGTGCACGGCTGTTTTACACACTTGCAGCCTTACACCAGTGAGTTGAATGAAATACTCAGAGCACACTCTTGATCACACTGACTACTTAGAGATGTGTCAAACAATGATTATGGATCAATCTTGATTCACACACACATTCAAGGTTTTACACTTCTTGTTTGTTGATTTCTTCTATTTTTACTTGGTGAGAATGGTTTTCAAACTGATTCTTTCCTTTGCCGATTGATCAACGGCTTCTTGCCATATTTGAGCCTCCAACAGTTACTTTCCTTAGCCGGCCTTCTTGCCATTAAGTGAAAACCAAATTTCCTTAAATTGCTTGATCTTTGATTCATCAAATCTTTTCCAACTTCTTCTTGCTTTAGTCAAGATGGAAATTGTCATAATCAAATCTGCAAACAGTCAATAATAGACTTGTTACTTGCATAAGTTTGAATGTGGAGTGCAATTAACATAAGTATATTGATGAATAAGCCGACTAGTTGTAAGAGTCTAGTACGACAAGATATATTGGGTTGATTTTAAGTAAATTATAACTATATAGGTATTAACGTCTAGAAGGCACGATGGACTAAACCAGTAGAGTAAGCTTCGGTAACAGGTGAGTATCGCCACTCAACTTCTATTATGTTCGAAGATAGAGGAAGTTCATGTTATACATATTATTGCATTTTGATAGTTTTCAAATAAAATAATTATTTTTACAAGTGAACTTTATTATAAGTTTGTATGAGATCATATGTACCTATCTATCGAGTGATGTATCATTTATACATGTCTTCATCATGAATATGATTGAAGTATTCTTGATATTGACCGGGTGTATTACTTAATCTCACACATGCATGAATGTGATTGAATGAAAAGTGATTGAACTGTTGACCATGTGTGTGCTTGATCGTTGGGCCTTTTTAGACTTGAGTGTTGCATAAATTATTCGGGTGGCATTGGGCTTGTCGAATCGTTTGTGTTCCTTAAGTGTCTATTCACCGTAAATGCGTGACATAGGAGCCGTCATGGTGAGATGGGGTCGTAGGATTGGCATGTTCTCGAGTATGTCTCTTGTTTGGTAAGGTTGCTCTTTGTCCGGAATGATAAGACTTGTTATTGTTTGGTGAGATAGGGTTGACGACATCAACAAACATCAACTATATCCTACTCTTTTTACCACTTTCATATTATTGATTGTAATATGTATTGACTATTTACGTTTTATTTTTTTGATTATGTTTCAAAAGCCTTCGTACTCAAGCACTTGCTAATGTCACTAGGAATTTTGCTTATATTGTAAAGTCTTTCTCTATGACCAGTTCTTGAAATGAGTGATATTCACAAAAAATGTTTGATTCTTGCTTGGGAAAGTGGAAATACGTATAGTATTTTCCATTGGATTCGAAGTGATCGAAGCTGATAATCAGGATACGATATGCCAAGTCTAGAAATGAGTATGGCCTATTGAGTTCACTATTGGAATATATTTTAACAAATGATTATTTTGTAAAGTTTTCGTTTGGGGGCATAGTTCATATTTTAATTTTCTAGTTAGTTTAGTGGTGATATATGACTTGAGATTGAGAGCTTTTATGTGTGTGCTCTATGTGTGTCTGAGTGTGTGCTTTGTCTGTAAACCCAAAAATCAACAAGATGGTGGAGGGGGGGTTGATATTTTTTTTTTGAATAATTCTATACATATATATAACATGGCTTTAATTATATGTATATATACACACTTTTTTTGGTAAATTATATATAAACACACTTACACATATACATACATGTATAGATAAACGTATTTTTTTTATATTAATTATAACTTATATATATATACATATTTATTTGTATTTATAAATTAAAAAAATCAAGAAAACATAAACAAAAAAAGGCAATTCGGCATTCTCTCTTCTTTTTTTTATTTTTTTTCCTTATGCAAATGCCACATCAGCGAAATAGAAGAAAATATTAAGAGAATACACATTACTAGTTTGTTTGATTGTCAACTCACATTTTCGTTAAATTTGCTAATGACCATTACAAATATAGGGATAATGGAATGCAATTGATAAAATTCCCAAATTTGTGGGATGCAATTGATAAATTTCACAATACGAAACGAAATTGAAAAACTTTACATGGTTTGAGATGAAATTGATCCAGTTCTAGCCACGGTCCATGGGTTGCGGGCACAAGCATTAGGGCCTTATTCTTAACTTTTGTTGAAATTTCGCTTGAATTCAGAATTCAAACATAATTGAGTTTTTACAAGGCCGTATGTGTCATATTTGACTGATACATTTATGGTTGTTATCAAGAATGTTACTAGCTGTTGTTGGAAGTTATATTAGCAGTTTCAGGTGTAATTGATATTAAAGTAGAAATAAGTATATTTGATTGGTATGGTTTTGGTTGTTACCTGGAAATGTTACTAGCAATTTCAGGTAGGGGTGAGCATTCAAATAAGGTAAATCGGGTCCTGATTTGATTCAATCGGGGTTGGATATTTTGGGGAGGGTAATTCGGGTTAAAAATTGAGTTCGAATTATCCCAAAACCGACTAATTTAAATACGGATCAGACTTTTATTTTTCCACCTGACGAACCTGATCGTGTACCCAATTAAAATTTTCAAAAAGTAAAGGAAATGAAAGTAATATATAGAATTTAGATTTTTATAGAATCCTAATGGTACAGTCCTACTTTTCAAGAGATGAGTTTTTACATTTAAAAATCCTTCTTTGATCAAGAAATGAGTTTTTACCTTTTAGACTCGTACTCCTGCCAAGAGATAAGTTTACCTTTTAAAATCAAAAACTTGTACGTACAATGATGAGCAATTGAATTGGGTGTTTTGTCTTTAAAGCCAATGTTCTAATGATATTAGTGTCAAATAGTTTAATAAATTTATAATAATATTTTACAACTAATAATTGTAAACATTTTAATTTTATTTTTTAACATTAGAGTGTGAATTGCATTCATGGACTTGTGGTGAAGGTGTAATTTTTTTTTAAGTAACTAGATTCTCATTGCTACATTGATACAATTTATAAAATTTATTTTCATCAAAACCCGAAACCAATTGAGTAAAACCCGATCGGGTACCCAATTAATCGGGTAGTCATATAGTTCGGGTTGAATTCAAATAGCAATTTAAACTACCCAACATATCGGGTACCCGATCTGCAAAATTAGAACCTACAATTATCCGACCCAACACCCACCCCTAGTTTCAGGTATAATTGGTATTAAAGTTATAGAAATTGCTGGAATGTTTCCAACTGTTATAGTTGGTTTTGATGTACCAGCTCAATGCTTTAAAGGCTTCTTTAATGCATTGTCTCCTTTGCTCCTAATGAAAACGTGATTCCAACCCTGAAAAAGTAAGAGAAATGAGAGTAACTTTGATAGGAGGCAACAATCTGTATTAGAACTTTGTCAGAATTCTATTTTCTTAGTGCACACTTCAAATCTCCGTGAGTGAACATCAATGCTTCATAGATTTCTGTGTGTAGTTATCAATTTGATGTGGTCGGATCTTGGCCTGCGGCACACGTCACCTTGAACAGGGAGTAAGTGTTTGAATCCGGTCAGGTTGATCCGAGTAAGAGTGTCTGAATGCTGGTCGGGTCCTATTCTGCAAGGATGGAGCACACGTGAGACTAGCCGGAAGTGTCTCTGGCGAAGACCCTCCGACGCTCAAGTTAGAATTCGAGCGGGTAAAGGGTGAGTAGTAATTAGGTAATAATCAGGGTATTGGCGTAAAAAGTCTCTTACTCAATGACTAGTGTTGCCGTACTATTTATAATAATAAAAAATAGATGGGCCGGACCAGGATTAGGTTGGCCCAATCCCGTTGCTGGTAACGGGCGTTCGCCGTGACGCGCTGTGGGCGCGTGGGGTGCCTTCCTTGTTCGAGGAGGATCTTAAAGAAGAGCATTGACTCCGAGGATGAAGTATGGTGGACATCGAACATGTCATTCCATCGAGGATAGGGGAGTCACCGACGGGGTGACAGTCTCCGAGGAGGACACATATTCCGATGAGGAGCTATTGACTCCGTGGAAATGACGCAAATCCTGATCGGATCAACCTGACACATGGCAGCCTTCAACCGGCGGGTTAGGCTGAGGTGGCGCCGACGTGGCCTCGGGCATATTGGGCCACATCATTAGTCCCCCCAGTTCGGGTCTTGCTCGAATATACACAGATCGAGCAGGCCGTGAACTTTCTGGAAGGCGCCGTTCCCATTCTCGAGCATAGACTTCCCGACCAGGCGCTGGCGGTAATTTCGAAAATTTGACCGTTGGGATGTGACCGTTGGTAATAATTACGGGCGACGTTTGGACTTCCCGAGGAGCAGGTTTACCGCCCTATAAATAGGGGGTCCGGGCGTGGGTCCAGGCGCGTCATTTTTACATCGAGCTGAGATTCGAATCCGAGCATAAATTTGAGAGCACCGAGCACGTCAGACATATTCCGAGCATCCGAAAACATCTTCGTCCAACCCCAAACCTAGGTACCTTTCCTCTCTCTGTCCTTGTTCTTTTCGTTCTTCCCTTTTCATTATTCCCTAGGCAACCATGAGCGGGTCCGAGGGCGGTTCCGACAGCCAGAATAGGATTGCGGAGTACATGCTTGGCGAGGGTTTGAGTGACGTAAATTTGTCGCTGTCTTTGGAGGTCGAAACCTCCGTCGAGAGGGCGTCATCCCGATGCCAGGGCGAGACCAGTACTAGCCGGCCGAGGACAGGCGGCAAAAGTCCGAGTAAGATGGAAGAAATGAGGCAGCGTATGATGGCCGAGAGTGGGGCGGAGCTTCGAACCCCGTCGCACAGGTTAGTCGACGAGGAAGAAACTCCTGATCGGGAACCTCGTCGGAAGAGAAGGAAGGCCATCGCAGGCAACCAAACGACGGTGAGTTGGGGAAACATAATTGCGCACAATACTGATCGGGATGTGGAGAAAGTGCTTGGCTACTACATCCGCGAATCATTCAGCATCATATGGCCGAGCAGAGAGGAATCCATTACGGATCCCCCCGAGGGGTGCCTTCCTATACACTATTCTCACATCGAGAACGGCCTCCGGTTCCCCATCCCGTCCTTTATCTGCTCGATCCTCAACCATCTGAACATCAGTCCAATCCAACTGACCCCGAACTCATATGCCTCGATCTGCGCCTTCGTTGTCTTCTGCCAATGTACCGGCCAGAGTCCCTCTCTGGCTAATTTCTCAAGCATTTTCCAAATAAACCTCTCGAGTAGGTCTTCCCCGGACGATGAGTTCAATTGTTTTTTCATAAGTGCCAAGAATGGGAGAAAGATCATCGAGACAGCTTTGTCCTCTTATGGGAGTGATTGGAAGCAGAAATGGTGCTTCATCCAATATGATGGGGTGTGGCCGGTGAGGCGAGTGCATAACTCGGAGGTAAAGAAGCTCTCCCTGGTCGGAGAAGGGTCGAGTAGCTGGTCCCGGGAGTGGATCAATGGTCACAAGGCGCAAGGGTTGCTGTGCCCGATCTTCATGACCCAGGAACGGTTCTTAGTAAAGGCCGGGCTCTCGCCGGCTAGACTGGATATCGAGGACATCGTTTTTGGTTGCCTCCCCTTTTCCCATTTTTTTTTTGTGATCTCGTTCGAGTGTCGCCTCGAAGTAATTGTATTTCTGACCGGAGTTTATTGCTTTGATTGTACAGATCTAAACGCATTACAGATGGGGAGACTCAGGCATATGAACAAGGTAGCTGGTGAGAGGAGGAGGCCATCCCCCCCCCGGAGGACAGGCGTGCTTTGGCGGAGGCGCCCTCGACAGCACCAGCGGTGATGAGGGCGGCACAACAAGCCTCTACCCGAGCCCCAGTGGCTATTGTTGAGGTCGAGGAGGAAACTCCTCTTGTCCGGAAGAGGAAAGCGGCCGATCCTGTGCCGAGGAAACCGTCCGGGCCAACCCCTAAGAAGAGGATCCTATCTTCGAGCAAGGGCAAACGCCCCGCAGATGGTTCCGGTTATACCTCCGAGGAGCTGGAGGTTTTGAAGTACGTGGATGTCCCCGAACCCCGATTTGGCCCCAAGTTCGGGGATCTCTCCCAGTCAAGTGTCCTCAGCGGGGAGGGCGACAGCCGAAAGATTGCCATGAGGAGCTTCCGGCGTAGCATCTTCAGGGCCGACCAGACTCTTTTGACCGAGCTCGACGACGCCGACTTGGCTGCAAGCATCGCGGAGGACATGAATGCCCTCCAGCAAAAAGTTTTTCATGGCCTTCGTCGGCTGGATGTCAGCCGTGCGAGGTGCGAAAAGGCCGAACGGGAGGCTCGAGGAAGCGGCCTTCAGGCGGATCTTGACGAAGAGCGACAGAAAAACCAAGTCGCTCAACGGGAGATCGAGGAGGAGAAGGAAAAATCCCGCAAGTTGGAGGAGCGGGTGGGTCAGCTCGAGCTTGAGTTCAAGACTAAACAATCCGAGCTGGAACAGGAGATAATCGCCCTGAAAGAGAGGAACAAAGATGCCTTTGCTCGGGGTGAGAAGAGGGGTGACCGGCAGGCGAGGGCCGAGATGAAGGCTCGCATTCCTGAATTCGAGAAGGAGGTCGTGAAGTGTTTTGTACGTGGCCCTGTCTTCGAGTACGCGACAATCCTCCTGTGTGCCGAGGACGCCCATCAAGCGTACCACCGGGGTTTCAATCAATTGAAGGCCCGGGGAGTCCTCCCCGAAGATTTCTCCATGGAGGGCTATGGCATGCACTTGAACGACGCCGGGGAGGAGGAGGCCGAGGAAGACGATCCGGAGCCGGCCTATGAGGGCGCAGAGTTCGACTCGGTGCTCTCTATTGTGAAAAGACAAGTCCGGAACGAGCGACATAAGCGCTTGGGTGAGCCTCTCTCCCCGGATGTGGAGCCCGATGATGCAATCATCGTGGAGCACGGGGGGTCCGACATGGGGACGTCAAGCGCCCCGGCGATGAACGTGGCCGGCCCTGAGGCCGATCCAGCGTTGGTGGCGGCGGTCGAGGAGGTTGCCGAGGAGATATATAGCGGATAGGTTCCTTGTATTTTGAACTTTTACTCCGTTTTTAGCTTGTAAGCCCGAGTGGGCGAGTTTTCAGACCATTCATCAATGAAACATTCGATCTTTCTTGTCGAAATGTGAACTTAAAGTTTTGTCGTCGAAATGTGAATTTAAAGTTTTACTGTCGAAATGTGAATTATGTGATGCCAGCCGTAATTTATTTGAACTTCCTCGTCGGGAAAAGCTTTTAAAATGTTTTGACGAGGAACATGCGTGTGAAATAATCTGTAAATAATTCATTCCGACTTGGGTAGAAATTTAAAAACTTAATAGTGGAGAAAACAGTTGTTTGAAAGAGCCAAGCGGCTCGAGGAGATGTTTCATTAAAACTTCGATGAGAATTTACAATGTTAAATAGATTTCCAATGTAAAATCTTTCTGGTCGGCCACATAACACTCATATGTAGAACCTTTTAAGGTTCGAAGCGTTCCAAGGGCGAGGCAACTCCCCCCCGGACATATCCTCGAGGCGATAGGCGTTGTTTTTGCAAATCTTGGTCACTTTGAACGGGCCGTCCCACTTTGGGTCCAACTTCCCCACAGGGCGGGAAACCTCGACCTTCTTGGTGACCAAATCCCCGATCTGGAACGTCCGGGGATGGACATGGCGATTGTAAGCACGGGCAGTAGATGCCCGGAAATTGTCCATTCTTTGCAGGGCTGCACGTCTTCTTTCGTCGGCGAGGTCTAGCTCGGTCAGGCGAGCGTCGACGTTGGCGATTTCATCGAAGTGTGCAACCCGAGCAGATGGGTGCAGCACTTCGGCAGGTATGACGGCATCGGACCCGTAGACTAAGGCATATGGGGTGTCGCCTGTCGCGGTCCGAGGAGTGGTCCGATAGGCCCAGAGCACACCTGGGAGCTCATCGGCCCAGCTGCCCCGAGCGTCGGCCAGGGCGGTCTTGAGTCCGTGGAGAATTGTTCGATTTGTGACTTCAACTTGACCGTTGGCCTGGGGGTTCCCCACCGAGGTGAAACGCTGCTCGATCTTAAGGCTAGAGCACCATTCCTTTATCCGGCGGCTTTGGAGCTGGGTTCCGTTGTCGGAGATTAGGACTCTGGGGAGTCCGAAGCGGCAGACAATGTTTTTCCAGACGAAAATCTGGATGACCGAGTCAGTAATTTTTGCGACGGCTTCCGCTTCGGCCCACTTGGTGAAATACTCGACGGCGACGATAACGAACTTCCTTTGCCCGGAGGCCTGAGGGAATGGTCCGAGGATATCGATCCCCCACTGATCGAATGGCCAAGAGATTTCAACGTTTACCATCGGGGCGGCAGGTTGATGGACAAGGTTGGCGTGCATTTGGCATGTCCGGCACCGTCGGACATGGTCGAAGCAGTCTTGAATGAGGTCAGGCCAGAAGAACCCCGCCCGTGACACCTTTTTGGCCAAGGACCGTGGTCCGGTATGGTTTCCACAACACCCTTGGTGTACTTCTTCGAGGACTTCCTTGGCCTGTTGCTTGCTCAGGCATCGTCGAGGAGGCCCGTCAAAGCTTTTCCTGAACAGGCGCCCCTGCCCGTCGAGGGCGTATCGAGCGGCCTGTCGTCGGAGTCTTCTGGCTTCGACGGGTCCCTCGGGGAGAATCCCGTCCTTCAGGTAGGTGACTAATTCTGCTATCCAATTCTCGGGGGGCTCGATGGAAAGGACACACTGTTGGGCCCCCGACCCGGTCAGGGGTGTTGGCGAGCTCAACATGGTTATGCTTCTCTCCTTGGTTCCCCTCATCGAACTCGCCAGCTTCGACAACTGATCAGCCCTCTCATTTTCCGCCCGAGGAATTTGCTCGAGCGAGAACTTGGCGAATCCTTCCTTCAGTTTGATGATTTCCTCGAGGTACCTTGCCATCGACGCTTCCCGGGCGTCATAATTTCCATTGACCTGCTCGGCCATCAGCTGCGAGTCGGTCAAGGCGATGAGTTCGTCCACATCCTTATCCAGGGCTATCTTCATTCCTGCGGCGAGGGCCTCATACTCGGCCTCATTGTTGGAAACTGGGAATTCTAGGCGAATAGCGAAGTCGAGCTCGTTGCCTAAACCATCTCGTAAATAGACTCCAGCTCCCCCTCCGGAGTTCGTGGAGGACCCGTCGACCATGAGGGTCCACGGCGTCTTGGGCTCCGCTTCCACCTTCGGGGCCGTCTCCACCAAGAAATCCGCCAAGACTTGTGCGTGGATCGCCGTTCGTGGCTGGAATTGAATATCGAACTCTCCGAGTTCTACAGCCCATTTCACGAGCCGACCAGAGGCATCGGGTTTTGCAAGTACCTGCCTCAATGGCTCGTTGGTGAGGACCACAATGGTGTGGGCCTAAAAATACTGTCTCAGTTTTCGGGCGGAGTGGACCAAAGCGAGGGCGAGCTTCTCGATGGTCAAGTAATTCCGTTCGGGGCCTTGGAGGAGCTTGCTGAGATAGTACACTGGGCGATGTATCCGGTCCTCCACGTGTACTAGTACTGAGCTGATGGCGTCCGGGGAGACCGTCAGGTAGGCATAAAGGGGTCTCCCCGGAACTGGTTTTGTTAGCAGGGGAGGTTTGGTCAGGTATCTTTTCAATTCGAGGAGCGCGCGCTGGCATTCCTCGGTCCATTTCCAATTCGGCACCTTCCTGAGTGCTTTAAAAAATGGGAGGTTCCGATCCGCTGAGCGGGATATGAATCTGTTGAGGGCAATTATGCGGCCCACTAACCTCTGAACCTCCTTTACCGAGCTGGGAGGCTCGATATCGAGGATGGCGCGAATCTTCGAGGGGTTGGCCTCAATTCCCCTATGACTGACGATGTATCCGAGGAACTTGCCACCCCGGACCCCAAACGTGCATTTGCTTGGATTGAGTTTCAGGCCATACTTCCTCAAAATATCGAAAATCCGAGCCAGATGCCCGAGATGGTCGGAGCCTCTTTCGCTGCGAACTATCATATCGTCGACATAAACTTCGACGGTCTTGCCGATCTCGTCCTTGAACATGAGGTTCACCAACCTCTGGTACGTCGCCCCGGCGTTCTTCAGCCCGAAAGGCATCACGAGGAAGCAGTATGTCCCCGACGAAACAACGAATGACGTCCTCCCCCTATCTTCCTCGGCCATGTAGATTTGGTAATAGCCTTGGAAGGCATCCATCATGCTCATCAATTCACAACCGGCCGTTGAGTCCACAAGTTGATCAATCCGAGGAAGGGGGTAGTGGTCCTTCGGGCAAGCTTTGTTGAGATCGGTGAAATCGTTGCACATCCTCCATCGGCCGTCGCCCTTGGCAACGACAACGACATTGCAGAGCCACTCGGTAAATTGGATCTCAACTATGTAGCCGGCCTCGAGGAGCTTGTTAACCTCCTCCTCGATGATCCGGTTACGCGCTTCACAGAATATTCTCTTCTTCTGCCTCACCGGCCTAAATGATGGGTCTACGTTGAGGCGGTGGACAATGACTTTGGGATCGATCCCTGGAAAATCAGAGGCCTTCCAAGCAAAGACATCGGCATTTGTTCTGAGGAAGTGGACCAACATGACCTCGTGATGCGGCTCGAGGGTCAATCCTACCCGGGTGGTCTTGGATGGGTCACCTTCTACAAGCTGGATTGTCTTGAAATCTTCCGCCGGCGTAATTTTTTCTTCCTCGAGCCTCCTCCGTTTTGCCGGGTCGATTTCGGAGGACTCGGGGATGTCCATCCGCGAGGTGGCTGCCTCGACTGAACGGGGTGCCGGAGCCTTCTTCCCTTCGACGGAGGCCGAGTAACACTTCCAGGCGTCCAAGATCCGGCATGTGACTTGCCCGATCCCCGCTAGGGTGGGGAACTTCATCTTCAAGTGATACGTGGACACCACCGCCCGGAACGCATTAAGAGCAGGTCTCCCAAGGATGATGTTGTAAGCAAACGGGGCGTCAACTATCAGATACTGGACCATTATAGTCTTTCTTCTCGGGGCCTCCCCCAACGAGGTGGGGAGTTGGATCATTCCTAGGGGGAC
>CM047876.1:10360580-10378179 GCA_026212405.1 Petrea volubilis | reverse complement strand
TTAGGGTTGAGGTGGTGGGTCTAGAAGCACCTATAACATGATGGTTCCTTCTATTGAGGGGACAATATGGCTCTGCCAAGGTGGCTAGGTGCATGTACACGTGCCTTCTCTGTAGTGAACTGCATTGCATGTCAGAAGGAATAGTATTGGGTATAGACTGTATTCTTTGCTCAATGTGTCTTCCTCGATGGCATGAGGTTTGGTGGAATGGAGTCCTCAGGAGAAACGGCTGTCTCCTTGAGGCAAGTACTCTCCTCGACTTATTGTGACTTGCCGAGGATACAGTAGCTCACGTGGCTAGTTATATAGCATGTGGCTCAAATGTGCATGTGGCAAATGGTGGACGGTTCATGTGAATACGTGTGAGATATCCCATATCATTAGTGATGGTGAAATTTTTAGCAAACACCTTTTGGATCGGTAAAAGAAACTATTGTAAGTGTAACCGTTAGTTTAGTTTTGTCAACCAAAAGGATATTTATTTTGCCTTCTTGCGGGGGTGGGGGGTTTTCTCTAACATAGTAAGAAGATGCTCTAATGTAAGACAATAAATATAAAGTCCGAAAACATGATATTAAGAAATAAGAAATTTGTGATGCAATGGAGGAAAATTGAGATTAAATAAAAATGACAAAACACTCCCACTAAACTACCTGTAGAAGAATCCAAAGATTACTCTTTCGCAAGTCTTTTTAATTTGCTCGGTTCAACAACAAAGTTTAACGTTAATGCGTTGCGGGAGTGATGCAATCTAAAAATTTCTTTTAAAAGAATTAATTCAATTTTGGACTACTTTGGTGTTTCCAATGCAAAGTCACCTGCCAGTGGCTGCTTGGAAAAACGCGCAAGATGAAGTTACGATAAACTTGAACAGACCAAATGAATTAGCTAGGGTTCATCTGTACTATTAATCTTAGCACCACACAACATAAAAGTTAATGTCTTAGCTTGATTCCAGTTTGAACTATGGGATAGACAATTGTATTCTCCATTTGCAGTTATACATACGAAATTCTGCTTCAAGTTATATATGCTACTTTATATCTATTTTGATTAAGCTTTGTGTTGAAACTTGAAACACACGTTTAAACAGTTAACTATAGGAAAATGGCTTTTTGTTTAAATAACATATTTTACTATGAGTGTAAAGGAAAAAGGACATAGCAGTCAAAAGAATAAGGAAAGTTCCATCCATTACCAGACTGCGGAAGAATGTGGCATTTTGTAAAGAAAAAAAAAAAATACAATAAACTAAACATAAGTATATATACCTGCAATAAAAACTTACTCTCTATTTGATTCTAACAACCCAATCCAATTAAATTTAATAATCCTACAAAAGGAAATGCCCAATCTTTAAATTACTTAGGGACAATTAACATTACACCCCTCAAACTAAGATCTAGAAACCTATTGCCCTATTTTGTCTTGTTAATTACCAGTACACCCCTTCAGCTGTGTCTTCGTTAACAATTACACCCATTAACTTTTTTATCTAAGCTCCCAAAATTGCTCCTCAAGAGGCAAAAAATTTATTGACACCTTTTTAAATATTTTTGATTGACCAAAATTGCCCCTCTATAAGGGCTTAAATGTAAGATACCGTTAACATTAGAGGGGGAAAGTGTAATTTTTTTTCTTTATTTCATAAATTAGTTTAAAATGAACAAAAAAATTTAATTCAATAAATTTATCTGAATTATTCCTTAGTTAATAAATTAACTAGTATTTAAATAATACTAATATAGAAAAATAGTTAACAAATAAAAATTATATGGTAAAAATTTATGTAAAAAGTACATTACGTAAATTCAATTAACTTGTTTGAATAATTTATATAAATTAATATAGAAAAATTAGTATAAAAAACTAATATACATACATTACATGTTACAAAACATAATACATATATATACACACACACACACACCTATTTTTGAGAAAATAAAAATCAATCAAAAATCACCAAATTCCCAATACACCCCACCCCCTCTCCCCCACAGCCAAAACCCCCCAAACACTAAAAGTCTCCTCCCACACCAAATTTCACGAGGAGCCTGATCCCCACCTTTTAACACACACACACACACACACACACACACACTCTAGATCCCCTCCTCACCGCTCTCTTTGTGTGTGTATGTGTCTCAATGTCTTTCTCTATCTCTCTTGGGCATGTATACTCCCGCCCTCACCGCTCTCTTTGCGTGTGTATATCTCGATGTCTTTCTCTATCTCTCTTGGGCATGTATACACATATTTATGTATATATGTTTATTCATAGTTTGCTGTATATGTGTCTACCCCCCACATGTATATGTTTTGAGTTGGGTATTTTTGGCATTACACAAAAAATGTGAAATTTAATTTTCTTTTATTTCTTTGTCTGACTTTTTGCAAGGGTAATTTAGTACTTTCAAAGTTGAGGGCATGTAATGGTAACTTTTTAAACAAGAGGGAGTAATCGGTAATTATACCTTAGTTTAAGGGATGTAATGGCAATTCTCTATTTTATTTATATATCATAATAAATTGTATATTGTGGTTAAAATATTTTTTTTGGTTGGGGGGTTGGGGGTGGGTGGGTGTGGGGGGGGGGGGGCACTACATGGTTAAAATAACTATTAGACAAATCAATTTGAACAATATAAAGAAGCCTTGTTTATTTATACTAGTTTAACAGGCACACTCAGTGCATGTGCAGAAAAAAATATATAATATAACGAAGTAGTTAATATTTTAGTAGCATAAAATTAAATTTTTTAAATTCTCTATAAAACAAACATATATCTCTGTAAACTATTTTTATTATTTGTACTATCATTTTAATTATCAAAGTATATAAATTTATATATATATATATGTATAATTTATGGTAAAAATAAATTTAAAATAAACTTATTGTTTTGATTAGAAAATAAATAAAAATATAAATTAGAAAAAGAGAATTTAAAGAGAAATGAGACAGATGAGAGAAAGATGAGAATAGGAAAGGGAAAAAAAACCCAAAGCCACGTCCAAAAGAGGATAGATGAGAGAAACAAGTAGTCAAATACTAGTAAGAATACTTTGAAAAGTTCATAATTAAACGAACCAAAAGTAACTAACATGAGGGGTTGGCACTTTATATATAGCATCGATTTGTTAGAGGCAAGAAAATTTTTATCATTCGAAATTCAACTAATTAAAGTGTAAGAAAAATAAAATTAGTTTGTACTTTCCTTTTGCTCTTTACATTTCTCATTTCTTAAATAGTTATTAAAAATCATACAAAATCTTCTATTTTAAATTGTGTTTCATCCTATATTTCAATATATGGATATATTCTAGGTATAACGATCTCAGGTCAAATGTGTAATTAACAAAATAATTTTATATACATGACATAAATGTTAATTATAGAATTGAAGATGAAATACTATTTTGAAATAGAGGCATCCACCCTCTTCTCAAGAGAATTTTCCCTTTCTTATTCCCTTAAGAAGGGGAAATTCTTACCTGCACTGGGTTTGGTTATATCGAAACTAATCACGTGGCAGGTGTTTTATACTGGCGATGTGATAAGTGTACAGTTTAGAGAAAGACACTTATCATGTGATTGGCTCACTCTTCTTAAATTGTACACCAATCATATAGCTAGTATAAAACACTCACCACGTAAATAATTTCGGTGTAATCAAGCCCAGTGTGAATAAGAATTTCTCCTTCAGCTTTGTTTCCTCTCTCTCTGCGTCTTTGATTTAAATGTTTGCTTTTCAATATGGTCTACTCCATGAATTAGTGTGAGTTTCAATTTGCATCAGAGCTCGCTAAAATGTGGGCAATTTGCATAAATGTTTGGTTTTGATGTGGAACCATTATAGAATGCAAATGCATATGTTTTCCATTGTCATCCCTCCGTTAATTTTTTCCATTAGAATTAATAGATTGATCATGTGATTTGCACGTCTTACCTAATTAACTGCATTATGCCCCTGCAAAATAGATAAATGGCTAAAAGAACACCTAAACACACACAAAAAAAAGAAGCTAGAGACATATAAGTACGTACGAGTGTGTGTGTGTGTATATAAATCTAAGTTTCTTCTCCACCAGTTATTTATTATGTTTTATATATTAATACTGTGTGCGTGTTTTTGTGTGTGTATTATATTTTTAATCATTTACATTTTATTTTAATATGTATTTTTCATATATTTAAATTATTTATCTTTTATAATTCACCACCACCACCGTGTCCTCCACCACCACCACTATCGCGGCCGTTCACTATTGCCCATCATCACCGCCACTATCGCAGCCCTCCACCGCCGCAACCACAAAACGAAACAAACAATTGAAAAATCGAAAACAAAACCACAAAACGAAACAAACAATTGAAAAATCGAAAACAAAAAAAGGAAAGAAGAAAAAAAGAGGAAAAATTAAAAATTAAAAATAAGGAAGAAAGAAAAAAAAAATTCCTTCTAAATATAAAAGGGTAATTTTGTTTTTTCAAAATATATTGTATTTATCATATATGTCTATATATTTATGTATATTTATGTGTGTGTATGTGTTACATGTGCATGTTTTATAGAAGTTTAACGGGTTGTCTAATAGTTTCTTTTTGTATCGGGGATTCTTTTAGTTACTTACCAAGTTCATGTGAGACAAAATGCAATTAATAAGGGCTAATCCGTCAATTACTAATAGAAAAATTAACGAGAGATGCAACAACTGAGAGATGCAAATGAAGCTTAATGTTAGCCTACGTTCTTTTTGAAATTTACTGAGAGATGCGAATGAATAAGGGCCAAGTTCTTTTTGAATTTCACTGAGAGAAGCAAATGAAGCTTAATGTTAGCCTACGCAACAACTGATGGGCAATACTTTGGTCCTTCGTTGTACAATCCTTCAGCAGATTTAGTTTTGTAGTTTAAAATTTATGATACACATGGGTAAACGGAAATTGGTATGGATCATAATGTTTGGGTTACGAGAATCGTGACATCATGCTTGACCAAGGTCTTGCTTATTAATAATTAGCGCAAAACTAATACTGCCGAATATAGCTATATACATACCCAGATATTAGATAAATCTGCTGGAAATGCAAATTATTAATGTAATTATAGCGCCACGATATATAATTTAAAATACTAAATATATAATTTTAGTTTTGATACCTACTAAGAAAATGCTAAATAGAACCAACACAATACTAGATCTGAAAGTCCAGATGCGATTCCAGATCAGCAACATGTGTGGTTTCATAACAAAAATGTGATTTTAGAAACACGTATGATTTCTATCATACAACGTATATATATTTGAAATCAGGAAAGTTCAAGCACAACTAATACCAAAATAAGATAAACAAAGAGCTAGTTTGAGAACTTAATCTTTTCTAGAAACTGACACTGGAAATTGTCGTTCCAAATATTCTTAAATTTTCATTTTAGTAACTTGTAACTATGATTGAATTGTCGGTTTTCGCCGACTTTCTTTAAAGGAATATTTTCATTTTGGCGCTAGAACGAGGGCTCTATTCGAGCAAGTGAGAAAATGGTAAACACGCGAAGGACTGGAACAGAGTCGATGGCCCCACAATCCACCACCAATCCGGGCCCCGAGACTCAAACCAACCTACCCCACGCCATTCCGCAAATCACTGGGCCAGCACCTACCCCTCCCGCCGGGCAGAACCTCGTCGTTCTAACGGCGGATCAGTTTAATACGCTCTTACACGAGATCAGGCGGATGAACCCAGTCCCCGCCCCGGTTGCCACTGCTGAAGACCCTCATCCCATGAGGGAGGAAATTCGCCCCCCGCGAGGTGTTCGGGCAACCGACGCCGAGCGGGATGACGCGCGGGTGCGCGAACGGATCCCCCCGACAAGGGAGGTCCGCAGAGAGAGACGGCCCCCACCTCCTCGACTGGCGGAGGAAGTCGACGAATCCTCTGTGGGGGCATCCTCCGGACATCCTGCACGGAGTCACAGAGAACGGTTGGAGGAAATCTCCCACCAGGCCACAGAGATCCAGCGGAAGATCGATGAGGTCCGCCGCGGCGAAAGATCCCGAGATGATGTTGGGGAACTGTCGCATCGGATGGAAGACCTTAACCGGAAGCTCGAGGAGGTATCTCACCGCTCCGGACAGGGATCGGCTCCACGATACTTTGTGCCGGACGAGGCGGACCCGCTCAGCGCAGACCTTCAACGAGCCCGAGCACCCAGAGGGGTTCGAATCCCGACCGACCTGCCCCGATACAATGGAGAAGCGGACCCTAAAGAACACCTAATACAATTCAAACATGCCATGCGCGTGCACATGATCGACGATGACTTTGCGGCCAAGTTGCTGGTTACGACTTTTCAGGGAGTAGCCTCGCAATGGTACGTCCGCCAAGCCCCAGGTTCGGTCAGAAGCTTTGCCGATTTGGCGATAAAGTTCGTCAACCATTTCTAGACGAAAAGCCTAGCGAAGCTGCCTCCATCCCATTTGCATAAGATTCGACAAAAGGAGGGTGAATCTCTGAGAGACTTTTTTAACCGATTCAACACCGAGCTGCTTAAGGTCGAGAGCGTCCAGATGGATTTCCTCCTCGACGTAATTATGGGGGCCATCCGAAATCAAGCGTGCTCGGACCACTTGGCTAGAAAGCGTCCCGCCACCATGGAGAAAGTCATGTCCATCGCTCAACAATACATGAATGTCGAGGACATGAGGTTTAAAAGGAGACCAGAGGTCGGAGAAAGGAAGGACCGTCGACGTGACAACGAGCTCGCCCCGTTGGTCATGTCGAGGAAGGAGATCTTCGCCACGATCAACGCCAGCGACCCGACGATTTTCCGAAGACCAAGGAAGATCCAGGACGCGGATGGAGCTCCCCCGAGAGGAAATAAATATTGTGCGTTCCACAAGCAAGTGGGAAACCATGACACCGAGGGCTGCTATGCCCTCAAGAAAGAAATACAGCGCCTAATCGACCTGGGCCGTTCGGAGATCAGAAAATACATAAAAAAGCAAGGACAGGGTCACCAGGGTGAGGGAAGCCGCCGACGTAGCTCCCCGTCCTCTATGGACGATGAACACGAACCGTCGAAGAGGGCTCGGTCTCGCTCTCCTCGAAGAGGTTACACGCCATCCGGTCGGGATGACAAACAGCCGGCCACACAGGACAACCTCCCGATCAGGGGGATGATCCACACCATAGCGGGAGGCCCTAGTGGAGGGGACACTAAAAGTAGGAGAAGACAGGTGGAGAGGCGCCTCGACCAAGCCAGATACCGTATCGAAGAGCGCTACTACCACGAGAGGCTGCATGTCAACACCATATCAGAGGCAGCGACACCGACGTCGGAGTCACTTGAATTCTCCGACCGTGATCTTGAGCACATCCCGAAGACAGAAGGCCTCGAGGATACACCGGATTACCCAATGGTCATTAATCTGGACGTGGCCAACTACTCCGTGGCCAAGACCCTGATCGACAATGGGAGCTCCGCCAACATCATTTTCGCCAACACCTTCGCCAAGATGGACTTGGGAGGATACACGCTTTCCCCCGTACAAACGCCTCTTGTCGGGTTCGGGGGCTCCGAGGTTGTCCCCCTAGGAATGATCCAACTCCCCACCTCGTTGGGGGAGGCCCCGAGAAGAAAGACTATAATGGTCCAGTATCTGATAGTTGACGCCCCGTTTGCTTACAACATCATCCTTGGGAGACCTGCTCTTAATGCGTTTCGGGCGGTGGTGTCCACGTATCACTTGAAGATGAAGTTCCCCACCCTAGCGGGGATCGGGCAAGTCACATGCCGGATCTTGGACGCCTGGAAGTGTTACTCGGCCTCCGTCGAAGGGAAGAAGGCTCCGGCACCCCGTTCAGTCGAGGCAGCCACCTCGCGGATGGACATCCCCGAGTCCTCCGAAATCGACCCGGCAAAACGGAGGAGGCTCGAGGAAGAAAAAATTACGCCGGCGGAAGATTTCAAGACAATCCAGCTTGTAGAAGGTGACCCGTCCAAGACCACCCGGGTAGGATTGACCCTCGAGCCGCATCACGAGGTCATGTTGGTCGACTTCCTCAGAACAAATGCCGATGTCTTTGCTTGGAAGGCCTCTGATTTTCCAGGGATCGATCCCGAAGTCATTGTCCACCGCCTCAACGTAGACCCATCATTTAGGCCGGTGAGGCAGAAGAAGAGAATATTCTGTGAAGCGCGTAACCGGATCATCGAGGAGGAGGTTAACAAGCTCCTCGAGGCCGGCTACATAGTTGAGATCCAATTTACCGAGTGGCTCTGCAATGTCGTTGTCGTTGCCAAGGGCGACGGCCGATGGAGGATGTGCAACGATTTCACCGATCTCAACAAAGCTTGCCCGAAGGACCACTACCCCCTTCCTCGGATTGATCAACTCGTGGACTCAACGGCCGGTTGTGAATTGATGAGCATGATGGATGCCTTCCAAGGCTATTACCAAATCTACATGGCCGAGGAAGATAGGGGGAGGACGTCATTCGTTGTTTCGTCGGGGACATACTGCTTCCTCGTGATGCCTTTCGGGCTGAAGAACGCCGGGGCGACGTACCAGAGGTTGGTGAACCTCATGTTCAAGGACGAGATCGGCAAGACCGTCAAAGTTTATGTCGACGATATGATAGTTCGCAGCGAAAGAGGCTCCGACCATCTCGGGCATCTAGCTCGGATTTTCGATATTTTGAGGAAGTATGGCCTGAAACTCAATCCAAGCAAATGCACGTTTGGGGTCCGGGGTGGCAAGTTCCTCGGATACATCGTCAGTCATAGGGGAATTGAGAGGAGGTTCAGAGGTTAGTGGGCCGCATAATTGCCCTCAACAGATTCATATCCCGCTCAGCGGATCGGAACCTCCCATTTTTTAAAGCACTCAGGAAGGTGCCGAATTGGAAATGGACCGAGGAATGCCAGCGCGCGCTCCTCGAATTGAAAAGATACCTGACCAAACCTCCCCTGCTAACAAAACCAGTTCCGGGGAGACCCCTTTATGCCTACCTGGCGGTCTCCCCGGACGCCATCAGCTCAGTACTAGTACACGTGGAGGACCGGATACATCGCCCAGTGTACTATCTCAGCAAGCTCCTCCAAGGCCCCGAACGGAATTACTTGACCATCGAGAAGCTCGCCCTCGCTTTGGTCCACTCCGCCCGAAAATTGAGACAGTATTTTTAGGCCCACACCATTGTGGTCCTCACCAACGAGCCATTGAGGCAGGTACTTGCAAAACCCGATGCCTCTGGTCGGCTCGTGAAATGGGCTGTAGAACTCGGAGAGTTCGATATTCAATTCCAGCCACGAACGGCGATCCACGCACAAGTCTTGGCGGATTTCTTGGTGGAGACGGCCCCGAAGGTGGAAGCGGAGCCCAAGACGCCGTGGACCCTCATGGTCGACGGGTCCTCCACGAACTCCGGAGGGGGAGCTGGAGTCTATTTACGAGATGGTTTAGGCAACGAGCTCGACTTCGCTATTCGCCTAGAATTCCCAGTTTCCAACAACGAGGCCGAGTATGAGGCCCTCGCCGCAGGAATGAAGATAGCCCTGGATAAGGATGTGGACGAACTCATCGCCTTGACCGACTCGCAGCTGGTGGCCGAGCAGGTCAATGGAAATTACGACGCCCGGGAAGCGTCGATGGCAAGGTACCTCGAGGAAATCATCAAACTGAAGGAAGGATTCGCCAAGTTCTCGCTCGAGCAAATTCCTCGGGCGAAAAATGAGAGGGCTGATCAGTTGTCGAAGCTGGCGAGTTCGATGAGGGGAACCAAGGAGAGAAGCATAACCATGTTGAGCTCGCCAACACCCCTGACCGGGTCGGGGGCCCAACAGTGTGTCCTTTCCATCGAGCCCCCCGAGAATTGGATAGCAGAATTAGTCACCTACCTGAAGGACGGGATTCTCCCCGAGGGACCCGTCGAAGCCAGAAGACTCCGACGACAGGCCGCTCGATACGCCCTCGACGGGCAGGGGCGCCTGTTCAGGAAAAGCTTTGACGGGCCTCCTCGACGATGCCTGAGCAAGCAACAGGCCAAGGAAGTCCTCGAAGAAGTACACCAAGGGTGTTGTGGAAACCATACCGGACCACGGTCCTTGGCCAAAAAGGTGTCACGGGCGGGGTTCTTCTGGCCTGACCTCATTCAAGACTGCTTCGACCATGTCCGACGGTGCCGGACATGCCAAATGCACGCCAACCTTGTCCATCAACCTGCCGCCCCGATGGTAAACGTTGAAATCTCTTGGCCATTCGATCAGTGGGGGATCGATATCCTCGGACCATTCCCTCAGGCCTCCGGGCAAAGGAAGTTCGTTATCGTCGCCGTCGAGTATTTCACCAAGTGGGCCGAAGCGGAAGCCGTCGCAAAAATTACTGACTCGGTCATCCAGATTTTCGTCTGGAAAAACATTGTCTGCCGCTTCGGACTCCCCAGAGTCCTAATCTCCGACAACGGAACCCAGCTCCAAAGCCGCCGGATAAAGGAATGGTGCTCTAGCCTTAAGATCGAGCAGCGTTTCACCTCGGTGGGGAACCCCCAGGCCAACGGTCAAGTTGAAGTCACAAATCGAACAATTCTCCACGGACTCAAGACCGCCCTGGCCGACGCTCGGGGCAGCTGGGCCGATGAGCTCCCAGGTGTGCTCTGGGCCTATCGGACCACTCCTCGGACCGCGACAGGCGACACCCCATATGCCTTAGTCTACGGGTCCGATGCCGTCATACCTGCCGAAGTGCTGCACCCATCTGCTTGGGTTGCACACTTCGATGAAATCGCCAACGTCGACGCTCGCCTGACCGAGCTAGACCTCGCCGACGAAAGAAGACGTGCAGCCCTGCAAAGAATGGACAATTTCCGGGCATCTACTGCCCGTGCTTACAATCGCCATGTCCATCCCCGGACGTTCCAGATCGGGGATTTGGTCACCAAGAAGGTCGAGGTTTCCCGCCCTGTGGGGAAGTTGGACCCAAAGTGGGACGGCCCGTTCAAAGTGACCAAGATTTGCAAAAACAACGCCTATCGCCTCGAGGATATGTCGGGGGGGGGAGTTGCCTCGCCCTTGGAACGCTTCGAACCTTAAAAGGTTCTACATATGAGTGTTATGTGGCCGACCAGAAAGATTTTACATTGGAAATCTATTTAACATTGTAAATTCTCATCGAAGTTTTAATGAAACATCTCCTCGAGCCGCTTGGCTCTTTCAAACAACTGTTTTCTCCACTATTAAGTTTTTAAATTTCTACCCAAGTTGGAATGAATTATTTACAGATTATTTCACACGCATGTTCCTCGTCAAAACGTTTTAAAAGCTTTTCCCGACGAGGAAGTTCAAATAAATTACGGCTGGCATCACATAATTCACATTTCGACGGTAAAACTTTAAATTCACATTTCGACGACAAAACTTTAAGTTCACATTTCGACAAGAAAGATCGAATGTTTCATTGATGAATGGTCTGAAAACTCGCCCACTCGGGCTTACAAGCTAAAAACGGAGTAAAAGTTCAAAATACAAGGAACCTATCCGCTATATATCTCCTCGACAACCTCCTCGACCGCCGCCACCAACGCTGGATCGGCCTCAGGGCCGGCCACGTTCATCGCCGGGGCGCTTGACGTCCCCACGTCGGACCCCCCGTGCTCCACGATGATTGCATCATCGGGCTCCACATCCGGGGAGAGAGGCTCACCCAAGCGCTTATGTCGCTCGTTCCGGACTTGCCTTTTCACAATAGAGAGCACCGAGTCGAACTCTGCGCCCTCATAGGCTGGCTCCGGATCGTCTTCCTCGGCCTCCTCCTCCCCGGCGTCGTTCAAGTGCATGCCATAGCCCTCCATGGAGAAATCTTCAGGGAGGACTCCCCGGGCCTTCAATTGATTGAAACCCCGGTGGTACGCTTGATGGGCGTCCTCGGCACACAGGAGGATTGTCGCGTACTCGAAGACAGGGCCACGTACAAAACACTTCACGGCCTCCTTCTCGAATTCAGGAATGCGAGCCTTCATCTCGGCCCTCGCCTGCCGGTCACCCCTCTTCTCACCCCGAGCAAAGGCATCTTTGTTCCTCTCCTTCAGGGCGATTATCTCCTGTTCCAGCTCGGATTGTTTAGTCTTGAACTCAAGCTCGAGCTGACCCACCCGCTCCTCCAACTTGCGGGATTTTTCCTTCTCCTCCTCGATCTCCCGTTGAGCGACTTGGTTTTTCTGTCGCTCTTCGTCAAGATCCGCCTGAAGGCCGCTTCCTCGAGCCTCCCGTTCGGCCTTTTCGCACCTCGCACGGCTGACATCCAGCCGACGAAGGCCATGAAAAACTTTTTGCTGGAGGGCATTCATGTCCTCCGCTATGCTTGCAGCCAAGTCGGCGTCGTCGAGCTCGGTCAAAAGAGTCTGGTCGGCCCTGAAGATGCTACGCCGGAAGCTCCTCATGGCAATCTTTCGGCTGTCGCCCTCCCCACTGAGGACACTTGACTGGGAGAGATCCCCGAACTTGGGGCCAAATCGGGGTTCGGGGACATCCACGTACTTCAAAACCTCCAGCTCCTCGGAGGTATAACCGGAACCATCTGCGGGGCATTTGCCCTTGCTCGAAGATAGGATCCTCTTCTTCGGGGTTGGCCCGGACGGTTTCCTCGGCACAGGATCGGCCGCTTTCCTCTTCCGGACAAGAGGAGTTTCCTCCTCGACCTCAACAATAGCCACTGGGGCTCGGGTAGAGGCTTGTTGTGCCGCCCTCATCACCGCTGGTGCTGTCGAGGGCGCCTCCGCCAAAGCACGCCTGTCCTCCGGGGGGGGGGATGGCCTCCTCCTCTCACCAGCTACCTTGTTCATATGCCTGAGTCTCCCCATCTGTAATGCGTTTAGATCTGTACAATCAAAGCAATAAACTCCGGTCATAAATACAATTACTTCGAGGCGACACTCGAACGAGATCACAAAAAAAAAAATGGGAAAAGGGGAGGCAACCAAAAACGATGTCCTCGATATCCAGTCTAGCCGGCGAGAGCCCGGCCTTTACTAAGAACCGTTCCTGGGTCATGAAGATCGGGCACAGCAACCCTTGCGCCTTGTGACCATTGATCCACTCCCGGGACCAGCTACTCGACCCTTCTCCGACCAGGGAGAGCTTCTTTACCTCCGAGTTATGCACTCGCCTCACCGGCCACACCCCATCATATTGGATGAAGCACCATTTCTGCTTCCAATCACTCCCATAAGAGGACAGAAGCTGTCTCGATGATCTTTCTCCCATTCTTGGCACTTATGAAAAAATAATTGAACTCATCGTCCGGGGAAGACCTACTCGAGAGGTTTATTTGGAAAATGCTTGAGAAATTAGCCAGAGAGGGACTCTGGCCGGTACATTGGCAGAAGACAACGAAGGCGCAGATCGAGGCGTATGAGTTCGGGGTCAGTTGGATTGGACTAATGTTCAGATGGTTGAGGATCGAGCAGATGAAGGACGGGATGGGGAACCGGAGGCCGTTCTCGATGTGAGAATAGTGTATAGGAAGGCACCCCTCGGGGGGATCCGTAATGGATTCCTCTCTGCTCGGCCATATGATGCTGAATGATTCGCGGATGTAGTGGCCAAGCACTTTCTCCACATCCCGATCAGTATTGTGCGCAATTATGTTTCCCCAACTCACCGTCGTTTGGTTGCCTGCGATGGCCTTCCTTCTCTTCCGACGAGGTTCCCGAGCAGGAGTTTCTCTTCCTCGTCGACTAACCTGTGCGACGGGGTTCGAAGCTCCGCCCCACTCTCGGCCATCATACGCTGCCTCATTTCTTCCATCTTACTCGGACTTTTGCCGCCTGTCCTCGGCCGGCTAGTACTGGTCTCGCCCCTGGCATCGGGATGACGCCCCCTCGACGGAGGTTTCGACCTCCAAAGACAGCGACAAATTTACGTCACTCAAACCCTCGCCAGCATGTACTCCGCAATCCTATTCTGGCTGTCGGAACCGCCCTCGGACCCGCTCATGGTTGCCTAGGGAATAATGAAAAGGGGAAGACGAAAGGAACAAGGACAGAGAGAGGAAAGGTACCTAGGTTTGGGGTTGGACGAAGATGTTTTCGGATGCTCGGAATATGTCTGACGTGCTCGGTGCTCTCAAATTTATGCTCGGATTCGAATCTCAGCTCGATGTAAAAATGACGCGCCTGGACCCACGCCCGGACCCCCTATTTATAGGGCGGTAAACCTGCTCCTCGGGAAGTCCAAACGTCGCCCGTAATTATTACCACGGTCACATCCCAACGGTCAAATTTTCGAAATTACCGCCAGCACCTGGTCGGGAAAGTCTATGCTCGAGAATGGGAACGGCGCCTTCCAGAAGTTCACGGCCTGCTCGATCTGTGTATATCGAGCAGACCCGAACTGGGGGGACTAATGATGTGGCCCAATATGCCCGAGGCCACGTCGGCGCCACCTCAGCCTAACCCGCCGGTTGAAGGCTGCCATGTGTCAGGTTGATCCGATCAGGATTTGCGTCATTTCCACGGAGTCAGTAGCTCCTCATCGGAATATGTGTCCTCCCTCGGAGACTGTCACCCCGTCGGTGACTCCCCTATCCTCGATGGAATGACATGTTCGATGTCCCACATACTTCATCCTCGGAGTCAATGCTCTTCTTTAAGATCCTCCTCGAACAAGGAAGGCACCCCAACGCGCCCACAGCGCGTCACGGCGAACGCCCGTTACCAGCAACGGGATGGGGCCAACCTAATCCTGGTCCGGCCCATCTATTTTTATTATTATAAATGTACGGCAACACTAGTCATTGAGTAAGACACTTTTTACGCCAATACCCTGATTATTACCTAATTACTACTCACCCTTTACCCGCTCGAATTCTAACTTGAGCGTCGGAGGGTCTTCGCCGGAGACCTTCCGGCTAGTCTCACGTGTGCTCCATCCTTGCAGATAGGACCCGACCAGCATTCAGACACTCTTACTCGGATCAACCTGACCGGATTCAAACACTTACTCCCTGTTCAGGTGACGTGTGCCGCAGGCCAAGATCCGACCACATCAAATTGATAACTACACACAGAAATCTATGAAGCATTGATGTTCACTCACGGAGATTGAAGTGGGCCTAAGAAAATAGAATTCTGACAAAGTTCTAATACAGATTGTTGCCTCCTATCAAAGTTACTCTCATTTCTCTTACTTTTTCAGGGTTGGAATCACGTTTTCATTAGGAGCAAAGGAGACAATGCAGGTAAAGAAGCTTTAAAGCATTTGAGCTGGTACATCAAAACAACTATAACATTGGAAACATTCCAGCAATTTCTATAACTTTAATACCAATTATACCTGAACCTAGGGGTGGGTGTTGGGTCGGATAATTGTAGGTTCTAATTTTGCAGATCGGGTACCGATATGTTGGGTAGTTAAATTGCTATTTGAATTCAACCCCGAATAATGACTACCCGATTAATTGGGTACCCGATCGGGTTTTACTCCATTGGTTTCGGGTTTGATGAAAATAAATTTTATAAACTTGTATCAATCGTAGCAATGAGAATCTAGTTACTTAAAAAAAAATTACACCTTCACCACAAGTCCTGAATGCAATTCACACTCTAATGTTAAAAACATAAATTAAAATGGTTTACAATTATTAGTTGTAAATATTATATTATAAATTTATTAAACTATTTGACACTAATTCATTAGAACATTGGCTTTAAAGACAAAACACCCAATTCAATTGCTCAATCATTGTACGTACAAGTTTTTGATTTAAAGGTAAACTATCTCTTGGCAGGAGTACGAGTCTAAAAGGTAAAAACTCATTTCTTGATCAAAGCAGGTTTTAAATGTAAAAACTCATCTCTTGAAAAGTAGGATGTACCATTAGGATTCTATAAAAATCTAAATTCTATATATTACTTTCATTCCTTTTACTTTTTGGAAAATTTTAATGGGTACACGATCCGGTTCGTCAGGTGGAAAAATAAAAGTCTGATCCGATTTAAATTAGTCGGTTTGGGATAATTCGAACTCAATTTTTAACCCAGAATTACCCTCCCCAAAATATCCAACCCCAATTGAATCAGATCAGGACCGATTACCTTATTTGAATGCTCACCCCTACCTGAAATTGCTAGTAACATTTCCAGGTAACAACCAAAACCATACCAATCACATATACTTATTTCTACTTTAATATCAATTACACCTGAACTGCTAATATAACTTCCAACAACACTAGTAACATTCTTGATAACACCATAAATGTATCGTCAAATAGGCACATACGGCCCTGTAAAAACTCAATTATGTTTGAATTCTGAATTCAAGCGAAATTTCAACAAAAGTTAAGAATAAGGCCCTAATGCTTGTGCCCGCAACCCATGGACCGTGCTAGAACTGGATCAATTTCATCTCAACCCATGTAAAGTTTTTCAATTTCGTTTCGTATTGTGAAATTTATCATTGCATCCCACAAATTTTGGGAATTTTATCAATTGCATTCCATTATCCCTATATTTGTAATGGTCATTAGCAAATTTAACGAAAATGTGAGTTGACAATCAAACAAACTAGTAATGTGTATTCTCTTAATATTTTCTTCTATTTCGCTGATGTGGCATTTGCATAAGGAAAAAAAATAAAAAAAGAAGAGAGAATGCCGAATTGCCTTTTTTTTTTTGTTTTTGTTTTTTCTTGATTTTTTTAATTTATAAATACAAATAAATATGTATGAATATATATAGTTTATAATTAATATAAAAAAATACGTTTATCTATACATGTATGTATATGTGTAAGTGTTTTATATATAATTTACCAAAAAAGTGTGTATATATACATATAATTAAAGCCATGTTATATATATGTATAGAATTATTCAAAAAAAAAATATCAACCCCCCCTCCACCATCTTGTTGATTTTTGGGTTTACAGACAAAGCACACACTCAGACACACATAGAGCACACACATAAAAGCTCTCAATCTCAAGTCTATATCACCACTAAACTAACTAGAAAATTAAAATATGAACTATGCCCCCAAACGAAAACTTTACAAAATAATCATTTGTTAAAAATATTCCAATAGTGGAACTCAATAGGCCATACTCATTTCTAGACTTGGCATATCGTATCCTGATTATCAGCTTCGATCACTTCGAATCCAATGGAAAATACTATACGTATTTCCACTTTCCCAAGCAAGAATCAAACATTTTTTGTGAATATCACTCATTTCAAGACTGGTCATAGAGAAAGACTTTACAATATAAGCAAATTCCTAGTGACATTAGCAAGTGCTTGAGTACGAAGGCTTTTGAAACATATCAAAAAAATAAACGTAAATAGTCAATACATATTACAATCAATAATATGAAGTGGTAAAAAGAGTAGGATATAGTTGATGTTTGTTGATGTCGTCAACCCTATCTCACCAACAATAACAAGTCTTATCATTCCGGACAAAGAGCAACCTTACCAAACAGAGACATACTCGAGAACATGCCAATCCTACGACCCCCACTCACCATGACGGCTCCTATGTCACGCATTTTACGGTGAATAGACACTTAAGGAACACAAACGATTCGACAAGCCA
>CM047876.1:10160080-10360080 GCA_026212405.1 Petrea volubilis | reverse complement strand
TCATATCCGACAAAAATTGGATTACAATTGTAATTTTTTTTTTGTTCGTCAAAATTGTATGATTAAAATCCAAATGAGGTAATGGAAGGACTAATATCCAAATGAGCAATATTACATTATGCAAAATGCATTTTTCCTGCTAAAAATTCTTTTATTTGGTATATGAGATCCGCATAATAACAAAAGTGAAAAGAAAGATTAATTCCCAATATAAACATTGATTTTGATATATGTAAGCATTGTATATCTGGAAAGTGACTGGATTTTCTTTTTCTAAAGGCTAAAGATCTCACGCATTATTAGATATTGTGCATTCTCATGTGTGTGGTCCATTGAATGGAAAAACTAAAAACACATAGACGCGTGAAATATTTTGTCACTTGTACTGACGACTTGACTTTGTCTTGTGGGTACATTTAGATAGTGTTCGGCTAAATTTATTCTAAAAAACTTATAAGTTCGTAGAATGTATAAGATGTTTTTGGATCTTATAAGCTCTTACATTTTATTTTGAACATAAATTATTAAAGTAATTGGACAAAATAAGATTATGTAGCTTATAAGATGGTTTTGAAGTTTATAAATTGTAATTCTATTTGATAAATTATAAGTTCTTTATAGTGAAACAATGACAAAAAAGAATATGTAAAATTAATTTCAAGTAAATAAATATATTTTGAGATGGTAGAAATGAAATATTGGAAAACATAAAGATATTTATGTTATTTTATTTTTTAACATTAGAAAACTTATAAGTTGTTTCAAAAAATAGTCGGAGGGAGCTTACTTTCTTTTTTTTTAAGTTTATAAGTTCCTAACAATTTATTTTTAAAGTTTATAAGCTCCTTTACTTAAAAAATTATCAAACGCTTTTGAGGAGAAATATCTTATAAAATATTTTGAGGAGCTTATAAACTTAGCCAAACACTCTCTTATTGGATGCAAAAAGGAAAGGCAAAAGTATTTGATAATCAATTATGAGGATGTATTAAAATTTTAAGATCCGATCGGACAAGTGACTATATACACTTGACTTGCTGGGTGACTTTGAAAGAAAATGACATTGTTGTCCATGTAATTATTATTATACTCCACAACAAAATGGGATAGCTAAAAGATGTAATAAGACTTATGATGTGGCCGAATTTGGCTTAGCCACGTTGGTGCCAGCTCAAAGCACAAGATCAACCGCGGGGTTGTCACGTGTGGGGAAAGTCACACACGTGACCGATCCCTGACCTGCCACGTGCATGATGCCTCCTTGGAGGTCGAGTTCAACATACCAGTGCGCCCTAGCTTTCGATCCGAGTATAGCTCGCCAATGCGCCACGGCTCTCTCAAGTGTCTCCACGAACCTCGATAGCGGACTCTTTGATCAGGGTCTCCACCCTCCTTGGGTAGTCCCCTATCATCCTCAAAGTGGTCCCAGAAATAACCGTCTTTGACAATGGTTGTACCCGATGCATCCATGAAATGTGCCGAGGAATATCCTCTATACGAATAGTAGGGTTGGGCCGGTCTAACCCTAATTCGGCCCACTCGCTTCCCTTTTCTATAAATAGCATATCATTACTGTTCACAAGGGGTAAGCTTTCCAAATCCACTTTACGTACATTATTACCTTCCAAATACCTGCTCGAATTCTGACTTGAGCGTCGGAGGGTCTTCGCCGGAGACACCTCCAGCTAGACTCACGTGTGTTTCATACTTGTAGAATAGGACCCGACCAACACACATATACCCTTTACTCGGACCTTTGGATGAACATTGGACTATCTTACTTGGACTATACCTTTGCTCGGAGTGAAGTGTCCCTCGTACGAAATCCGACCACACCAACTTAACATGGTAAGTTCAATGCTTAGTCATTATTCTCTTGGTTCTGAATTTAGGGAGGAAGCTATTATTACTGCTTAATATTTGCTTAATTTAATTCCTTCTTGTGAAAATTCTATATGAATTATGAAATGGGCGTAAACCAAATTTAAAAATGCTAAGAGCTCGGGGCATCTTTAAAACATATTTTTAATTCCGTGAATTGACCCTAAAGAAGTAGAATTTTTTTTTTTTTCGTTCTAAAGAAGTCTAACTTGTTAGCAAAATTATAACAGACACCTTTATTGGGTATTTTGAAATTCTAAAGGTTATAGATTTGTTAAGCAGCATTGTAATTGCTATTATAGAAAATGGCGATACTTGATTTTTAGAAGAGCGTGTTGATACTAGAAACCCACGTATTTTGGTAGAATTATTTGAGATATCAAAAGGAAAGGAAATAAGGTTTTCCTAGTTCACTAAAGTCATGCATCAATCCTTTGAAAATCCTTATAATACACTTGGTAGAATACAAAGAGAAAGAAACCCTATAGTAGACTAAAAGAGGTCTACACAATAATGAAAAGAAAATTTTATAGATCTTTTAATTTTTCAAGAAGCTTTATCATTAAAAGTTTCATTAAAATGGAAAGAGACCATTCAATAATAACATACAATTAAAGAATGAAATATGGATGTTTGTTCATCTTCCTGCGGATAGAACAACTATTGGGTAATGGATTCTTGAAAGAAAATTTAGAAGTGATTGATATATAGAGGGGGAAAAAAACGAAAAAGACCAAGCTAGGTTAGTTACTAAGGGATTATTGAAACATATTCTCCTATTGCTAAATTTACATTAATAAGAATTATTTTGTCCTTGGTAGCCTCTTTACTTACAACTATACCAAAGGATGTTAAACATTGTTTTTGAATTGAGAACTAAAAGAAAAAAAATTATATGAAACAACCCAATGGTTTTCACGTTTGAGGATTTGAAGATTTATAAGGTTTAAAAATTGTTGTATGGGATTCAATAGTTTTGAAGGCAATGGCATGCATCATACTTATCATTGTGCTATTAATATATCTGGATTTAAAGCTAATGATTATGATCATTGCAGTTGCCACTTGAGGGGTGGAAGTGCATTTGTTACATTTTCATCTGAGTTATACATTGTCATTATATGATGCTTTGGCATCACCCACCTGGACCAACTAAGTAATGCCACGTGTACAATCTCTATTTTTGAGGGAGCTATCTCTCAAAGAGGGGCTTCTCTAGTAAAGGCTCGGCCACTACCCATAGTCGAGGAGACCAAATCTAGCAAGAAGTACGAGCCATTAACACTGCCTCGGTCCTTTCTATAGTTCCTAATGGTCCTCTAAAGTGTAGTGCTCCCTTGCACCTTGTTGCTTGAGTATAACGACCCTGATATCCTAGTACAAGGGACCATCAGGGCCCAGGTGCTCTTAAACCTTCCAAAGTAGCCCCAATTTGCCAAGAATAAAGGGCAGCCCTCACGTATAAATACTCTATTCAGGTAACTTTTCATCACATATTAAAACTCCGCTTGACTAAATACTCACATCTCATATTTCACACATTTTACTAACTCAAGTATTGAAGGGTATTCGTCAGAGACACTTTCAATTAATAGATCGAGGAGCCTACCAGCATTTTCGTTGAGCCAGCAATGCCACGTCAGACCATTGGCCCCCACCAAGATTCGACCTAATCAATGTTGATGATATTCTTATGGCTAAAATGATGTAAAATGTGTTAATGAGATCAAACACTTTCTGAATTCACAATTAGAAATCAAAGATCTTGGTAACGCTTTTATTTGTGTTGGGCACCCAAATTATAGGATATAGAAAATTGAATCTGATCAAATCGTCTTAAGAATAATATTATGATAAATTTCTGAAAAATTGTAATATTTAGAGCTTAAATCTAGTTGATACTCTAATTCATGAACAAACAAAACTATCGATGAAGGTAGAGAGAAAATGAATAACAAACCTCAAACTCAAGTTGTAGGAAGTATATTAATGTATGGCATATTGAACACATGTCAAAACTTAAGTCTTGTAGTAAGTCTTGCCAGTATGTGTAATTTTGGTGGAACGTATTGGACAACTATTAAATGAATTTTGAGAAACATTAAGGGAACAAAACATTATAAGCTTCCTTATCAAGTTAAGCAAAATAATGGTGTACGAGTTCACTACAAAAAAATACCTCTTCAATAATGGAAAATTGCAACAGAGAGATTCTATTACAAATTTAAGTCATATGTGATGGAATAGTAATAGAATTTAATGTAAATAGAATTGAGAAACAATCAGTGCAAAGACATTTACTAACGAAATGATTATAGATGAAATATGTCATAGAGATTAAATTTATATGATAGAAATTAAGTAGACAATAATTAAGATAGAACATAGTTATGTATAATGGTTGGGCCGAAATTTAATCCACTACCTAGGTATATTTCACCCTAGGCTTTTGAACCTGTAAAACGTATTTTATTAGTATGCGATTTTAACAAACTGAAGAAACAAGTTGGAATGATACAGAGTCTCAAACTACCCTTACAATTAAAGTGCAACCAGTAGGAGCCTGGTACCAACATAGAGGTGTTTGGTTATTAGCACACTAACTAGTACACTTATTTAGTTTATCAATATATAAAGACGCTCATTCAAAATCAAGCAGAGACAAGCAGAGTGAATAAGATACAACTTCTGGTACGCACACAGCTTATGTATATCTGTAGCCTTGCCTATCAAAAGGCAAGAGATCCTTCCTTCTCGGCTTTTGATGAGTGAAGGTAAGTAAATTAATCTTTGCAAGGTAAGAAGTCCATATCAATTCTTCCCAATATTTGCCGATCAAATCTTCCCAAACTCAGAAGATCATGAGAGATCAAATCTTCCTATTATTAGCCGATCTCAAATCATCATCGAAAGATCATGAGGGCTAACATTTATAATATATTGATTCATTGTTGAAAAAGGTGCAATTTTAAAGTGGTTATTGGATATACCAATGTGAATTTTGCAGAT
Source organism: Petrea volubilis (assembly GCA_026212405.1). Classification (NCBI taxonomy): domain Eukaryota; kingdom Viridiplantae; phylum Streptophyta; class Magnoliopsida; order Lamiales; family Verbenaceae; genus Petrea; species Petrea volubilis. The sequence goes on along the minus strand of CM047876.1, from coordinate 10,355,190 downwards.
GATATTAATGATGGGGAAATGTACATCAGGCTATAAATGTAGCAAAAGTTGAATACATTTCAGGAGGCAACACATCATCTAAAATTGTTTGGATAAAGAAATTCCTTGTTGATTTGAATATAAAAGAAGTCTTTGATAGTCTAATCACATTCAAGTGTGACAACCAAACTACTACAAATTCGATAAAACAAATGGTGAAATCTGGTTCTCGAAGTAAACATCTTGATCATCAATATCATTATGTGATTGATATGTTACCCAAAAAAAAAAAAAAAAAGAATTAAATAACAATAGATTGTGTTTGTTCGAAAGAAATACTAGTGGATTTCATGACTAATCAACTGGGATTGAGGACTTCAATCAATAAATATTCCTGGAAAAATCGCTTATTTGGCCAAGTGGAAGATGTTGGTGGCAGAATTGTTCTTAAGACATTGGAAAATTTGCATTTTTAGAACATTAACTTTACCCTATTGCATATTTAAGATATATAATTGTGGGACTGGCAAATGTGGGATAGAAAATCTTGAAAATTTTGCAATGCTGGGACGTTTCTGGTTGAAGCAGAAATTTTGGCCGAAATTGGAGACATCTACCTTGAAGGCAGAAATCGCATGCTAATCTAGAGGGGAAATTGAAGGTGGTATTGAAATGGTGAAACTTAAAGAGACTAAAAGAAACTTCTTACCTTCACTGAGATATGGTAAGCTTTTGTCTTTTTCCTCTATTTACATTGCGATTTGAGCCATTTTTTTATGAATGCTTTGTTTGGTGCTGTCTTTTCTTGGATTTTTTTAATTTTTTAATTTTTTATGTATTGAAAGATTTTCTGGTTGAATGTATTTATGGTCTCATAAAGGGATTTCTTGCTCACACGTGTTTGAATGTGATCTTTTAAAAATTATTTTTAATTTTTTATTCTCTTTAATTTATTAATTTTTTTTGTTGTATTGGTGTTAGATACACATAGCTCAAATCCAACTTTGAGCATACATTGTAGGGATAAGTTCACTAATGACTGATTCCAATTTATTTTGGTGGTGAATGTTATAAATTTGATTATGCTGATATAAATAGTTTAAGTGTTGCTACAATTGAACATTGGTATGAACATGTTGGGGTGAATGGGCCTAAGAAAGTGCATGCTAAAGTAAATAATGGCTTTCTGTTTATTGATTCTGATGATGTATTAAGGTAGGTTCTGAGAAATAGTACTGTTAGAGAGTTGTACATATATTTTGAAAACTTGGAGAATGAAGATACTGAACAAGAGTGTAGTACTAATGGTCTTGATGAGAGCTAACAATTCGATGCTCATGTTAGTTTTGATCAAGTTTTGGGCGATGATGTCAACTTAGGTGAAAAAGTTAATGATGGTGCAGGACCTAGTTTAGAAAACATACCTGAAAGCAATAACAATACTAGATTGGTTGATGATAATAATGGTGGGATTCCAATAGAGAATGATGGGGATGTGTTCGTAAGCTATGGTGATAGTAAAGATGGAGATGCTGAGTATGACAGTGGGACTAATGGTAGTGAGGATGATCATCTTTTTGAGGAGAATATAGGCTTGGATGCAGAGTGGGTAGGGCATCTTTTTGAGGAAAATATAAATGTGGGTTGAGAAGAGGGAGTTTGTAGAGAGGAGAATGAAGATGATAATGATAGTGGGGATGAAGATGTGGTTGTTAGTGGGGAAGAGTTGGACAGTTTTAGAGATTCTAATAATAACAGGGAGGGTACAAAATATCTAGTTTTTAGGGTGTCTCAATTGCATGATTCTAAATTTGCATTGGGTTTGAGCTTTAGTAACAAGACTAAATTTAGGTATGCAATTCACTCACATACTATAAACGCTAAAAGGACCATTGGCATAACCAAGAATGAAAGGGATAGAATGTATGCAATATGTAGTGATGCTAGCTATGAATAGAGCATTCATATTAGCAACTTGAAATCGGAGAAGATATTTAAGGTCATATTTTACAATCATAATCATACATGTCATGAGATTTTTCATGCTAAAAATATGAAATCAACCTGGCTTGCTAAAAAATATTTACTAAATTCTAAGTCCGACTCCAAGAGAGATGTGAAGGTTTTTCAAGAGGATGGTAGTGATGCAATGAATGTACATATTTTGCTGGACCAGACTCATGGAGCAAAAAGAAAGGCTTTAAAAGGGAAAACCTAATGAGCAATATCCATTCTCGTGGGATTGTGCTAAGGAGATAAAAAAATAAACCTAAGGTTTATGTCATTGTTCAGAACCGATAACACTTAGAAGAGAGTAGTTTTGATAGGTTTTACATTTGTTTAAATGCTTTTAAAGTATGATTTGTGTCTGGATGCAAAACCTCATTTGTATTGATGGGTGCCATTTGAAAAGCCCCCACCAAGGTGTTCTCTTGACAACAACAGTGTAGATCCAAATAAAAATTATCTCTCCATTGCATATACAATGGTGAACAAAGACACAAGTGAGACTTGGGAGTGGCTTTTGGCCCCTTGTTAAGGCGGATTCAAGAATTGACAATGATAATGACTTCACGATAATGTTTGATAAACAAAAGGGATTAATTCAAGCTTGTCAAGAGGTTTTTCCGTATGCTAAGCATGAATTTTGTGTAAGGCACTTACATAACAATTCCCAAAATGTCCCTACTAGAAAAACAACTAATAGCCACGGATTTTAACCACGAAAAAAATCCGTGTCTAATCCGTGGCTATTAGCCATGGATTGGCCGTGGCTAAATTAGCCACGGCCTGGCCATGGCTATTTTTGGTGGCTAAAATTGGCGCGAAATTTGCCGCCAATTTTTAGCCACGGATTAGCCATAGCCAGGCCGTGGCTAACATATCGTGGCTAAAATCCGTGGCCAAGTGTTTTTTTTTGGCACTAAGTATGGTTTGAACTCTTGAATTCTTAGTAGAAATTAAAGCATTAAACCATTACACCACTTTAACTTGTTATTTAATAATTAGTTTTAACTATACTTAATTAATATATGTATATTATATATATTGATATATATAATAAATGATTTGATATATTACATACATATAAGATTAGATATACTTATATACACATGTATTTAGTCTAATTAGATGTATATATATCATATATATATGTACATATATAACATATATTAGATATATAATACACTGATATATATTTGTATAGATGATTGATATGTTTCAATGTTAATTTCAATATCAATTACAATGACGAATGATCGTTTCAATTATTTGACGATATTATAATGTTCTATTGAGTTAATATACAACTTAACTTTCATAATTATTTCTTTAGATTTAATATACCATTTTATTATAATATCATAATATATATGTTGGATTATACTACAATATAAGTATATAAGTATACTTTTACTCAGCCCATTTCATCATTTATTGTCAATGTTTATATATAAGAGTTAATTATCTAGTTTTGAAAGTTTGTAATTGATCAATTGTCATAACTTATGTTATAGTTTTATTAATAATTCAACAACATATAATTGTTATTGATAATTAACAATATTTAAGTATAAAATAACTAGGCTAATTAGGCCAAAGTGGTTTAGCCATGGTCCTAATAGCCACGGTCAGACGTGGCTAGCTCGTGGCTAATAGCCACGGTCTGACCATGGCTAGTTTAGCCACGGGTTAGCCATGGCTAGTTGTTAGCCATAGAATAATTTTTTTTATTTTTTTGAATCTGATGTGGTTCGAACTCTTAACCTCTTAATTGAAAGTAAAGTATCAAATCATTGCACCACTTTAATTTTTGTTAAAGAATTAGTTTTTGTTGTACTTAACTAATATAAATTATGCGAAATTCTTAATATAAATTATCTAAATAAATTTTTTTGATAATTTTTGTTTTTTCTATTAATTTATTAAATATTTTTTATAATTAATAAATTACTTGTTGAATCACTAAATACTTTTCAATAACTAAAAAAGAATGGCCAAAGATTAGTAAAAAAAAAAAAAAAGAAGGAATACTTTTCATAATGTGGATTTATGCTATAGAACTATGTGTTTCAAATTATTTTTTTAATTATACACTTAATTTAAAATATTTAAAATTGATGTATATTCATGCAATAAAGTAGATTCAACATAAATGATTTCATTAAATTATGAAAGTTATCCCACAATATAAAGATAGAGCTATACTTAAATACATTTATGAACAAAAAAAGTAAAGCGAGTTTGATTTAACTAGTGATCAAAAATCATTTGATATAACTTCTCAAAAATTAATTTAAATAACTAATTTAACAAAATAAATTCAAATATTTGATTTGTGTATTTAAATTGATTTAGGATTATTATTCCTTTTACTCAATAGGAAAATAAAATTAGTATTTGAAATTGTTGAAATAAATATTTTACCTACATATTTGAAATATAAAATAAAAATTAGTTAATAAATCAAAAATTAGTAAAACTAATAAATTATAAAAATAGATAATTTATTTAGTTAATTTAAATTTAAAATATAACATAGATATATGTTAAAAATAAGAAAAATCGTTTCACAACCAAAAATGTCAAGTGGCCAGGCCGTGGCTAATTTGTGGCTATTAGCCACGGTCTTATATTTTCCAGAATTTTGTGGCCAAATTGGCCATAGCCTGACCGTGGCTATTAGCCATGGCCAGGTCGTGGCTAATTTCAGATTTTATTCCATAAATGTGCTTCCCTTACATGCATTTTCCAAAGTGTGAGATTAATTTACAATTTTAACGGTAAATTACTAATGCATGTAAGGGAAGCACATTTAACGGTAAATTACTAAGTGCATGTAAATTGTTAAAAATTCATCTATTAAATTCTTATGAGTTTTCAAAAACAATATAAAAAAGTATTCTAAACTTTTATTTATCTTCTTCATGCAAATTTGAATAAATTACGTAATTTTCCAAATTTTAGATGAATTTGACATTCTAACACAATTTTCGAAATTCTATGTCCTAAATTGCAATTTTTAATTTTTGGGAAATACAAATATAATTTTAGATTTATAAATATTAAATTTCATAATTTTGGAATTTTTCTCAATCAATTATTAATTTTCGAATTTTATGCCATAAAACCCCTAATTTTCGATTTTTGTTAAAAAAATAAAAAATAATAAAAATTAGAATTTTATTTAAATAAGTCTATGATTTCAGATTTTATAAAATTAGGACAATAAAAAAATCAGATTTTATAAAATTAGGACAATAAAAAAATCAGATTTTATTTGATATTGTTTTAATATTTTATTAAAATATCCTACACTAATACAAGATGATTTGCTTCTAGAAATTATGCACTTGTGTGGTCTTCTATTGGTCTAGCATCATGACTCATGTGATAGGGTTACACCAAGGCTTGAAATAGAGAAGTGAGATGGAAGATGACATTTAATTTTAAGCTAAGATGGGAGATTTGCATTAATAAAGGAGATTGCATTAATTAAGGCATGACCCTAGTCTTCCTTTTTTGCCCTCACTCCCTACACTATAAATAAGACCTCACACAAACTTCCCCCACCCCTTTAGCAAAGGGCCACCACTCACACACACACACACACTACACTCTAGTTATGTGACAAACACCACCCCTTCACACTTACCTACACCACTTTTCAAGAACAAACTAAGGTAGAAACCTACTTTGATTAAATAAGTATTTTCCTTACTTCTTTCTTAAGTAGGATATTCCTACTAGGCAAGCTTCCATACTTTTGTGCCCAAAGCTATGTAAAATAAACAAGCTTGGATGGCCTTGACTGATAGCTTTTGCCACACATGCCTCAAATTGTGGGCTTAGAGCTATTTTTCATTTTTATATGCTTTACCCTCAAAGTTTCATGGTTACATCCTTTCTATCATGTTCTTGGCATAAAAGTTGATTTATTCATATTGAAATGATGGTTTTGTTATTACGCTCATTAGTTGTGGTTAGATAACATCTTAGGACCTCGTCTTGATATTTGCTCTTTAGTAGGTAGTTTGTGTTAATGATATGCCTAGGAAAGTTTATTAGATGTTATACTGTTAAATCCTTAATTACATAAGTGGCAAATATTATGTTTCCATGGAACATGATACGTAGAAAATCTATGCAAACATGTTGTGAAATTATTGGGAAAAGAAAGCTCCATACAAGTTCTCTTAGGAGATAAGTAAGTTTTACCATAAATTTATTATTATTTTAGTAGTTTAAGCTTAACATAAACGAATAAGATTTTCTATAGAAATTATACATGGCTATGTACTTAGTTTATGTACCACTATAAGAAAACACTGTTTTTTCGGCCAAATTTTCGGCGGATTGTCGGCCAAAAATATAATTTTCAGCGGAATTTCGGCGGATTGTGTCTGCCGAAAAATCCTTCGTCGGTAGTTATTTTTCGGCGGAAATAATTAATGATTAAAAAAAAATTTATTTTCGGCGGATTTTCGGCCAAAATTCCGCTGAAAATAATAATAATTTTAAAAAAAAAATAATTATTTTCGGCAGAATTTCGGCCAAAATTTCGCAGAAAATAAATAATATTTTAAAAAAAAATAATTATTTTCGGCGAATTTTCGGCCAAAATTCCGCCGAAAATAAATAATATTTTTTAAAAAAATTAATTATTTCAGTCCCAAAATAATTAATAAATATTATTTCGGAAATAAAATATTATTTCGTCCCTAAAATTATATTTTGTTAAAAATATTCAAACTAATTATATTTTTCTTCATTGTAATAAGCATAATTATAAAAAAATATATTTGAAATATTATAGTAATCACATAATTTGGTTTTTATAAGTAAATAACATATCAAATATATTAAAAACTACATATAGATTAGCAAACCACAGAAAATTTATCCAAATACATAAAAAACATAATCAGTGGAATATTTTCGCCGATACATAAAAAGCGAAATTATTTTCTCGCAAAGTTCATACTAATCATAGTCTTCCTCATCAGAGTCGTCTTCATCATCGGCGACATACTGAGCCGGCGGAGGGGCATAAGTCGGTTGCTGTGAGCCGCTCGCTTTGTTCTGTGAAATCATCGTTATCACCTGATGCATCATTTCCATGATTTGTGTGTTCTGTTGGGTAAGGTGATCGACCCAATTCTCTAACCGCAACACCGCCGGGGTCGGACTGGCTCGACGAACTACCGGGCGAAGAAAAACTATAGTGATAAGGTGTCGATGTTGTCTGATAATTTTGCCCGTACTTTCGCTTCTTGGTAGGCTCCCCAGCAGCCTGATCAAACAACTCGTTCATGCTTTCTTGCATTGAGGGATCAGATAAGTCAGCGTCCTGCATATCCGGACAATTCTGAACTAAATTTTAAAAAGGCAAAAATACAATTTTAGGACAGTAACTTACACGGTTTGAGCTTTTTAGGACATTAACTTTATCCATTTCAATTTAGGACATGAATTTGAGCAATTTTGACACATTCAGGAAAAATTGGCCGGTAATTGACAAATTCACCGGAAATTGAACGGAATTCGACAAATAAATTGATTGCTGATGGTTGATTTGGGAAAGTGGTACACGTAATCAGTGATCTGTCTCTTAGCTGGATTTGTTTGCTGAGTCAATTAGCCAGCGTGTATGAAAATGGGGGGAATGCAGTCACCTGCCAGTCACGTGACCGTTTATTTTAATTTGCTTTTTTATTTTTTCAGTTGTGAAAAACAAAACAGCCCTAAATCGATAAAACCCAATTCCCAAATCTTCCTAAATCCCTAAATCGACATCCCTTTAAGACTCCCTAAATCCCTAAATCGATAAAACCCAATTCCCAAATCTTCGAGAAACCACATCCGTAAGCCTCATTCTTTAGGAATTTTCTTTCGCAAAACCCAATTCCTTACTGTTGTCTTGCATGTCGAATCCGAGAATGCCCCAACTTCGAGAAGAAGAACGCAATATTCTGGCTCCCCCCCGATATGGTAAGCAACAATGAGATTTTTATATATATTTTTTTGAATGTGAGTGCTTTGTATAGGTGATTCTTCCTTTTTTTTGGATTCCTTGGGGTTTTCTCAAGAAATGTGGGGTTGGGAAATCCCAAAGTGGGTCAGGTTTTGTTTTCTTTTTTGATTCACGGGCTTTTGTAATTTATGTTGTGATAGGAATCTTTAAAAGGGGGTTTGTGGTCCCTTCCCTACATGTGTATGCTTTTGTTTAAAAGGGCGGTTTGTGGTCCCTTCCTTACATGTGTATGGTTTGGCAATAGTGTATGTATTTATGTCTCCTTTATTAGTGTAGTCAGTGAATTGTTGTTTGTGGTTTATTTTTACTTAACACTCCTTTGTTTTCATTGCAGATGCTAATAGTACGCTATTGACTGTAAGTATCCATTGCGGGGGCAACTTCACAAACTCAGTCAAGCCTAGCTATGTGGGTGGTAAGGTCTTTAAGCTTGACTATGTGGATGTGACGCTTTTGTGCTTGGATGCCATAGGTCATTTCTGTGATAAGTTGGGGTATACCGGGGGAAAGAAATATTATCATAAAGTGAGGAATGATTTCTTGTTTATTGGTAGTGATAATGGGATTAGGGACCTACGTGAACAGAAACTTAATGGTGTGAGAGACTTTCATGTGTACATTGAAATTTGGTCTGATAATGATATTGATGATGACCACAGTGATGTGGGTGTTGATGTAGCTGACAATTTGTTGCATAATGATGTAAATGTTGATGTTGGCAATTATGGGGTAAATGAGAGTCTAGATGACAGTGATGATTGTGATTCTGATTATGCTTGTGAAGTAGATAGTGATCAAGATGATGAATTGTTTGATAAAGATGTAGATGAAGAGGAAGAATGGAATGGGGGCCAGTTTAATGTAGAGCCTAGCATATGTGTAAATGAAAATGTGGGAAACAATGTTAATGAAATGGATGAAGCTGGGGAAAAAGATGTGAACCCCAGTGATGATGATCTTGATAGCAATAGGGATTCTAATGAAGAAAATCAGGGGGTTGGGTTTAATGTGTTCAATCCTGCTAATGTTTATGCCCTATTGCTTTTATTAGGACAAAAGTTTGATAATAAAGATCAGTGCAAATTGGCCATTCTATCCCATGCAATTAGAGAGAATAGGAATGTGATAATTACAAAGAATCATAGGGAAAGGATTTATGCAAAGTGCTCTCAAGCTGACTGTGATTGGAGAATTCATGCAATTAAAGTGCAAAATGAATGTTCTTTTCAAGTTAGACTGTTGAATGGGGATCATACATGTATGCCTGACTATAATGTGAAGCATGTGAAATCTTCCTGGCTTTGTAAAAAATATTTGCACAAGTTCAAAGCTGATCCTAAGAGGAATGTTGAGGGGTTTAGGAAAGAGGTAATAGATGAATTGGGTTGTCATGTCTCTGTGCCACAAGCACAGAGGGTGAAAAGAATGGCTGTTGAGATGTTACAGGGTTCCCCTGATGAACAATATAAGCTTCTTTGGGATTATATAGATGAGATTAAAAGGACAAATCCGGGGTCTACTGTGATATTGGGGACTGATGACAGTAATGGGGATGTTAGATTTGATAGGTTGTACATATGTTTGAAAGCTTTGAAAAATGCCTTTGCTGCTGGTTGTAGAAAACTGATTGGGGTAGATGGGTGCCATCTAAAAGGGCCTCATCAAGGTGTACTGTTGGCAGGTGTTGGGGTAGATCCTAATAACAATATACTCCCTATTGCTTATGCTGTTGTGAGAAAGGAAAACAGAGAGACATGGGAATGGTTTATTACACTTTTAAAAATGGATTTGGGGATTACTGTTGACTATGAATTTACATTTATGTCTGACAAACAAAAGGGATTGGTACAGGCATTTCATGAGGTTTTCCCTAATGCAGAACATAGGTTCTGTGTTAGGCACATGTTGAACAACTTTCAGACAGCTGGATTCAGAGGAGAGGAGTATAAAACTGCATTATGGAGATTAGCTAAAGCTTCAACAGTCAATGAATTCAGCAGGAGGATGCAACAACTCAGAAAACTGGATGATAAGGCTGCTAAGTGGCTAGATGATAAGCCACCACAGCAATGGAGTAAGTCACACTTCTCTACCATTTCAAAGTGTGATATGTTACTAAATAACATGTGTGAAACTTTTAACAGTAACATTTTAAAGTTTAGAGAGCTTCCAATCTTATCAATGTTAGAGAATGTGATGGAATATTTGATGAAGAGAATGCAAGATAATAGGGATAATGCTGTTAAAAAAAGAAGTTGGAAGGGCTTGTTGTGCCCAAGAATCAAAGAACAGATTCAAGAAACAATGAAAAAGGTGGGTGGTTGTGTACCAGTCAAAGCAGATGACACCCACTATCAAGTGTCTTGCTTAGATGGTTCACAATTTGCAGTTGATTTAGGAAAATGGGAGTGTGGGTGTAGGAAGTGGGGATTATCTGGAATTCCTTGTAAACATGCTTTATGTGCAATCAAGTGTCAAAAATTAAATTATGAAGATTTTGTTGATCCTTGCTATCATGTGGAATTGTACAAGAGGATTTACCAGTTTGCAATATACCCTATAAATGGGAGAGGTGAGTGGAGAATCACAGGGTACCTACCACCATTGCCACCACTGTTTGATAAGCCAATTGGTAGGCCTCGTAAGACTAGGAGAAGAGAACCTGATGAGGTTCAACAAAAGACGAAGAAGAGAGGCAGAGGAAAGCCACTGAATACTGTCTCTGGTAATAGGCTAAGGAGATAGCAGCTCACACTCAAGTGCAGCAAATGTGGTCAAGAGGGACACAACAAGAAAGGCTGCAAACAGGTGGAAGGAAGAATTGATGCACAGCCTGAGACAATTGATTTGTCTCAAAATGCCCCTCATCAAGAACCCTCCAGCCAAGACCACAACCACTCTAACAATGTAAGCAACAAGGCTGTTTAAATATGTGAATGTGACCAAACCACACTAACTGTTCTTGTTGTGAATCTGTACAGGTGCCCAAATCTGCAAGGATGAAGCTGACTTTTGACAGCATGGTTGGCACAAGTTCGAATGCCACATCCAAGAAAGGTCAAGAAGCATACCTACAACCCCCCACTATGTACCAGCAGCTACAAGATGGACTCCAGCTCCCAAGGACTGGAATGAGAGGTCCAGTATGTGATACCCTTGGTAAAATATTTTGAGACACATGATTACAAAGGGACTGGAATGGAGCCGTGATGAAGAACAAGATTACAAAGGGAAAGGAGAAGCAGCCATGGAGATAATTTTACTTATAATGGCACTTTTTGTATGCCCCGCTGATTTTGGCTATCAATGTTAGGTGTTGGATGAAAATAGCATTCGTGAATCCTTCTGATATTTTGGCACTTTTGATGCAATGATTGTGCACTTGTGAAAGACACTTTCTGTAACTTGGATATCATTTTGTACAAGCACTTCTTGTATGTGACACAATTATTGATTAGTTTTTGTCTAGTACAAATGCAATTTTAACAATCCTTTCTGTATGTTGGATATCATTATTTAGTATGATTTGTTAATACATTGCTAGATGAGAGCAATGTTTATGGATATTCATTTTCATTTTGTACAAATGCATCTTCGTTTCATAGTTATATTGATTAGTTTTGTCTAATACAAAATAACAAAATCCTAACAATCCTAACAGTTATATTGATTAGGCCTGGACAAAATAAGGCCCTAATAAAACAAAATCGAATAGAAACAATATCATTAAAAGGTAGAGTTCAAACAAGGCTTCTTTCATTACTAAGAAAATACAACATTGTACCACAATAAAGCCTTCAAACCTACAACAGAGCTGGAAATTCCAACAAACAACAAATTCCAAACTCAAAGTCAAAATTCTTAAAACAAAGCTGGAAAGAAAAAACAGAGTAGCCAACACTTATACAAATTTTTAACTTCCCAATGTCAAATACAAAATCAACAACCATGATGCCAAGATAATTATCTTCAACTTCCAAACTTTTTTTTCCAATTTCTGCACAGCTTCTCGAAGCTCAGTTATCTCACGACGGAGTGACCTCACCAAGGTTTTAGCTCGAGGGTTTGTGAAGGGGTCCTCCCATAAAAAAAATTCACAACCTCCCCTCTACCAAAAAAGACAAAATCGTCAAAGACGAACCAAACAAAAAAGAAGACTCCAAAACAAAAAATAGCAATTTAACCAAGAAAGAAACAAAAATTTACAAATCGAAATAATCAAACCTTCCAATCGGGGCATCCCCAGAATCTTCGGCCTGGATTGTCATCTGTCGATGAGGTTTGCAAGATGGCCAATTTATCACACTCACAAATGTACGGACCACCTTGTCTCACGGATGAAGCAGACGCATACGAGACCATTCTTCCTTGCTGTCTTCTCTAAACATACGAGTTTGGCTGCTGTAAGAAAAAATGAGTCTCAATTTCTCTCACTACCAAAATATTACTAAAGATGGGTAAAAAAGGTGACTTTAATTCTCGTACTATTAAGTGGATAAGAACTAGATTTTTGGAGGGAAGTGTACTGTTGTTTCCCTCCACACTGAATCACTTTCCACATCAAAAAAAATGGTTCCAGCTAAGCATGCCACATATGCATTAATAATGCACGTGCCTGTGACATGTCAATTACCGGCCACACCGGCCAATTTGTCCTGAATGTGTCAAAATTGCTCAAATTCATGTCCTAAAATTGAAACAGATGATGTTAATGTCCTAAAAAGCTCAAACCATGTAAGTTACTGTCCTAAAATTGTATTTATGCCTTTTAAAAATTATCCTGCAATTATAATTCGTCAATGTCAACAATTTAAATCAAAAAATTAATTACACTAAACAAATCTAACTTACATGAATTTGAAGTGGCATCGGGTGAACCCTTGTGCCTGCTTTTTTATCCGGCCCCTTATCTTTTTTCCTCGTGTAACAATCTTGAAGGACCTCATTTTTAAGAGCAGGCCTCTTTAACTTCCCCTCCTACAAGAAGAAGATTAAATTAAAAGAAAAAATTAACTCTTTTATTGTACGCTAAATAACTAATACGAAAAGGTACATACCGAGTCCATCCGACACTCATATATCGACTTGCTCCCACCGGCATACAACGAACCTCCACCAACGTTCCTATTTATCTTGTTCTGCTCACTCTTCTTTTTCCATTTAGGTGTGCCCCAACACGTGGCCAGCTCTTGAAGTATTGGTTCGGGGAGCCACAGTGGTCGACCATCCCCCATCGCAATTACTTTTCTAATATTGCAATACATGTCAACCATTTTTTTGGCCGTACGATTGTCAAAAGCTATTTTCATATGCCCCGTCTCCTCCGGCCTAAAACAAACATATTTCTAACAAAAATAAATAATACTTTATCACTCAAACATGTTAAAAATTAATGAAATACTCAAATATACATGAAATATACTCATCCTTCAAAATTAATGCCTATACAATTTCAATTAAATTACCTACCATTCACCGAACCATCGCAACCGAACATTTTCAGGAACCTTGCTATAACTGAAGTATGGTTTGTCCAACTGGCACTTTATAACATTCCCAATGTGCACACCACCACTTTTGCTAGGATAAAAACTACATAGGAGTTCAAAATTTATTGTTAAACATGTACGATTTATTATCATTTCTATTTGTTGTATTACGTATGTAAATTTTAAAATTAACTAACCGATTCAGTCCGATTGGTATCACCGTAATCTTACTATTTGGTATAGGTGGAGGTGTAGGCATCGCATACGTGTCTTGAATTCCTTCTAGATCAGCCTGAGTCAACTCGTCATCCTCAGGCTGTGGTTGCTGCTGGAGTAGCGGCGGGCTAGGAATATGTGATGTAACTGGAGGACTATGGCCACTAGGTATTGAAGGAGTTGGCATAAACTGCATTGGAATGTCTGGTGGTGGACTATGGCCTATGCGAGTGGAATGGTAAGAAGGGGAAGAGCCTGAAAGGGACGCTGGGAGGTGCCTCGATGGGATGAAGAAGAACCCAGATTAGATGTCGGCCTATCAGTTGATCTACCATACGAAATCTTATTTTTCCCACGTCGCATCTACATCCAATGGAAGTTATACAAAAATAAAAAAGTATAAATTTTAATTATCAAATAAGGTATAATACAATTTTATGCCGATGTAAATAAATGACGCATATATGCAATTAAGTGCAATAACGTATTTTAACTCGCTTCAGTCATAATGAAATTAGTCACGCACATAGAATGAAATATATATAACGTTTTATTTTACCATGCAATATAATTTATGCATCACTAGCTTCAGCTTCATTACTATCAACCTCTTCAGTATCGTCATCTTCTTGATCACTAAGCTCCCCTTCATCAACTGGTATTAATGTTATATTTTGATTGCACATAGAGCCTACAACGTCATCAGTAGTGATGTTTTGCACATTTGCGCCCTCGTCATTTTGGTAAGCGACTTCCAATGCGTGTTCAACATCAACGCGGGCTGTCGCTTTACTTTTAATGACAGCGAGCCATCGCATTTTCTCTTTAATTTTTTCGGGATACTTAACAAAGTATACCTGTCGGGCTTGTTGTGCTATTATGAAAGGATCGTATTTTCTGTGCCTACCTGATTGTTTTACTTCAACAATTTCGCATTCTGGATGTACTATACGAGTTTCTTTTCGAGGTGTGGGATCGAACCACTCACATTTGAATAAGACAACCCTTTTCATTGGCTCACCAGTGTATTCCAACTCTACTATTTCATTCAAAATTCCGTGGTAGTCATCCTCAACGGCAGCATCCTCGTAATTGCTTTCACCCAAACCCCGCAATTCATTGTCTTTTTTCCTTGACACCACGATGAAGTGTGAAACTTGAAACCATTGATAAAGTATGTATGATATGTTTTCATTTTCATATTAAAACCTCAAACCAATTGATTTAAGAATAGATCCATAATCCTGTTTCCTGAATTATGAACCTGTACGATAAATAATCATTTGCATCATTAATCATAGGTTAAACTTCGTAATTAACAAAAATATGTGAATTTGTATACGTATGTATGACTTAAACCACTCATCAAATTCTGATTCAAGACGGTCACTAGCTTCAGCATCACCAATTCGAAAGTATGATAAAAAATAACTGCAATTGTTTATGTAGTTAGTTATAGAAGGTTAAAACATATTTCCTTACAAAACACATATTTTTCATACTTACTTAATGTAAGGTTTAACTTCTTCGCAATTCAAAAGGATGTGGTGTCTCACAGCTCTATATTCTGCATCATGTTCGAAATATCGTTCTACACATTTACCTTGTAAACGACCCACTTGATTAAAAACTGACAATGTAGGTAGAATAGATTCATCTACCCCACCGTCGTCGTTCTTTCTGACTCAATTTCTTAATGTACGAATGTGTGATTTAAAGTAGAACGAACAAAAATGAGCTGTTTCACGACGCAAATATGCCTCACATATAGAACCCTCGACCTGGGCTTTTTGTTTGACTGTTTTTTTAATTTTGCCTAGATACCTGTTTGAAAGTAAAAAATAACATCAATTTTCGTGAATTTTCATTAACATATAATTACAAAAAATGCAATGAATTTTATTGGTGTTATTTAATTACCTCTCGATTGAATTTTTGTGAATTTTCTTGCTTCGTCGATCAAATGAATTGGCAAATGCTCCATCACATCGAAAAATGCAGGTGGAAAAAAGCGTTCCAATTTACATATAATCACCGGAATGTTTTCTTCCATCTTGTCCAAATCGGCCTGCCTTAATATGTTAGAACATGAGTCTCTGAAAAACTTATTTAATTCAACAAGTGATTTCCAAGCCTCATCGGGCAACTCTTTAAAGGCAATGGGCAACAACTGTTCCATAAAAATGTGCCAGTCATGACTTTTCATGCCATGCAATTTCGCTTGATGTGACTCAACATAGCGACTCAAGTTGGAGGAATAACCATCCGGCATTCGAAGTTCTTTAATCCACTCACAAATCATCCATTTTTGTTCAAGAGTATAGGTGTACTTTGCCTTCAGTTTTTCCCATTGTCCATTAGGCTTTAGGACCAACTGTAGCTCAGGTCGCCTACACGTATCTTGCATATCCAGCCTTGCATTTGCATTATCTTTAGTCTAACATTGTATATCCATAACAGTGTTAAAAATATTATCAAACACATTTTTCTCAATATGTATTACATCTAAATTATGTCGTATCAATAGATGCTTCCAGTAAGGTAAATCCTAAAAAATAGTTTTTTTTTGTCCAATTATGTTCAACACTATAGCCAGAAGGTTTCCCCATAAATGGTTGTTCCATTATTTTCGGCAGCCACTGAACATCATTCCGCCCCAAATCCTCGGTAGGCATCGGAGGAGGAGGAGGATCCCTCTCCACAAGATTTTTTTTAAAGTTAATCTTGTTTTTTCTGTACTGGTGATTTATGTCTAGAAATCTTCGATGACAATCAAACCATGAATTCTTTCGTCCGTACTTCAACGTAAATGCTTTGCTGTATCCCATACAATACAGACAAGCTAGTTGACCGGCTATCATCCATCCCGTCATCATTCCATAAGCCAGAAAGTCATTAATAGTCCACATTAATGCAGGACGCATAAAATTTTTTTGTTTTGTATGTACATCATACGTGGACACGCCATTGTCCCACAATACCTTCAACTCATCAATCAGTCGTTGCAAATATACATTAATTTTCACTTTCGAATTTTTAGGACCAGGAATTACGCATGTGAGAAACATGTATGGCATTGTCATACACATTTCAGGAGGCAAATTACATGGCGCCACGATTATTGGCCAACAAGAGTATGACGCCGCAGATTAGGAATACGGCGTGAAACCATTAGCACACAAAGTAAGCCGCACATTTCTAGGGTCACTAGCAAAATCAGGATATACTTCGTCAAAATTCTTCCAAGCATTCCCGTCTGCTGGATGACACATAACACCGTCAGGTCACCGATGCTCTGCATGCCATCTCATATGAGGTGCTGAGGCCCGAGATGCGCACAGACATTTCAATCATGGAATAAGAGGCAAATAATGTATCCTTTTTTCCGGGACTTGTTTTGCACGCACACGCCCCCCACTATCACGATATCTTAGCGCACCACAGAATGTACAATTCAACGCATCTGCAGTATCTTTGTAATATAACATGCAACTACTTATACAACAATCTATTTTCTTACTTGTCAAACCCAAGTTTTTCACTAATTTTTGTGCATCGTAAAAATTTGTTGGCATTTTATGCCCTGCGGGCATTACTTCTGACATGAATTGGATGATCTCGTCAAGTCCATCTTGTGTAACATTTTAATCACTTTTTATGCTCAACAACCTCGCAGCAACTAAAAGTGGAGAATGATCTATACATCCAGGCCACACCTCTTGGTTAAACTCATTCAAAAGGTCAAAAAATTTTTGAGTTTCAAGATTAGGTTGTTCCACAAAATCATTTGGTATTTCACCCCGTACCTCTTGCCTAGCAGAATCAAAATACATTTAAGCATATCTTTGCAATAGATCATTTTCTATACCACTACTTGATTCACTAGGGAATGTTACAGAGGGTTGGACCTCACCATTATCAGTCCAATACCAATAATTTGGTTTAAAATCATTCGTTAACAAATGTACTGCGACATCATCCAATTTTAACAAAAGACATTTTCTCTCACACTTCTTACAAAGACACCGAACTTCGCCATACTTAATATAATCCGAACAACTCTTGGTGTGTTCTATAAAGTTCATAACGCCATCATAATAAGCTGGTAAAAGCCCTCCTCGACTAGGATAAGTCATTGTATACATCCAAGTTCTGTGTTTTGGGATATCCATTTATACGCGCGTATTAATTTTATAAGTTTAGTGTTTTTAATCATTTTATTAAACAAATAATCGAATAACCATTTTCTTTTTTTAAACCCAACATGGTCAATTTAGAATTATGGATCGATTTGTACAACCACCAGCGAATACACATTTCATATTCAACAAATAATCATTTCATTCCATAAACACAGCACGCATCAATTATATACTGAAAATCATTACACATGAAAAGCCAAAATATATTATTTACATATATATATACATCGAATATGTACCATCCCCTTATTTCTCCATATCACACAAGCACAGAAAACCAACAACAAGCAATGGGAAGACTCCACCCTTTCCCCCAATTTCCGTTCTCCATCCCCACATCACGGCCTACTATCTATAAACTATCTAATCATATACATATATATATATATATATATATACTTCAAAGTTAGCCGTACTTACCTTTGTTTTCGTAGTAAACCCAAGATTGATAATGGGATGAATTACCTACAACAAATATAAATTCAAAAAAATCAAACACCCAACTTACAAATATTACCAAATAATCAAACACAATATCATATAACATATTTAAATTTAATTTTTGCCAAAACAATACACAAATCTGAAAACTTACAAGTATTATTTGACGAAACGGCGGGCGTGGAGTGGGGGGAGGGGGCGGGGTGAGCTTTGGGGGGGGGGGAGGAAGGCTGGGGGAGTGGGGGCCAGGGGAGGGAGGGTCGGGGAGGGGGAGGGAGGGATGGGGAGGGCGGCGGCGGCGGGAGGGAGGGTCGGAGAGGGCTGGCGGCGAGGGGGACAGTGGCGGCGGGGGGGACAGTGGCGGCGGGCTAGGGGAGGGCGGTGGAGAGCGGCGGCGGGGAGAGGAAAGGCGGGAGAGAGCTGGAGGGAGGGAGGGAGGGAGGGAGGGAGGGGGGGGACGCCGGCGGCGGGCTGGAGGAGGGCGGTGGGGGGAGGGAAGGCGGAGGAGGGCGACAGGGCTGGGGTGGGGGGGGGGGGGGGGGAGGGAGAAGATGAAGAAAAAATAAGGGAGAAGGGAGTTTTGAACTACACAAAAATACAATTCGGATTTTTTTTGGTAGAATTTTGGCGGAAATTCCGCCAAAAATATACAAAAATTAATTTTTTTTTTATCATTTTAATTTAAATTTTTTTATTATTTTCGGCAGAATTTTCGCCGAAATTCCCCCCAAAATAATTAAAAAAATTTAATTTAAAAAAAATCTATTATTCTTTAACAATTACAACATTATAAATAAAATAATATATTAAATCTTGTATTGTAACAAATCATTTTTAACAAGTGTTACAAACTTAGTAATTCAGTAGTGTTACAAACTTAGTAATTCAGTAGTACTCTAGTTCCTTAATCATTATTTTTTAGTTTGATTACTTTTTTCGTTCTATAAACTACGTAGTTTTAAAAATATTAGTCATAATCCGCAGAAATGTACATACCTTATAATCTTTGGACAAAATTCATTAGTCTATCTCATAATGTCTTTAAAATTATAACTTTTAATATGTAAATTTTTAAAATTGTAATATTGCAATAACTTATTAATTCATTACTCGTACGGGTACTTTTAACAAACAATTCTGTAATTAATGTTGTTAATCTAGTTAGCCAATTATTGTGCAATAACTAATTAATTTAAACTATATGATATGTATTATAGCCAGTAAGAACAGTTCATAATCTTTAAATATGTAAATGTTATTTCCTCGTTATACATTTCAACCTTACTTATTAATTAAACAAAATTATATATGTCAAATTAAGTTATTACATCAATCCTAATGTACTTCGAACAACTAACTTGTTCTAGTAAGTCCTAATACATCTCGTATCACTATATTAATTTGTTTTAAGAAGTCATTATAAGTAGACATATTTGTTACGTGGGATCATAATAATTAATATAATACACATATTTGATTTGTCATAATAAACACAATCCTTGAATAAAATGGCACATATAATAAACACATACATAAAATATATATAACAAAACTTACACCGAAAAATGAATTCAAAAAATAAAATAAGGCAAACATGATTACAAAAAACATAATATAATTTACAATTTCTTTAAAAAAAATGACTTTTAAATAAAAGCTATAATAAGTCATAATAAACACAATACTAAATTTGTATGGCACATATAATAAACACACACTTAATTTGACACATTTATTGAATACTATTTATAAAATATATATAACAAAACGTACTACAAAAAATAACTTCAAAAAAAATAGGAAGGCAAACATGATCCGAAAAAGAACATAACATTTATACTAATTCTTAAAAGCAGAAAACAAAATTTTTAAAATTAATAATAATTAAAAATTTTGCGAAAAGTTAAAAATATTATAATATTTATTTTTTTAATTTTTTCAATCGAAATTTTCGCCAAAAATCCGCCAAAAATTTCAAAATATTATAATTTTTATTTTTTCAGTGGAAATTTCAGCCGAAAATTATTAAATTTAATTTTTTATTTATTATTTAAATTTGAAAAATAATTTTTTAATTTAATTTGAAAAATAATTTTTAAATTTTTTTTTTAAATTCCGCCAAAAAATTTCGGCTGAACATTTCGCCGAAAACGTCCGCTGAAAATAGTGCATTTTCTTGTAGTGTACGAAAATATATTAGATCACAAACCTTACTAACTTTATGTATGTGAAATGGTCTTATGAGATCATAATCTTAAAGGTGATTTTATTAAGTGATGACTAGTTTATATATTATCTATAATTAGAAAATGTCATTAGTTAAACAGAAGTATGCTTATTTTAAGTATGTTAAACTATTTTGCTTGCCAAAAAATGGTACTTTTGTTAAGAAAACATATTGATCTTGAAAAGTGTCTACAAGTAAGTTAGTAGTAACATGGTAATAGTAGTTATATAAGTATATACTAATTTTCTTGTTAAACATAGCAACTTATAAACATCCTTGTCATAAACTTCCGTGACTATATGATTGTGTGATATATTACGTGAATGGGCCCAAATGTGCCGGAGTGGTTTGAGTGTATTCTGCCAGGACATACTATTGAGTAGCCGGTTATAAGAGTTTACACTCCCTCCATCTCCTAATCCCCCCTTGGGTAAACAGAGTGTTCTACTCAAGAGAGTGGGTTGCAGGGAAATATTCGGCTTTTGCCCGGGATACAACCATTAGAGGATAAGACGGGCGAGAGTGAAAGGCTGGTTTGATATAATTCGGCTTGGGAGTTATAAGGGTCATTGTTAGGTGATGAAAGGTAGAAAAAGTGCAAACTGTGTGTTTTATGTGTAACTAACCCCCGAGCACCTTATGTAATTGAAGTAAGAGTTTCTACTCAATGTGTGTTGATGTCAATTATGTGTTATGTTTTAGATGATACTGAAATTAACACAAATGAGGTGGAGGAAGAGGAACCGTTTGAAGCGTTCTATTAGAAAGAAAGATGTTAGATTCCGCTGCGTACTTGCCGTTTTCATTTTTTCAACTTACAAGTTGTATAGTGATTGCATTTTGGAGGTGCTAAACCTACATAGACTTATATATGTGAATGGTATATATTACAGTAATATTGTTAATAAAGGATGAATTTCGGGGTCGTCACACAAAATGCTGAAGGACAAACCTTCAAGATTGCTCTTTGGAAAGCATCAAAAGCCACTATTGTGAATGAATTTCATAGAAAAATGGAGTTGAAAGAGTTGCATGAAAAGGCATTTGAGTGGTTTGTGGATAAACCACCAAATCAGTGGAGCAAGTCTCACTTCTCTACTGTTAGCAAGTGTAACATGTTAAATAATGGGTGTGAGAGCTTTAATGCAAATACACTGTAAGTAAGGGAAAAGCCTATATGGACAATGCTTGAAGTTATTTTTGACCATCTGATGAAAAGATTGACTGAGAATAGGAACAAAGCAGTTAGGTTATGGAAGGAGAAGTTGTGCCCCAAGATTAAGAAAAATTTATGTATAAGCAGCTCCAACAAAGCTAAGTTCCTCCTCCTATCCATCCAGGAGTCAATATCATGGCACCTCCACCATTTAGAGGGACACGGGTCATTCCCTTAATCACAACCATTGTTGATCGTGGCAAAAAATATGTGACCCTCAATGACTTGACTTCAACACTATCTCAACAAAGGAATGCACCAAAACAACTATTTTGTTATCTTTTTGGATAACTGTAGTGAAGTTACCAAGTATATGTCTTTAAACCTTTTGATGATGTACTATGGTATCTAACTTGGTGTTTTTGATGATTTAGGAGATGATCTTTACTTGTTTTTTCTTTCTTTTCTTTTGGCTATTAAAGTTGACAAAATTTTAAAAATTAGATGTTTTATGATGTCTGACTTGATATTTTATTCTAGTTATTCCTTTTCATTTTGGACGATTGCCTTTCTTCGATTATTAAAGTTGTTTCATTCTTTTCATTTTTGTTATAATGGTACACCAATTGCACAAGCTACTTTTAGTCAATGATAGTGCATCAGAATTACATAACAAAACACTTAAATACATTGTATCAAATTTACATAAGAAAACACTTAAATAAATTACCAATAATATTGCGAGTTTGTTTACAATAATTAGACAAAATTAAATCCATAACCATATCATTACGCAATATAAAACATCTCAACCTAAACAGAGATAAAACATTACATCTCGAGTCAGGACAACTAATTTGTAGTTTCTTTGATAGAGAGAGAACTTCAACCTCATTCTTAAGCTCTATTTTCTTATTGTCCTAACTCATTGATTCATTTCGGGGGGGGGGGGGGGGGGGTGGGTTTCTACCCAACAAAAAAAATTGCGATGCCTTCATTGAAACAAAACTGAAAAAAGTATAGATATATATACTAAAGAACAGAAAAAACAAAAATGGAAAAATACGAGTCTTACTCGCGTGTTCTAGTTGGGACATTCGTAGAACCTCCTTCTAGGGTTGTGATCAGTCCATGACGTTTACATCATCACCTGGTCCCAACTGTAACACTCAGGATGAGTTGCTCCAAAAATGGAATGTCATACCATGTGCCTACAAGCCTAGTAGATGCGAGAGTTGTCTACGAACCTACTGAATGCACCTTTAAATTTGGCTATGGACAACTTATCTAAAAGGGATATCCAACGGATGCACTTGAGTTCTTGGGCTAAACTCATAAGGAGTTCATTTTTTTCTTAGGTTCCCAGTGTGGGTTGGGATATTACAATCACCCCTATTTTAGAACGCGACATCATTGTCACGGCGTAATTTGTTCCACAATCGACCGCAAGGCATTGGGATACTAGAGGTGGTTCCTATGGGCTCAAGAGGTAACTCCTGCACATTTAGCACTTTGTCCCGCAAGTGCAAGAGGTGGCTCGAGTACGTGTAGCACTTTGCCCTGCAAGTGCAAGAGGTAGCTTGAGTACGTGTAGCACTTTGCCCTAGGATTCAAGAGGTGGTTTCCATGCGTGTTGCACTTTGCCTTGCATAGTACGTACTTAGCTCCTATTATTTCGGCTGGCGAGTGGTTTTGATACCATTTGTCATGCCCCAGGTTCACAAGCCCGTTGGATGTGAAAGTTGTCTCCATATCCACTGAGTGCACCTTTAAATTGGGTTATGAACAACTTGTGCAAGATGAATATCCAATGAATACACTTGAGTTATTGGGTCAAGTTTATAAGGAATTCAATTTTTTCTTGGATTCTTGATGTGGGATGAGGTATTACATGGAAGACATGTTTTCCTCTTCTCCTTTCTCATGTTTAGAATGAGGGTTCAAAATTTTTTGGTTTAGACTTGGTCAACCTTTTCTGTCGTCTTATAAAGATGTAGTGTAATTGTTTGGAGGGAAAGAGAAGAAGGTTTCCCTCCAAAACTAAGCCAACTATTAGATGTGTAGTCCTAATTGTCATTGTAATTTTTTTAGCTAAGCAAAAATAGCCACATAATACGTACTTGTGTGCCACGTGACTTTTTCGGGTTAAAATCGTCGCTCTGGCGAGAAAAATCCTAACATTGCAAATTTTCAAGAATTTTTATCCCATATTTGTTAGTCCCAAAATTTTTTATCCTAAATATGTTAAAGAATAAAATTAATGTTCCAAAAATGCAATTTTTCCTAAGACATTGTATTCATATGGTGAAAGAATCTCACGACTCAATTTTAATTTTCTTTGTTAATTATTATAGATTTGAAGAATATTATTATTTTATTAAATGGTATTTGGCCAACTTAATTGTGTTGATAGTACTAGTGTAAATGAGTCAAGTTCGAGTGAGCTCAATAAGCTTCAAATTTTTAAGTTTGAATTCTGGCTTGAGCTCAGGATCATTTGTTGCGACAAAATATATTCAAATTTATTTTAATTTTTTTAAATATTTTGAGTAATATAATTAATCTTTAATCTTATTAATAATTAAATATTTTATATCATTAATTAAATTAACATATAAGTTAACTATTTTAAATATTATTAGTAGGATAATGATTGTTATTTTACCTAAATAAACATTTTTAATTTGATATTAATACATATATATATATATATATATGTAAATAGATAAATTAAGAAAATAATTTCACTTTATTTTCAACAAAAAAAATATTATATATTTTTGCTATTAGTAGTAGTATAATGAAATTTTTAGAAAAGTAAATAATAAAAGATAATAATCCACTGGTCGGTATGTTTTTCTGGAAAATTATATTTGAGTTTGAGTTCAACTAATTAAAATGCTCGAATTTATTAAGTCTGAACTCAAAACCGTTAGAGTCAAATGTTAATAAAGTAAACTAGTTATCGTCTCATAAATCAACTCAACCCATCGAACACCACAAATTAAGACTATTGCTATGATGATCAAGTTGGATCATATTCAAACGAGATTTGATGAAAATAAGATTTATAGTTTATAAGATGATTTTGGATTTTGTAAGTTGTAACTTTATTCGAAAAAAATGAGTGCTTATAAATTCTTTTTAACTATAATGATGACAAAAATATAAAGTAAAATTAATTTCATGTAAATAAATATTTTTTAAAAATTGGATAAATGTCATATTGGGAAAAAATAAAGCTATTTATGACATTTTATCTTCCAATATTAGATACCTTATAGACTATTTCAAAACTAAGTTGGTAGAATTATTATTATTTTTATTTTTGCTTATAAACTCCTTACAACTTTTTGTTGGAGTTTATAAGTTTCTTTATTTCCTTTATACGTCGAATCTCAGCCTTTTTTTTTTCCCTAACAAAAAAAGAAGACGACCCACTATTAGTCCTCCTTGAAAAATCAAAAGTAGGTAATTTGTTCAGCTCTAATGAGAAGAGATTCATGAAACGACGATATCTGCTATCTCATTCTTTGACGTAGGGCGAGAGAGAGACCATTGTAAACAAAGACTGAGAAGATAACTCTCAGCTAAATGCCCACTGGCCATTTTCTTATTCAAGAAAAAGCATTGGTTGGCTTAAAAAGCTAGCTTTTCCACTACTTGACTTGGAAGGAACCTTCAGTTTTCCATTTGTCAACATCCTTTAATATATTCCACAGAAGTGACAGGAAAAATTTGTCAAGAGAATCTATAAATTTTAAAAATAAAAATTATAGATCTTACTCATATATAACTACTACTACTACTATTATTATTATTATTTACTCTATCATTCTGAAGACATTATTTGACCGTCTAAATCACTAACGCTATATATTTTTATTGTCAATGTCAGACTAAAAAAAATTATAAATTATTGAATCTCATTTTATTCAAATTTCTTGACAATTTACTTTTAGAATAAAATTTATAATTCTATAAGCTCTAAAAACTATCTTATAAACTTTTAAAAATAATTTTAGACCAATACTCTTATTTTGGTGACACAAAAGAAAAGATGCTTCAAAGCTCACCTACCTATTGCAGCATTCAACCGGCAGCTGCCTGATACCTTCCTGGTCTAACACTTCTTCACCTTCTTTACTAACCCCCTTTTCTTCTTTCTCTTTTGATTAATTACAAAAAGACCCCTATCTTATGAAAAATTACAAACACCCTCCTGATATTTGGTTCTATATAACAAATTTCACCTGCCAATAGAGGTATACTAAACACAGAACCAAAGATTACGGAGGTATTTTATAATTTTTCATAACATAAAGATTTTCATGAAAATAGGATTAGCCTCGAACGGTTTTTCGTAACTATATCCCTTTTCTTTTTGCACCCTTCAATTCATTGCATCAAACAATCAGACCTCTTCGTTTCGCTCCACTCACTCAAACAAAATGAATGTTCTTCTCCTTACTCAAACTCTTGTTCTGTGTATTTCTACTCAAAAAGCAGCTTCTCATGACTCTAACGCATGCCCAAAATCATCTAAGTGTAGCCCTTTTTCACCCGAAATAAAGTTCCCGTTTCGAATCCAAGGCCTCCACCCACACCACTGTGGCCTCCCTAACTTCACTCTGTTCTGCAATGAAAACAGAACAATGATCCATTTTCCTAATTATGGGGATTTAGCGGTCAAGTCCATTTCTTATAAAACTAGAAAACTCAGCCTTGCTGACCCCAAAAACTGTGTGCATGAAGTTTTCTTGAACCTGAATCTCTCTCACACACCTTTCAGTTATTACTATGTTTTGAAACAGTATAAATACATAAACTGTTCGGAGAAAGTGACTGTTGGTTCTTTACAGCAAGTTCCGTGTCTGAGTGGTGATGATCACCATGTTTACGTTGTGGAGCCCTCTTCTCCGGTGCCTGTTTCTTGCGGTTCTGTGAGGACTGTCGCGATCCCTTTTTCGTATAGCCCGTATCTGTCTCGTGACGGTAGTTTTGGTCTTGGATTGACGTGGGAACCGATCACCATCGATGCTCAAGAAGGTTGTAAGAGTGGAGTTGCGTGTGTAACAGGGCCCCGGGAGACATTTTTCTTAGGTAAACATATATATATATATGTATATATATATTAAAAAGCTTTGGAATATGTTTATGCATGCAGGGATGGAGCCATAGATTTAATTTTGTGGGACGAAGGAAACTGCTTTTAAAACATTAAAGATGAATTTTATCATTTTAGGAGGTAAGTTAGTTCATTTTGATGAATAAATAAAATTAAATTGATTTTTAATTATTTTGGGGACTCCTCGTGCACCTTTATGGTTAGGTTTCTATGTGCATGTCTCAATTGATATTCTTGATGAGGCTATTAATGAGGAGATAATGTAAGAATTGAGGACTAATACTCAATTTAACCGAAGAGCATTGAGTGGTAGAGCCATCTATAGTTGAGGGAGTGCACATGCATCTCCTGCATTTAAAATTAATTAATACATATATATAGATATATATATTGTTAAATTTGAATAATTGTTTTAATTGCCTTTTAGTGTATTATTTGGTCATCTTTAAATGCATCTCCTAATTTTTTATAACTGAATTATATATTTGTATCATTAATAGCCCTTAGTGAACGGGAGCATGGGAAGATCTTTTCCCATCTCGATTAGACATTGCGAGAACAATGTTTCCCATAATTTAAATTAGCAAAAAAAAAAAAGATTAGACATCTTAACAATTGGTTTCATCCATAATGGATTCATGGGCATAACGAGAAGGTATAATTTGACTTTTCAAGTTGCTTGCCGTGTGGGTGGAGCTGCTTTTAAGACATTGGGCAGGCTCAAGTGGCAAGGAGGTTGCTTTCGACGACTCTACTTGACGTACACTAAGGGGCTTTTGCTGTTCGATCTTTGACTGGCTACATTTTGAACTTATTTTAGTTCAAAATAAAAATGTATATTTTTTGTTTCACAATCGTAACTGTAGGGCTTTTCTTTCTTTTTTTCTCGTTTTTTTTTATTTTTTATTTTTGAATTACCTCTCTGTATGTGGATTGGAGACTCATTTATTAACTTGTAATGGAAAATTAAATAATCATCATCATATATAGGCATGTGTATACCGCATTGGATGGTAGTCTACATGTATTCTTTTTCGATTTTTTTTTTTTTCACTTATTTTACCGTAGGGGTGCATTCTCTTTGAAGTTTACTTCTTTAACACGTATCATTTGTGGCTGTCCTATATGCACAGTATCATGTGTAATCGCACTTGTTGTCATGGCTGGATTGGTGGTCCATTCAACTCTGTCTAAACGTCGTCAGAAATCAAATGAAGATAAAGCAACGGAAAGCTTCAGCAAAGTAGAGATCGACAAATTATTGGGAGAATATGAAGCTTTGCGTTGTGGCAGGGATGGCCGGCCAGGCTAATACACACACACACACCCACACACACCCACACACCCCTTAAGTTGTGATTTTAGTAGGTGTAACTATCTTTCGGACTGGATTAGCGAATGCAGTTAGTAGGTGGATGCAGTTTTCTATGGAGTAAAATGTACTTTGCACCCGTCAAATTAAGTTATTAAGATACCTTGTATTCTAAAAAATAAAAATTAATACTTTACACCCTCTGAATCATCAAGTGTTGGCACTTTGCACTCCAATATATTTTTCGGACAAAAATATAGATTCTAGTGGTACTATGCACCCTCAAATTGCAACACTTTAGCATTTTGCACATTTTCATAAAAGCATTGGTTTACTCCACCCATTTTAAATTTCAAATTTGAAAAGCCATCTCAAAAATGAAAATTATAGATAGACGAATTATATTAAATATAGTTATTTTCTATAATATTAAATGGATAAATAAACAACATTGACTTTAAATTAGTTGTTTAAAATTTAATTATGTTCCTTCTATTTTTCAATAAATTTTTAATAGGGATAATTACACTGAACTATTCTAAGGTATGATCAAATTACCTATTAAACCCTTGACTTTTGGACATTACCTAGATAACCATCAGATATGCATACTAAATTGCAATACTAATGGATATGTGAGAAATATAAAAATGCCCTTAAATCTTTTATTATTGAAAAATGGCGGCTAAATTGCACTAAACTACATTGAGGTATGACAAAATTACGAATTTAACCATTGATTTTGGAAAATTACCTAGGTAACCCCAAGGTTTGCATACTAATTGTAATACTCATGGGGATTTGATAAAGACATAATTCCCCCAAATCTTTTGTAATGCATGATTTTTTTCATCAAAAATGATGTTTTTTAATAGTTTGCTTTTTTCATCTAGAATGATACTTAGGGTATCATATATGTGTTGTATTATGAAAATTAATTAACGCGTGTTTAGCATTTTTTAAAAACATTATCAATTTTTCAATGTGAATTCTAACGTTTGTATGTTTTTTAATTTTCTTTTGGTTATTAGAGATTTTATTTGTTAAGTTGGTATAAATATTACAAAAAAGACTTTATATATTTTAAAATATTACAAAATCAACCTTGGACGATTTGTAAAATATCGTAAAACTTTACAAAAGGGCAAAATAGAAAAAATATGTTAAAATTTAACAGTTTCCGTTAAAAACCCTAACAGTAATAGATGGAGCGTTATATATGTAAAATGTTTGCATCCTCATGGTTATCTTAGTAATTTTCAAAAATTGAAGGTTTTATTTGTAATTTGGTCATACCTCTGGGTAGTTGAATTAAATTGTCCCTTTTTAATATTCACAAAAGTTAATTGTAATGTTATTATTAAGTCCATACAAATTTGAGTCACAATCAACTAAAAATAATTGAATTTTTACCATGCAAAAAACTAAAGTTATCATTCTACATTTATCAATTTTAGATTCCTAATGAAATTTTTATACACAAAATAACATTCTAAAATTGTTTAATATGATTTTTCCACTCAAAAATTTTAAATAATAATTTTGTCCAAAAAATGATTTAGTAAAATTGAATGAATTATTAATAGTGTTGAATCGCATTTTTTAGAAGGGTTCACTGTTGGAAAACAGGGATTTAGCCACGCAATTAACCACGAATTTTGGTAAAAATCCATGGCTAAAAAACTTAGCCACGCATTTGACCACGGAAGAAATCCGTAGCTAAAAGCAGCGTGGCTAAGCTTGGCCACGGATACCTAGCCACGGAAAAATCCGTGGCCATTCTCAAATTTGGCAATGGACAAGTCTTTTTTTTTCCGGTTAAAATACAATATAGCCATGAAAAATCCGTGGCCAAAATAAATAATTTTTAATAATATTTGAATTTGGCCACGGTTAAATCCGTGGCTAATGTTTTTTTTTTTTAAATATAAAACCTAGCCATGGATTTATCCGTGGCTAAAGTAAATAATTTTTTTAAAAAAATTTAAATTTAGCCACAAAAAAATCTGTGCCTATGAGAATTTTTTTTAAAAAAAAATTATATCTGGCTACGAAAATTTTGTGGCTAATATTTATTTTTTAAAAAATATAAAAGCTAGCCATGGATTTTACATCACCAAAACTTAAAATTTTTTAAAATATTAATTTTTGGCCACGGAAATTTTTGTGGCCATTTTTTGAAAAAATTATTTTGCCACAGAAATTCCGTGGCTAATTGTCCTATGTATTTTGTAATGCATTTTGTTTTAATGTACCCTAAAGCCTGCAATTTGTTTTCACAAAACCAAAATACCAACAAACTATCAATTAATGTAATACTAATAATCCACAATCCATGATCATCAAATACTAATAATCTACGAAATTAGTAATCATTCTACCACATAGTATCCTATAATTCATAATCATCAAATATATATACTAATAATTAATATAAGTGTATCGATATATTATCGTACCAATTAAATACAACAATTAACATATATAACAATCCCTAATAATTACATGCACCACCATCATCATCTCCATCATCCTCTTCATCACTATCATCATCATCAGCATCATCATCATCATCACCATTACCATTGTTGCCTTCGTTTTCATGCCGATGGGGTGGACCCGTAAGCAAGGGATAGAGAGTGTGATCTACAACTACCCAATTAATTGATGTTTAGATTGGACGGTGGAAGCATATGTCGATGCGAGTTTGTGTCCATAAGTTTTTCTTTACCCTTTTTGATCTTCTGGCCATCTGTTTGAGAATTCTCAACAAAGAATATAGAAATTAATAAAGTGTTGACAATGCACAACAATTCATAAAACATCAAATATGAATAAATATAACAATTCACAAATGATACATAATAACATATCGTTATCTTCTGAAATATGTTACATCAACTACATCAACAATTAAAATGTCAATCCTATTCATCATCTTCGTCTTCATTTTCATCATCTTCATCTTCATCATCATCGTCGTCAGTCATATTGGATCGCATCAGTCTCCTTCATTGTCATCTTCAAGTTCATCGTCAAATTCATCCTCCTCAACACTTTTGGTAGTTTCATTCATTTCGACTGTCTTCAGTGTTAAATGCATTATTATCGAGATTCACCTCTTTGCATGACCATCACCATCTACCTGAAGACCCGTAGGTTCATTATTGAGCACATAATTCACAACAGGTGAGGGTTCCTATAACGGGTCATCAGTAGCAATTTGTTGATTGGCTACTTCATGGTCTAGGTTTTAATTATGAAAGACCAATGCAATTTATTCTTCCTTGTGCCCGGATATAGTGCATAATATACTTGAGATGCATGTTGTGCAAGAATAAACGGATCATCTTTTGGGTGTCTGTCATTAAGTTTGATCTCTATAATGCCATATTGTAGGTGTATCTTCATACCCCTACTAGAAATGGAATCAAACCAGTGATATTTGAACAAAACAACTTTCTTTTTGGGCACACTAGGATATTTTAACTGAATCCCTCTTCTTTAAGTATGCCATAGAAATTTGTGGATCCATCGCTTCCGAACGCCAACACCAACATTATAAGTGTTCATACGTTGTGTGGTCTCATCTACATGAAAAGCATATCCATTCACAATGAATCTTGGCCATGTCTTAACCTTACGCATTGGTCCCCACCTCAAGTCATGTAAATTTTGATTAGCGGTATTATTTTTGGGATCACAAACATACACATACAATTATAGTGTTATAATATTTATAACAAGTGTTTTTATATACATATGTTTTTTTTTTATTAATGAAGCACTTATATAATTTTGAAGCCATTCTACAAAATTATCCTCTACAGTCTCCTGAACTTCTTGGTTGGTTAGATGTGGCCAACGGTATCGAACTGACAACCTATACATTGTACATATTGAAGTAAACATTTTGGAAGTTGGAATTTTATAAAATTATTGACGTGTTTATAATAGATATTAACTACTTACTTGATGATAAGCACAACCACGTCGCTATTAATAAGGACGTGTAATGCGGCATTTCTCAACTCACCATCGTTCAAAAATGGATTGTTATATTTACCACCAGGCTTATCAGATTGATTGTAGATAGACAAAGTGTAGGGTATTTTTTTCAGCACTTCCATCATTCTTGTTTCGTCGAATCTTGTACTCTTCACCTGAATGTGGGTTTCGAAATAATAAGATGTGAAGTAGGATGATTCTTGATTTAAGCACACCTCACATATTTAGCCCTCTACCCTTGCTGTATTGTCCACTATACCTTTCAAATCATGTAGAACCTATAATCGTATTTTGCACGACGAAGTTACTAAATATTTTTTGCGTTACTAAAAAAAATTACACATAGGCAAACCTTAAAAAATATATTTACCTCTCCATTGGATACATCCACCTATATTGAATAGGTCCACATATAGCAACTTCAAGAGGCAAGTGTATGGGCAAATGTTCCATTGAATCAAAAAATGATGGAGGAAAAATGCTTTCCAATTTGCACAGAATTGAAGGGATATTCCTATCCAATTTCACTTTCCTCGCGAATGTCTGTGCAACACAAATCTCTGAAGAACTAACTTATTTTAGTTAGAGGCTTCCAAACATTTTGTGGGAGTGTACTAAATGCTATTGGGAGTAAACATTGCATGAGCACATGACAATCATGGCACTTCATTCCGTACAAGCTCTGTCTCGATTGATCAGCACAAGCTCTCAAGTTCGATGCATAACCATCAAGCATCTTCAAAGCTTGAAGAAATGTACATAAATCTCATTTTTGTTCATCATTTAAAGTGTAACTGGCTTTTGGTTTTACCACCTTACCATTGGGCATCATTTGTAGATGCAACTCAGGCCGCTTGCAATACTCAACCAAGTCCAATCTTCCCTTCTTATTATCCTTTATCTTGTCCTTAACTTCCATAACAGTATTGAGTGTGTTGTCAAAAAAAATTTTCAGTGTGCATTACATCCAAATTATGGAGAACCATATTATCTTTCCAATACGTCAACTCCCAAAAATGCTTTTTTTGGTCCAATTATGATCAATGCCATATCCTTGTAATTTAACATGCTTGACTGGTATATTGGTAACTTTAGGCATTCCGCACACTTCTTCCTACATCTGATCGCCTGTCATTCGTTATGGAGGATTTGACCGTTCACACTGTCCTTTGAAAAATGCATCATTGTTTTGCCTAAATGGATGATTCTCACGTAAAAACTGACGATGACAATCGAACCAAAATATTTTTCCACCATTCTTCAACCTGAATGCCTTTGTTTGACGCATACATATGGGACAAGCCAATCATCCTGAAGTCATCCATCCTAACAACATCCCATATGCGGGAAAGTCATTGATTGTCCACATTAAAGCGGCCCACAATTGAAATTTTGCCTTTTTGAAATGTCATACATTTTGACACCTTTTAACTATAGAATTTTTAGCTCGTCAATTAGAGGCTGCATGTACACATCAGTCCTTTCTTTCGAATTACGTGGTCCCAGAATCAAGCATGTTAAAAACATGTACTGTGTAGTCATACACAATTCTGTCAACAAGTTGTACGGAGTAACAATCACGACACAAAAAGACTATTATTTCAACGAAGTATGATTAAATGGATTAAATCCATCAGCACATAATCCAAGTCTAATATTTTGTGGCTCTGTGGCAAAAGTCAGAATATTTTTCATTGAAAAGTTTCAATGTCAGACCACCGAATGGATGACAAAGAATACCAGGCTCTCCTATGTGCTTATGATGTCACCTGATTTAATCAGTTGATTTTGAAGAAGCATACAACCTTTTCAACCTCACAATAAGAGGCATGTAATGCATCCTTCTGTAAGGAACACGACTTTATAATTTCTTTCTGAGATAGTTTAAATCTTGGATGCCTACAAAACTTACGTTCCTCCAAACTTGAGGCCTTAATTGTAATACAACATACACCCCTCGATACAGCAATCAATCTTCACCGACGTTAAACCTAACTTCTTAACTATTTTTCTGGCTTTATTAAAGTTGTTAGGAGCATGATTATCCAACTGATTTGATGATTTCACATGTTCTGCCATTCGATCGAAGCAGTCCTGAGATAAATTATAATCGGATTTAATTAACATCATTTGAAGAGTCAATGATAACTCTATCTGAGAGTCATAGCCTAGCCGCAAAGGTCGATGCGCAGCTCCAACAAGCTATAAAACTGTTGAGTTTGTATATTAGGAGGTTCATTGTTTTACTCAATCTCAGTATCATGACTCACATCGATGTTGGAATCGAAATGGTAATGCATACCATGGTGAAATGAGTTCTGACCTATAGCATCATACACCAAATTCCAGTAATTATTGAGTCCATCTAAAAAATTAACATGATTCGAACAACTTGGAGCACCGACCTCCACATTACAAGTTTTATTCACATTAAAAATTATTTTTTTAAGAATAGTAGTTGACTTTTCTCAAATCAAACATTTTCGTCAATTAGTTTAGACAAAATTGTTCAATTAGTATAATATAACTTGAAAATTACTCAACATAGTTGAACTAATTCTATTAATCAATTTTTTTGATAATTTGTGATATGTTAATTGACGTCAGTATATAATTGTTACATAAGTATGAGGTTATTCATATATATATATATATATATATATCGTTGGAAAGGAAAACATTATTCTTGAAATAAATTGGAATATTTAACTCATAACTTAAAATTTATTGAGGGATATTGTAAAATATGATAAGTATGATGAAAGCAATTTGAATTTGAAATAGTTTAAACCAATAAAAGTCCCAATATATGGAATCAAACAATTTGCTACAAAAATTAGCGATGGAAAAGTGGTCCCTGAGAGAAATCTACGGTGGTGATGGAAATTTTAGTTGCTAATTCCATCGCCACTTAATGAAAAATTGGGCACCAAATTTGGAGCCAAGCTAGCCATGGATTTTGCACATTTAGCCACGGAAAAATCCGTGGCTAGATTTGTTCGTGAATTTTCGGAATCCATGACTAAAATCATGGCTATTGGCTACCGATATTGTTCGTGGCTAAAATTCATGGCTATTTTGTTGTTTTCTAGTAGTGGTTTGAATTTATCCGTGTTCTAACTTAACCTTGGTTGCTTAAACCAAGAAACTAATGTGTCAACTTGAATTTTATGGAGGGAAAAATATTTGGATATTCAATTGATAATTGTTGTCAACTATTTTAATTTTTTTATGTTAACATTACTTATTTAAATCAAAATAAAAATTTTGATTTTTTATATATTAATCTGATGATAGCAACATAGTGGATTTTCAATTAAAAGTAATGTATAAATGTTTGGATAGATTACAAAATATCAATTCAATATTTTCAAAAAATATATATCAATCTTATGAAACATTGAGAATTAAATGTCCACTAATTTAATATATCAGTTTAAAAAATTTAAAAAATATTGTCATAAAATCATTCATAATGTTAAAGTCCTTTCCAAAATTTCAAAACATAAGCGTTTAAAGGATGAAATGTTTCAATTTCATTCTAATTGGACGGTGCAAGGTGTTAAATTGGTTTTATTGGGTTCAAAGTGATAAAATACGGAAATTTAAGGGTGCATAGTTCCACCAGAGCATGCGTTTTGACCAGAAAAGGCATATGGGTACAAAATACTAACACTTGATAATTTTGGAGGCGTAAAGTCTTAATTTTTGTTTTTTAGGGTGGAAAGTATCTAAATAGCTTGTTTTGGGTGTGGAAAATGCATTTTACTCATTTTTTATGACCAAATACTTGGGGAACATGGGGAATAATTTAAAAAGGTGCCTTTTTCAACGTTAATTTACCAAATAGTGTTGATTTTGAAAGGTTTGTTTTTGGTGTGTTTGCATTTTAAAGCACGAAATTGAAGTTTCCTTTTACTATTGTAATTGGCCACTTTTTTAATTTATAATATCTAGTCCTTGTAAAAACATAAATTGCACAAAAGCTACAAATGACTTAAATGATATTAGCATACCGTAGATATGTTACAATACCTGAACTCAATTTTATATAGTAGCACTAAACTCTAGGACTAGGCTCTAACAAGATTATGATACCTGAGGTATAGAGTGCACGTGTAATCAATAGAATTAAGTGCATTTGAACAACTTGAAAAGAAATTATGGAACACTTTTCATGTTATTTTACAAAGCTAGATATATAATATGGCTTAGTTGTAAATTTGGTCATGTACAAATAAGGCTCTGACAATTTGAGTCCACTACGATTTTGAATTTGTAATTAAGTATTGCAATTTACAAATTTCAGCAATTTGAGGACAAATTTCGTCGAAGATTGCCAATTTCACCGAAATCTCCCATGTACCCTGTGTGACTTCATATTTATCCGCGTAATGATTTCGACTGATCTTGCTAACTTGTTTTGCTAGAGTGTATTAAAAATTGCGGACTATGAGTCTTTTTGCCAATATGTACCAAAACCAAATTAAAAAACAAAGGCACATCACCAACAAAATAGAGGGGAAAGTCCCCTCCCAATCTATGAAAAAAAATCCAAATTGCCCACAATCCTCTCCGCACCCAACCCTCGAATTCACCTCAGCACTCCTGCCTGCAACATCAAACTATCCAAAGTCCCATCAATAATACATTTATATCAAATCATTCAAATTTCTCACTCCCACTATATGTTTGTGTGTGAGAAATTATGCACTTAACACCAAGAAAACCATGGGGAATCCATCTGATGCAAATTCAAGAAAATATTTTCCGGCCATTCTTGGGCAACCTTCCCCCGCACCCCTCAAATGAGTTTTTTGAGTCTATTAGAGTAGTGCTCGTCAAGTCAATGAGATTGGGGATGTTTTTAAAGACTTTTAGTAACAAACAATACTTACAATGAATAATTGAAATAAAAAAAGTTTATACTTTTTGGTCACCTTCTTCAGAGTGTGTAAGTTATACTCAAGTATAATATATACACATATGGTTGAAGCTCGTAGACCATGTAAAGCTATGGGACTTGGCTTCGTATAGAGATAGAGGTCTTGAAACAAGTCTCTAATGTGTGATCTAAATCACTCCAAGTCGAAGAGTCTAACAAATACCAAGGGCATTAAACTTGACTCGGGTTAAGATTTGTACTTATAACATATCTCAAATGGGAGAATGTCTTGTTTCATACACATCGAATGTAGAGATATTCGTATGCATAAGCAAGTGCTCATCATTAGAGAATGAGTTCACTGAAGATCCAACTGAGGAACACCTAAATGGGAGCACTAATTGCACATCAAATTATGAATTGTTTCTCAACTTATGGTATGCATTGGACTTGAGGCTCCATAGTAATCTTGTACACAAAGGAGAATTATAGAATTGAGGTTAAAAGGATTTTTGATAAATCTCATATCCTAAACCTCAATCAAAAGATTAGAGAATGGAGGAAATGTATTTGCATGGTAATCGTAAACCGACGGTTTCACGCATTATAC
This sequence comes from Petrea volubilis, assembly GCA_026212405.1. Taxonomy (NCBI): domain Eukaryota; kingdom Viridiplantae; phylum Streptophyta; class Magnoliopsida; order Lamiales; family Verbenaceae; genus Petrea; species Petrea volubilis. The sequence goes on along the minus strand of CM047876.1, from coordinate 10,317,502 downwards.
TTCACCTATTGACTAAGCGTTGTAGGTTTAATGTTGGACATTGACCACAATAGATGGATACTATTAATTACAAAGGTTTTTAATTCATAAGTGATTAAATAAATGGGTTTAATTAAATTGATTGATGAATTTATCATCTAAAAAATCGTAACGAGTTGCGAGCCCATTTCAAATAGATTGGTGAACCTAAAGGATCACACACAAATGAATAGATAAATATTTAAAAGGTATATGAAACGATTAATAAAGATTAATCAATTTGATAAGCTCAATTAAATTAAACAGTTAATCTAATTTGATCAAGTCAAGGAATTAAATTAAATGGTCGTTTTAACTGGATTAAATCAAAGTATTGATTTAATGGTTAAGATGAAATATATTTGATTGATTCAGTTAATTACCGAATTGATGGATTTAATTAAATGAATGTATTGATTTAATTAAATTAAATAATTAATTTAATTGGGCTTGAGGGCCCAATCCATTAATTAATTGGATATCATTTAATCAATGGGATATATTGAATTAATTAATGTCCTTAATTAAATTAAGTAGTTAATTTAATTGAACAAGATTATGTAGCTAATTTAATTGGGTCTTAATACCCAAAACACATTCATTAATTTGGTTGAATATATCAATTTAGTGAAATTGATGGAGAAATTAATTAATTTAGAATTAATTTATTAAATCAATTAAATAGAGATTTAATTAATTTAGATTAGTATAAGAATATGATTCTTATCCAAATCAAAGTTGGATTAAGTGAGGGGTTCTATCTGTAAGGAGATAGATATGGACTCAAACACAATGATCACTTTGGTCCTTTATTTAATGATTCTCCGCTAGCTTGAAGTAAATGGATCATCCCCTATTTAAATAAGGCATTGGCTATGATGGAGGGAAGTATGCACATGTAATATGATGTGTAAATTACTATTCTTATTCCTAGCTCTTAGCCATGCACCGTGGTCATCGATAAAGTCCAATTTTGTTTTTTTTTCTACCGTAAAATTCTTGACATCCTTCTTGTTGCATTTATGTGATTTTGGCTATTGGTTAATTGATGATTATAGAATCAATATATGTTAAGATACAAATCCACCCTTCTCAATCAATTTCTAAAAGAGTGTAGGGATTATTTTAATAGTTAGAATATATGTAGTTTCATATACACTTACATGGTTTTCGATTCAATTCCAATATAGAATTGAGAACCTGAGAAGATTCGCTCGTGTGGACTATCATTAGAGGGAGAACACTTGGGCTCCTATCCGTGTGGATATATTCAGGTTGATGAGGATCGAGTTCAAGGATGTGGTTTGAATGATCAAAATCAAGTCGGAAACTCAATGATAATTCGTATTTAAATACGACAATTCTCTATATCAAATGAAAGGCTCATAGATATAATCTCATTTGAGCTTTACCAAAAGTATTTGTAGTTAACATAAGATCAGCGTTGCAATAGCAATGAGATGCACTTTTACATAGTTATGTGTTAAATTTTTGTATTTTCGCTGCGTTAGCCTTCCGAGGCCTATACGAAACTAACAGAGTCGATTACCAAACAAATTAGTGATCAAATTAAACCACCTTGTGTTTGTAAAAAAAATTAGCAATCCCACTAGACGTGCAAAAAATATATTTTTACATAAAATTCACAACCATTGAATCCAACAGGCAGGAAGATGCAACTACTGAATGAGAAGTGTTATGTGATGGCATGCCAGTGTGCAATGAGCACATAATGTGAAGTTTATGTGTTCAAATTATAAATTGCGCCTTTATTTCACTTCTAATTCAGAACACTCTAACCGGAGTAGGCAAATACTACCCCTAAGGCTCTACCTGCCTATAACTTAATATAGGAGTTAAAAATTCAATACTCGAAGGATTACGAAAAGAGTTATAAAAGTAAAATAAAGAATTGCCTCGAAAGATAATTGCTATTCAAAATGAATATTGCAAACTTTCACTATAAATGTGTGCATTGGATAATATCTACGAACAAGTGCATTGAAAGACTCTAGGGACTTTGGCCACAAATGGATGCATTGATGACTTCGTACGATGGCTACATACAAGTGCATTGAAAGACTTGCAATACACTATGAACATTGATGGATTTTAGCTACAATCCCTCATGCATGACACTCGACATGAATGCTGGACGCCAATAAGTCACACTGATATCTCATGTTGATTGGGCGAGTGATGGTTATGACTTAGTGACACAACGAAGAAGACCCATTGAAAATCCCATCTCGAGAATGTTTATAAACGACCATCCAAATGCACATGCTTTTATTACTAAAGCGCGTTCCTATTATTAAAAGCTAACCCTTAAAACGACGTCATCTAACTTAAGGGAAATGACACTGTTTTGTTAACTAACATGTGGGTAACACCCTAAAACGTGAACCCTTGTTGTAGTACGCCTTCTTCACTTTATGTCATAACGAGTGATTTCCACAGGAATGACTATTCCACCGTTGCACCGAACAATAATTGTAAATCAAAAAGTTTAATATATTCAATTTTAAATATAGGGTTTATAATAGAACTCTTTTGTAGATATTCCAAATGTAGAACATTTATTTTAAAAAAAAATTACAATAAGTAATATGGTTTAGCTTAAAAATTATATATGATTTAGAATAAATAATTGAAATTATTAAATAATAAAACATATATTTCTCGCAAAATAGAGAAAAATAAACACTCCAACTAATGATCCACATTGGAAAGAAATAGAATTACGGTTTGGTCTTCATTTAAATAATATAGTATGATATGATAATAAGCAAATATGAAAACTATAAATAATAGCGGTATGGAGTAAATGGTATATAAAATTTAATTATCTATACATATGTAAATTTATTGTCTTATATTTTCCATAAACCAATCTAATGGATTTTGAGTTTAACTTAATAAATTTAATTAATTACAATCTAGTTTGATAAAATAAGTTACAAAAATGAACCACTGAAATCATCAACCACACAATCCATGTACAAAATTCACAGATTTAATGGGAGGATAATATGCATCAATTATATTTGAATAATTTGATTGGATATATTTATGAAATAAATATATCGAATGTTTATACATACAAAATGTTTAATGGGCTAACAATATACACCTAAACATGTGCACAACTTATACGAATTTATTTATGGCATATATATACAAAACACACATTCTACATAATAATAACATGGAATTGAATCATAGTTAAGGGGGAAAAAAGAATTTAAAATCACAATAAAAATATTGTATTTGATGGCTTAAAAATACATAATCATATTCGTATAATATTAATAAGGAGACACGTATAAATGACAAAAATGGGGCAAAAATAACTTGCCCACCTCGTTATCCATAAAAAATAAATAGACAGATAAGGTGAGTATAATTTCAAGTATATACATATATATTTATATATATGATTCTATAAAAAGATTCACAAATAAAAATATTCTAGAAATTTATGCTAAACCACAAATTGAAAGGTTGATATAGGAGGAAAAAAAGATGACCCAATATTCAAGATTAATGTTATGAAAGATTTTGCAATACCGATTAGATTCCCCCCTCCCCCCCCCCCCCCCAACCACCACGCCCCCCCAAAAAAAAAAGAAGAAACAATGATTTAGTCAAGAAAAAAAAAATATCATAATACATTGAGATTGCTAAATGTTGAATACATTAAAAGATGAAATCATGCATTTGGAGTGATTTATATTTTACAATCCAAGTATATTGAAATATTTTTTATTGGAGGTAATTACTCTTTTGTCCTTGTGATTCTTTTATTATTATTATTATTATTATTATTATTATTATTATTATTATTATTATTATTATTGTTTTTGTTGTTGTTGTTGTTATCATTTATTTAGAGAAAATTTGTCCCCAAACAAAGATCTGTGGCCCAACTCTTTCTCTTGAACATCCCCAAATGGAAACCCTAACATCGATTCCCAGAAGTTTGTTCTGATCTCAGAATTTCTGCGTACGGCCGAAATGGTTTCGAAGGAAATGCCCCGTGCCCTACAAAGTTGAGAGGAACCAATAAAAGAAAAAAAAAAAGGGACAAAAGAGCTTACCAAAGGAAGCCAACATAAAAAAAAAAAAAAAAAGAAAAAAAAGAACATATTGTAATGTCCTGAGATATTTTAATGGATTTTAGGAATTAAAATAAGAGTTTCTCAATGATGAATATAGAAAAGGAGGTTGGGGAGGAATAGAGAGAAGGCGAGAAGAAAGATCTGGATAAACTTTTCTGATGGACTTAATTTCTACTCTCAACGTTTTTATACAATAAAATGTAAACAACAGAATTAAAAAAATCTAAACAAATCTGGAGGATTTGTATGATTTATCCAATATGGTGTTGAGCACTACATGCTCCTACATGGCCGTTAGGATCCGTAGCTTCAGCTTGAATGCCAGTCGTGGGATGCGAGTTTCTTTGAACGAGTGCAATGTCTTTATGCGGTGGCGTCAGAAGAGGACAACGCATTATTGGAATGGCATCATTTTGCTCTATCCCTTTTTCAATTTTGCCTTTAATTCTACGATCACGATTTGATCTTTGACTTTTGATCCAATGGCCTTGATTAAATATGGAAAACTGTTAAATTAGCATGACATCTCCCCCCCCCCTCCCGCCCGAATCGATCCTTGTCCCCAAGGATCAAAATCTGGAAATCTAGCTTGGATCACACTATAATCTTCCCAGGCGGCTTTCTTAGGTGTTGAGTATGCCCACTGCACCAAGATTTGTGGCACTGCTACGTTGTTTTTTGGGACAAGCCTTTTTCCTAGCACCGCTATGGGGTACACTCTGTAATTCCCATCTTGGTCCATTTCTGGCAGCACAGTGGTGGAAATATGTTTGCTGCCTATCTTCTTTTTCGACATGGAAACGTGGAAAATGGGGTGCACCTGATGTTTTTTCAAGCAGTAGCAACTTCTAAGCTACATCCCCAATCTTCCACTCAACTGTGAAGGGTCCATAGTATTTAGGTGCTAGTTTGAGTTGCTTCCTAAAAGCCACTGTAGTCTGTTTATAGGGCTGCAATCTCAGGTACATTTGATCTCCCACCTCAAATGTTCTTTCACTCTTGTTCTTATCAGTATACATCTTCATCCTATTTTGTGCATACATCAAATTTTTCTTCAAAAGCTCAATAGTTTTGGTTCTTTCTTGGATCCATGCAAAGACCTCTTGGTGCTCAGTGTGTGCAAATGGCCCTAATGGAATGTGGGAAGGAGAATAGCCATACAAGGCCTGGAAAGGGGCTAACTTTGAGCTAGTATGATAGTTAGTGTTATACCAATACTCAGCTAGTGATAACCACCAGTTCCACATTTTAGGCCTTTGATGACTCATGCATCGAAGGTATGTTTCTAAGCACTGGTTAACCCTTTCTATTTGACTGTTTGACTAGGGATGATATGCAGTGGACAAGTCTAAAGAGGTTTCTAACAACCTAAACAATGACTTCCAAAAGTGAGTTGTGAACAATTTGTCTCGATCAAAGACAATGCTAATGGGTTCTCCATGTAGTTTGTAAATATGTTCAAGGAAGACTTATGGCTATGCTTTCAGCCGTGTATGGGTGTGTGAGTGAAACAAAATGTGAATATTTGGTAAACCTATATACAACAACTAGTATTGAGTTCTTGCTTCTGAATTTGGAAATCCCTCAATAAAATCCATGGATATGTGTGACCAAGCTTGTGAAGGGATGGTCAATGGCTGTAGCAATCCTAGGTAAGGAACATGTTCATTTTTGTTTCTTTGGCAAACATCACATCCCCTTACCCAATGATTGACATTATCCTTTAGGTTGGGCTAATAAAAGAGAGATTTAACTCTTTGATATATCCCTTGAATACCTAAGTGTCCTTTTACTGCGAGTCATGCAGAATCTGCATCACTTTCTCTCTCAAATCCTTTTTTTGCCCCACACAAATTCTATTATGATATCTTAGCGATCCATCCACATATTGATACTCAGGGTGTGCTTGGGGGTTTAACACCTTTTCTTGTATAATTTCCTGAAGTACCTCATCCCCTTCATAGCTAGCTTGTATTTGAGAAATCTAAGTAGGAACTGCCACAGTAATGCCAAAGCTCTCCCCTTATGGTTGTTCCTTTCTTGATAGAGCATCTGCTGCTCTATTTTTGCTCCCTTCTTATATTGTACCACATAATCCAGCCCCATGAGCTTAGACACCCACTTCTATTGCAATACAGAGTCCACCCTTTGATCAAGTATATGGTTTAAACTTTTTTGATCAGTCTTGATCACAAATGGATGTCCTTGGAGATAGTGCCTCCACTTAGTCACAGCTAGCAACATAGCCATGAACTCTTTCTCATATATGGACAACCCTTGGTTTTTGGTCCCCAAGGTTTTGCTCATGTAAGCAATTGGTCTGCCATTCTACATCAGGACTGCCCCTATTCCCTTCCCATAAGCATCTGTCTCAAACTCAAATGGTTGGTCAAAATCAGAAAGGGCTAAGATAGGAGATGACACTATAGCTTTTTTTAAGGCTATTGAAAGCTTGAGTAGCTAACTCAGTCCATCGGAATCCATTTTTCCTTAATAGCTCAGTAAGGGGTTTGCTGATGATCCCATAGTGTTTGATAAATTTTCTGTAGCACCCCGTAAGGCCTAGGAACCCCCTCAAGGCCCTTAAGTTCTTAAGCAAGGGCCAGCTCACCATGTATTCTATCTTCTTAGGGTCTATGCCTACCCCTATGGCAGAGATAATATGCCCCAAGTAATCAATTTGTCCCCTTATGAAGCTGCATTTGCTTTTTTTAGCAAATAGCTTATAGCTCCTCAATCTCTGTAAACTCTTTCCAGGTGTCCCAGATGCTCCTATCTATTCTTATTGAAAACTAGGATATCATCAAAGAAAACCAGGACTAACTTTCTTAAACACTCAGAAAAAAACTTGATTCATTAAGGCTTGGAATGTTGAGGGTGCATTGCATAGACCAAAAGGCATCACTACAAATTCATAATGCCCTTGGTGAGTAACAAAGCTGGTTTTAAAAGATGCTTTCCTTCTTCATTCTAATCTGAAAATAACCTGATCTTAAATCGACTTTAGAAAAACACTCAGTTCCATGCAATTCATCCAGCAACTCATCTATAACAGGAATGGGGAACTTGTGCTTGACTGTTAGGTTGTTCAAGTGCCTATAGTCAATGCAGATTCTCCATTGGCCATCCTTCTTCTGCACTAGCAAGACTGGAGAAGCAAAGGGACTTTGGCTTGGCCTTATGATCCTTGCTTCTAGTAACCCTTTCACAATAGTATCTGTCTTACTTTTCTGCACATGGGGGTATCTATAAGGGGCTTGTTTCTTGGGTATGGAATGGGGAAATATGGTTATTTGGTGCTCTATGCCTCTTTCTGGGGGTAGGGATATGGGTTCTAAAAAAATATCATCATACTTTTGTAATAATTACTAAAGCTATTGATCCTCTTATTCCTTAATTTCCTCAACCTTGACAGAGAACAATTGCCCAAATAGTCCAGAACTTCCCTTCTTGAAGTGTTTGCTAAAACTCTTAGCAAAGGTACCAGTTGCAGTTCAGTTTTTCACACATAGCTTTCATAGAAACCTTCTTACCTTGTCTGGATATAGTGACCTTCATTTTATCATAATTGAATTCCACAGGGCTATTAGCCCTAAGCCAATCCTCTCCTAGCACCATGTCACATCCCCCTAGCTTGATGGTCCTGATGGGGTATTTGAATTGATGCCCTTGGATTTCCCAAGTAAAGTCTGGGCAAACTCTTCTACTGATCAGCTTATTCCCATCAGCCATACCCACCATCATAGGTGTTGTGTATTGGATTTGACATCCAAGTTGAAAAGCTATCTCTTCATCTAAGAAGCAGTTAATGCTTCCACTATCAATAAGAATATGGATTTCCTTGCCATAAGATTGTCCCTTGATCCTTAGGGTATTTATGTCTATGTTACCTGACATGGCATTAAGAGATACTATGACATCTTCAGTAATAACCTCCTCTTCCATGTGTTCATCTGCTTCTTGTTTAGCATTCAGAACTGATTCCTCTTCCTCAGACATCATCATATAAATCTGCCTTTGCTTACATCGATGACCAGGCGTGAAAATTTCATCACAATTATAACAAAGATTTTTTTCTCTCCTAGCTCTCATTTCTGCATCTATTAATAGCTTACGAACGGTTGGATTGGGTTCAAAGTTGGGCTTATAAGGTGGTTTAGGTGGTGCAGAGTAATTTTTTTAAAATGTGGGGTTTGAGATTTTGAAGTTGGCTTTGTTTTAGGCAAATGGTTTGCTGATGGCTTGAGCTCTCTTGATAATAGCATCCACAATGGCTTCTTGTTTCTTGGCTAAGGACACTGCTTGTTGGAATCCTATGGGTTTTAGTGCCATGATAGCTCCCTTAATGTCATCTCTGAGCCCACTGATGAAACTTGTTGTAAACAAGATCATATGAGATTTCTGCTCTTCAAACCTATCCAAGTATTGGGCAAAAGAATTAGAATAGTGCAGTTTATTGAATTCCCCCACCATAGGTTCAGGATCTGTTTCATCAAATCTTTCACACCCTGCAAGCACAAACTCTTGCCAAGTTGGCATTTCTTTGCACTCCAAATATCCTTGGAACCAACACTCAGTCTTCCCATCTAGATATACAGAGGCTAAAGGGAATTTTTGTTCTTTGGAAATACTAGATGAGATCTGAAAGTATCTATTGCACGTCCTCACCCACACTCTAGGATTGATTCCACCAAATCTAGGAAATTCTATTCTAGGAAATGAAGATGTATTGCTATGTGTACCTGAAGCTTCAGATTCACTACCTTCAGGAGCAAGCCTAGAATTATGGAAGGAAGAAGAACCTTTACCTGCTGAAGCAGACAAACCCTCACCCAATACAGACTTGTTTTGATTGTACTGATGCAATTGCTCGATAATGCTCTGAAGTTGTTGTTGTATTCCTGGCTAGTTACTCTCCAATACCTTAACAATCTTTTGAAGCTCCTTTTGATATTCCATAACCACTTCCAGCTACCCTTGAAAATGATGTTCATTGGTCACCCGTAAAGCCTTCTCTTCAGCTAGTGAGGCATCATGTTTCTTATGAGCTTCAAGTAGCTCCTTCATCTTGTTTATTTCTGCAATAACTGGAACCTAGAGCCGCCAAGGATCATTGGCTCTGGTACCAAGTTGTAATGTCCTGAGTTATTTTAATAGATTTTAGGAATTAAAATAAGAGTTTCTCAATGATGAATATAGAAATGGAGGTTGGGGAGAAATAGAGAGAAGGTGACAAAAAAGATCTGGATAAACTTTTCTGATGCGCTTCATTTCTCCTCTCAATGTTTTTATACAATGAAATGTAAACAGCAAAATTAAAGAAATCTAAACAAATCTGGAGGAATTGTATGACTTATCCAGTATGGTACTGAGCATTACATGCTCCTGCATGGCCGTTATTATCTGTAGCCTCAACTTGAATGCCATACGTGGGATGCGAGTTTTTATGAACGGGCACGATGTCTTTACGTGGTGGTGTCAAAAGAAGACAATGCATATTGGAACGACATCGTTTTGCTCTACCCCTTTTTCAATTTTACCCTTAATTCTACGATCACGATTTGATCTTTGACTTTTGATCCAATGGCCTTGATTAAATATGGAAAACTGCTGAATTAACATGACACAGACCAATGCCCAAGATGAAACCCCAAACGAATTTAGTCAGTGCTTTTGCCGGAAACACGGCATGAAATGATATAGTGAAATCGATATGCAAATTTCGAAACAATACAACAAATAAGCAGATCTTACACCGTTGTAGAAGTAGATTTTGAGGCAACGCACACAATCAATCAAGAAACTCAAACCCACGGATAGGTGAGAAAAAATTGAAAATGGGTACACTTGGAATTATCAGGCAAAGAATTCTCAAACCCATTAACTCAAGGTCATGGGTCCTCTTGAATTTTGAGAGGAAAATTGTAACTGAACAACTCACCTTTGCTTTCTTGGCACCAAATGACAGTTACCTGTAATTTTCCAAAAATATTGAAGGCCAACCACGTAAATTTGCATTCCAGTTTACTGATGATCAATCGTACGTGATCGGCCAATTTGGTCAGTTTGTATTAGGGGTGATCGCGGTTCTATTTTGATTTTTTTTTTGAACATATTTAAAATAAAATTGCCATATGTGGTTTATCTTAAAAGATATATTAAATTGTGGTCTTTTAAGTTAAAACCAAAAGTGCGGTTTAAAATGGTACGGTTTGGTTCAATTCGGTACAGTTTGGTGGTTTTAAACGAGAAGAAGAAATAATTAGACAAAAGTAAGAAAAATATCATCTTCTAATATCAATAAATATTTAAATTAATATTACAATTCAATGCATGGAAATAAAATTTTTATAAATAAAAAGTATAAAGATTAAATGTGTAAAATCCATAAAACTAATAGATATGATGCAACTTTGAATATTAAAAACAAGCACAAGCAAAAATATTGATTTTACTATGCAACTTCTTAAGATTTTGTCTAATATAACATACTAAAATTTTAGTCCATGCATAATTTAATAATGAATGGTTAAATTTATTTGAAATATTGAATGATTAAAGTGATAACTAATGAAATTTAAAACAATTCAAAATGTGATTAGTGAATTCGTCTTATATATTGAAGAGTTTAAGTTAAAAGATGGAATTTATAGAAATATATATATATATATATATAATATGTGAGCGGTTTCGGTTTAGTGCGGTTTGAGTAGAAAAATAGAACCCAACAAATTTTTCGGTGCGATTTTGAACTTAATTGTTAAACCACGATTTTTTTCAAAAAATTGATAAAAATGGTACGGTTTGGACTGGTTTTCAAAAATTTATGCTCACCCCTAGTTTATATAAGCCCATCACAAGCTCTCATTATCTCGGGACTCCGGTTTAATGGGGGTTAGTGTCACTAGTAAAGTAAATATTAGACAATGGCAGATAAATTTAGACAAACCGTTGATGTCCTGATAAGTAAATGATTCCTTAGTTTTTGCAATACTACACTTGAAATGAAATATGGGTATAACGAGAACCAATGATTTTGAAACTTATATATTGTCACAAAACTAATTGTGGATCTTATGTCGTTATCTCAGAAAATTTAATACTAATCCGGATTGCCAAAGATGGGATCTCTATTATTCATATGTTGTCACAAAACTTTAAAAGTTGATTAAATAATTAAATAAAAGAACAAAAAACACAACATCAACGGAAGAATTTTGAAAATTTCTTTTAATTGATAAAAGAATGCCAAACTATTATACTTACATGCAATATATGGAGTTATGATAAATTTGTGCTAACATCGAATTAAATAAACAGATACGAGCAGATATCAGAAAAAAAAAAACAAAAAAAAAAGAGGAAAAGGCAAGAATAGAAGTCAAATAGAATTACCACAAAATCAAGAGTTACAATTGTTCTCTTCAATCAAGATTTCAGATTTTCTTGTACATTTAACCTTGTAACTTATAGAAAAAAATAATAATAATTAAAAGTAAACATAAACAATGCAATACAATTTTAAGAAAATAAATTATCACTTACCAAGAGATGATAGTATGGAGATGGTACGGAATTTATTTGATCTATATGTTTTTAAATGTATTTTTGTATTATTTTTAGTGTAAACTAATTTAACAAATTAAATTTATTATAACCTAGATTGATAAATCAAGTTTACCAAAAATGATCCACTAAAATTATCACCTACATGTTCCATATGCATGGTTTACGTGTTTAATGGGCTGCTAATATTGCTCATTTACATGTGCATAATTTGATTGATTATATTTATGATATTTATATATATATATATATATATGTGTGCACAAAACAATACACAATACAAACTGGTTTATGGTAGATAATTATTTAGATAATTTATATGAATTTATTTACGGCATATACATGAGTACTTCTACTTCTTCTTCTTCTTCTGCTTCTTATAGAGAGATACATAGAGATAAAATTTGATATATGCATGTGGTAGGAAACTCTATCTAAATTCATATGTGATGACAAACAAAAATTTGGCCCAACATCAAGGAAATGAAGAGTTTAAGATGGCAATTATGATAATGCATTTAATCACACACACAAACACACACACACACACATACATATATATATATATATATATATATTATATTATAACATTTTATAGATAGGTAGATACTACATAGTGTATAGGAATAACAGGAGTTTATTAAGAAAAACGTAGGCAATGTAATAATATTTATATATATTGGCACTTCTAAAATTGTTATTGAAGCTCCAATTATATTTTTAATTTCAATGATAGACCAAAATGTCCATAATTTTAATTTGTTGAACTTCATTGAGTTCGCTCAATTGGGGAAATATGCCTTAAACACACTAAATTTAACCAAGTTCTTCTCACATTTAAAATTTACATTATAATAATAATAATAATAATAATAATAATAAGAAGAAGAAGAAGAAGAAGAAGAAGAAGAAGAAAATAAAAATAAATTTAATCTCCTTATGTAAAAATAGATTACACATTTAGTTCAGTTAATTGAAATATATATATATATATATATAGAGATAGAGAGAGAGAGAGAGAGAGAGAGAATTTCATTGATGCCAAAAGATGAGATTTTTTTTTTCTTTTTAATGTTGAACTCTTATATTGTAATATCACTGGTACTCTTTCTATCTTGTTTTATTTTTGTGCATTTGAGTTAGGTGGATGGCTATAAATTTCTGAAAAAAAATATAAGTTTTTAAAATAATCATAGGTTGATGTTTAAAAAATAAATAGACATTTTGGTCAATTTCTTTATAAAAGGATAAGAATGTAGCCCCAATAACAATTTTTAGAGTGCTAATATCAATTCCCATACACACACACACACACACACACACACACATATATACACAAATTCTAAAAATTTGCACTAACTGATAAAGAGTTAATAATAGCATGGTTAGTGAATGATTATAATTATAAATTATGTTTATGAAAATAATAAGTATAAGGAGTAATTTAATGAGTTAAACGTACATATGTTTCAAAATGATGGAATCACATATTCAATCATAAACAACACATAAATACTCTAAGGAATTAATGTGCATTAGAGTGTCAAAATGCAAGGGTGTATGCTAAAACTTTTGCTTTTGGAAAAGTTGAAATTGTAGAAAAAGTTGAAAAAAACTTGAGTACTGTATTGGAAGATAGAAGTCAAATTTAAAAAGAAAAGTAGTTAAGTGTGTGGAGAAAGTGTTGAGAAGTGCTTCACTGTCAGATAATCAACTTAATTTCAAATAATTACAAAAATACCAAGAAGGAGAAAAAAAAATTGGTTTACAGCTAATTCTAACTTTTAGCTTTTTTCTGTTGAAAAAAAAAAGAGCAGAAGCTTGTAATAATAATAGGACTTGTTTTATTTACTACATATGTTAGGATGCTTGTTTATATTATATATTAGATAAGATTTAGGGCATGTATTATTTTTATTAGCAAGAGATGCTAAGGCACACATGTTATTCTTTTAAATTGTAGGATACTTGTCATTTTCATCATCAATACAAGTTATAGGACACTTGTTCTTATGAATTTTAAGGTAAGGAATAGAATTTTGATCTTTTAAAAATTTTGAAGACACTTGTTCTTGCTATTTTGAAGAAGCAAGACACCTGCACATATTATTTTAAGATAAGGTAATCTTCAAGATATAGATGACACATGTAGGACACTTGTTTTCATCATCATAAACCCGCGGACACTTGTGTATATCACTTGAAGAAGAAAACACACTTGTGCACTTAGAATGACTGTTTCATCATAACATTTTGATGTTACTTACAGGTTTTTATCTTAATCCAAGGGCTATGATCTTGCCTTTAGTCCTTAAGTAAAAATCAATGGCCATGATTTAGCCAAAAACACACATTTAGATACGAAAAAGATAGGATTCTTAATTCCTAAACCCTTATCAAATCTTGATTTGTACACTTGATAACCTGACAATTTGCCACAACAATTGTCATGAAAATAACCAAGGATTTGCTAATAATAAAATAATAGTTGTGTCTAGAGCAAACATCTATAAATAGGGGACCTCTCCTACATATTAGAAGCCCAACACACTCACACATGGTTCCACACACACACTCACACACGGTTCCACACACACACTCACACACATAACCATACACACGGTCACACACTTGTAAAAGAAAAACTCTAAAGACTACACACAATCGGTCTAGGCATAAGAAGGTGGTTATCAAGTTGATGTAGTCAGTCCAATGTCTTGGTGAGACAGAGCTAGTTCAGGTAGGAGCTTTACTTATCTTTATAAGTCATAGTTTTTAGTTAGATTCATGTGTATTATACTTCTAAGCATGTTAAATTGAGAGTTCATTATGTGATGTATTATGTGATATATTATGTGATTATGTCACTACGTGCACTTGAACCAAGCGCACATGCACCTTATGCTGTTAAGTAGAGCCTTCTACTTAGCTGTCTTGCTGACTCCTCTTACGTACAGTTATATCAGAGTTGTGTAGTGGAAGCATGGTAGGCCCTAATCATATAGAGAGATCCTAGTGGAGAAGAGTGACTTGGTTACAAGTTGAGTAAAAGATTTGAGAGGCTCGATTATAATAGTTTTCTTGTAACAAGATGAGATTGCCATGATTGTTATTGTAACGATGTCTATTTTGATTCATTTATGTTTGTGTATATGTTTTTATTGAACCTGAACTGCGGGGCATCACAAAGTTGATCTACCAAATAGTACTCAACTGCTTAAAAACAATAAAAAGTATAAAAGTGCCTTTTTTAAGTTATTGCAAACATCCCCCAAATCCGGAAGACGTCTTACATGGCAAAATAATAAAAAGATAACTTGTCCACCTCATTATTCACATAAGCAAGAGATGAACACATAAAATAGACATTATTTTAAAAATAATTAGATTAGATTATATCAAGCGTATCATTATAAATGGATGTAGGAAAATTTATTCAATTCCCATTTTATTCCTACATACCAATTGTTACCTACTAAGTATAACAAATCCTTTTCGACACAACCTCTTAATAAGTACCTAGTGATTTTCATCAATTCGGTGCCTATTTCATAATATGGAAAAAAAAAAAAAAAAGAATTCATGCATCATTTAATACATTCATGAAAGTTCAAGCATTAAATTGACAATAAACTCAAAATTCGAATATGCCATTATTATTTCCATAATATACAATCTAAATATCAAATTTGTTCTGAAATATATCTTGATTTTCCTTTAATAACTTAACAAAAGGAGAGCAACAAAAAGACTATACATTCAATATTTGTTCCAAAGCCCCAAAAGGATAATACAAAATAAATCAATAAAGATAAAATGCAGATATTGGAAGCATAAACAAGTTAAGACAGAAGTAAAAGCTAATAAATATTCTCGAGATCTGATGGGCGATAATGAAGGTGGTTGTTATTCTCTCACTTCTTCTCCCAACTGAAACATAAAAGTATAAAATCTCCTGATCTGTCCCCAAATGTTAAAAAATAATACTCACTCTATCCCATAGTATTAATCGTTTTAGGTTTTTTTTTTCCACACAAATTAATTAATCTAATAAATAGTGTTTTTTTAGCTACATTTAAAATAATTTGCCAAATTTATCTTCCCCATGCCTCATCAAATTCCATTGAAAAAACATTAGTAGTTGAATAATAAACAAGGGTAAATTTGGGAAGAAAAAAAAAGAAAATAATTCTCTCTTGAACTCTTCAAAGTGACAAATATTATGGGACAAGAAAAGCTCTCTAAAATGACTAATATTATGGGAGTAATAATAATAATAATTTGAAGCCTCAATCCCTTTATAATTAAATCACAATTCACAATAATTAATGTAATCTTTCAAACTTTACAAACATGATTAATATAATCAATACTATTAAACAATAGTAAATCTCTATATAATTTTATTCTTCTCCTAATTATATATTAATTTATATTTTTTTAGGATGTTTTCTACTAATATTTTACTTTCTAATGTTTTGTTATCTTATACTTTCTTGTTAATTTCTGTACTAATCATCTTTTTTGTTAATCAATAATTAATTTGAATAATAGTTAAACTTTATTAACACATTTTTACTTTTATAAAATTTAAAATTAATATAGAAAATATATTATCTAATTTATTTCTTCTATTCCAATATGTAAATTCTTTAAATATTTTTAATGTTCTTTATAACTATGATGAATAATTTAAATTGATAAGTAATGAAATATTTATTTAAATTTCAAATTCAAATATATTTTATATTTTTCAAATATAAAATTTCACAATATTTAAGAATTTCACTTAATTTATAACATGTAATTTAGAATAGTTAAGTAATATTGGTAATGAGCTTGTGATTAAGTAATATACTTTTTCCTTAATTTAAAATTATACTAAATGTCTAAATAATTAATAATAAGTATATCTTATTAATTAACATATAGGAAAAATGAACATGTTATTGAAACTTGTCGTGAAATTACGTTGACAATTGTCATAAATATAGAGTGATTATTCCATTATACATAATAGATATGGATAATGTTACACTAATTTTTTTTTTTGGTTGGAAGGACTAGTGACAAATCACCTACATTTAATGCCCTTGCATTTTTTTGATACAATTAACTCGGCACACTCTATAGATATACATGTGATTCAATAATATACTCTTTTCATAATTCAAAATTGTACTAAATAACTAATTAATTAATAATAAGTACGTCTTATTAATTGACATAGAGGAAAAATGAATATGTTGTTGATACTTGTTGCGAAATTACGCATACAATTGTCATAAATTTAGGGTGATTATTCCATTATATATAATAGATATAGATAATGTTACACTCTATATTTGTTTGATACAATCAACTCAATACACTCTATAGATGAATGCCACACACGCACATACATGCAGACTCACCAAAGGAAAAGGGAAGAGAATAAAAGGGTTTGAACCTAAAACCTCAATAACACCGATTTAAATCCCACCACTGGACTACAACCCTAATAACACTAATGCCCCTACATTGAATGTATTGTGTTATAACAAATTTGTGTTTGAGGTTCATCTATCATCAAACTAAATAAACCAATACAAACAAATATGCCAAAAAAAAAAATAAAGCAAGAACAAAATTCAAATAGACTTACCACAAAATCAATAGTTACAAATGTCCATTTTCATCAAAACTGCCGCCTTTATTCAAATTTAACCATGTCCATAGCCATAGATAAATTCAATCAAGGATATTAAACAACAAAATGGCTTACATAAGGAATTTAGAAGACTTTTATTTACAAATATAATTGAATTTGATTGGTCAAAATATGAAAATAATAATTTATGACATTAAATGTAAAAAAACTAAGCAATAATCAAGATCATTATTAAAATCAATACGAAAGCTGTCATATTGAGAAGCCTATATATATAATGAAAATTTAAAAATCTGTGATAATTGATGAAGAGTTAATAATAAAAAAAAGCAACCAATGGATATTGATGTGGCATATTTTCAATCGAAATTCTCAATCGGATCAGGCGTGCCAAGTGTCATCCCTTCCATGTCATCAAGCTCACAGGCCCAGGCTCTCGACTGAATTATGGCTCATTGACCAGGATATCGACCCCCCGTTCCGAGCTGATCGATAGCCCTTGCTCGAACCAACCAATCCCTGCTGGCATTAAATGCTCCGTTATTAATAATTTTTCAAATTTGGAGATTCGATTTTTGTTGTTTTCTTTTAAGTACTCTGAAATTCTTATATAAGTTTTGGAGGTTGGATTTTGATATGGATATTAGAGATTTTTTTTTCTTTGGAGGCATATTAAACCATTTTATTGAATTGTTTACTATGCAACATCTTGCTACTTTCTCTTCCTTATTTATCAAGTGGAGATTGCAGTATTTCAATGCTAAATTCTTGTAAGAAAAGATTTTGCAAAATGAAGAATTAAAAACAATTTTAAGTAATCAAGATGGGTTGGGTCATGGGTAGTCAGGTTAATGGGTCGACCTAATTTAAAACAAGTCAACTCAGGTTGACACGAACCCAGCCAAATTGGGTTAGGGTTGAAGTCTCATGGGTTTGACAGGTCATGGGTAAGGTTAGGGTTACAAGATTTTGTGTTATACCCTTACCTCAACCCAACACGAGCCCACCCGATCCACCCGAATTGCCACCCCTATTACCACCTAACCCCATACCTCATTAATTGAAGGCCAACTAATACCCTAGGACCCTACCTTTAGACTTATGCTTCACTCCACCTTATCACATGATGGCCTACTAAGCCTAAGGGTCCCATAGGGCGTGAACTACATAGACATACTATAAAAATCCTTGCATTTATGGTAAGAGAGGGTCATTAATTGCTTTTCACCCACTTACTCTGTTCAAATATCTACTCAATCTGATCGACTGACTTAAGCGTCGAAGGGTCTTAGCCGAGACCTATCTCGGCTAGCTCACATTGTCTTTCCCTTATTGTAGGTCAATTTCCCGTTCAAATTCCCTCATCTTCACGCTCGATCAGAGTTCTTAATCGAGGTCAACTAGTATCAATTCGACCCGCATCATTTTTGGCGCCGTTTGTGGGAAAAAAATCCCTGCATTCAAGGAAACAGCATGGTAATAACTAGAAGAAATCCCTCTGGTGTGTGAAACACTCAGGCAGCGGGGTAAGACCAATACTCAGGACATGATCTTCCACCGCCTCCTCCCGTCTTGGATCCTATTCCACTACAGGTTGACTTGGTGGGTTTGTCCGAGGCACACCCCACCGCCCAGAACGCGCCTATCGCCACCCCGTTGAAGCAAGGCCCGTGGCCCCCAGTAGGCACGGGTCCTCACCTGACACCGAGGAGAAGATCACCATTCCCCTTGAACGACTGAGTTATTTCATTAGACAATGCAATCTCCGAGCCTTTGAGAGGCTTAAAGAAAGCGTGGTTCTGGTACCGCCAATCCCGAACCCCGTGATAGCTCTAGGTGCTCATCGTGTCCCGTCACATCAGAATTTTGATTCAGATGCAAGCTATCGATCATCTCGACCGGAATAAGAAGAGGTCGAATCGGTTGCCGCGATCACCTCAAGGGAGCCACAAAGGATCAACCTCTAGAAGAATCGGCAAGGAACCGATCGATAACAACCTCTCGACCAGAGGGGTCATTCACACGATTTTTGGTGGACCCAATGGAGGGGATACCCGATCGAGCAGAAAGTGCACCTAAAGGAAGCTGGAGTAAGGGAGGTTGAACCGAAGAAGTGAGAAAAAGGCTCTCCAGGTCAACAACATCGAGTCCAACGCTATTGTATTTAGTTATAGGGACATTGATGTAACTCGCCCATCGGGAGAGGGTAAGTCACCCAACGTCTAGATGGTGATCACAACAGACATGTCGAATTTCGCTATGACGCGCACCATAGTGGATAGTGGAAGTTTGGCCAATGTTCTCTTAAACTCCACTATTCAAAAAATGGACTTAGGCAACATGGAGATGCAACCTGTGCATACTCCATTGATCGGGTTCAGAGGGTCAAAAATTTTTCCCTTCAGTATTGTTCGAATGTCGGCCTCCTTAGGGGAAGCCCCCAATGACGGACCCTTCTCAATGACTACCTAGTGGTCGACGCTCTATTTGCATAGAACTTGTTATTGGGAAGACTGGCCCTCAATCAATTCCGAGCGGTCGTATCAACTTTCCATCTAAAAATCAAGTTCCCCACCCCGATCGGGGTTGGGGAGGTCAAATACAACGTGTGAGACAGTTGGAAATGTTACACAGTCTCTCGAGAGAGAAAAGAAAAAGAAAAGGAAAAGAAAAAGAAATTGACCTCGACACTCTTGAGTGGTCGACTTCCTACAAGAGAAAAAGTGAGGAGTCATAGATCAATCTGATCGGGGAACCTAAGACCATTGAGTTGATTCCGGGAAATCCAGAAAAAGTGACCTAGATCAGCTCACACCTTGAAAAGGGGAGGGAGGTGATGTTGATAGAAATTTTGAGAGAAAATGTGGATGTTTTCGGTTGGAGTCTATCGGATTTCCTAGGGATCGACCCCGAGGTCATTGTCCATCGGCTGAATGTTGATCCGACCCCCAAGTTGGTCAAACAGAAGAAAATGACCTTCGGGGAGGAAAGGAGCAGAATAATCGAAAAAGTGGTCAACAAACTCCTCAAGGTGGGGCACATAGTCGAGATTTAATACCCTGATTGGTTGTGCAACGTTGTCGTAGTCCAAAAGTCGTTAAGGAAATGGCGTATGTGCAATGATATGACAGACCTCAACAAAGCTTGCCCGAAGGATCCCTACCATCTACCTCGGGTCAACCTCTTGGTCGATTCGACTGTAGGTTGCAAAATGTTAAGTATGATGGACGCTTTCCAAGGATACTAGCAGATTTACATGGCCCTAGAGGATCAGTCAAAAACATTGTTCTTGGTCGAGAAGGGGATTTATTGCTTTCAAGTCATGCCATTTGTACTTAAGAATGCTGGAGCCACTTACGAAAGGCTCGTAAACAAAATGTTCAAGGAGTTGATCAGTTCCATTGTCAAAAACGACAGAGAAATTGACCATCTCGACCACCTCCAAAATACATTTTCCATATTACGGCAATACGGTATGAAACCGAACCCCTCGAAGTACACCTTCGGTGTCCAAGAGGGAAAATTTTTAGGATACATGGTCAGCCAATGTGGGATCAAGGCCAACCCAGCTAAGATCGAAGCAATCTAAGAAATTGACACTCCCCAGATCATTTGAGACATTCAACGCCTTTGTGGATGAGTTATTGCCGTCAACCACTTTATTTAATCTCCCATTCTTCAAAACTTTGTGGTCAACTACTAGCCAACCAAAAAAGGAGGAAAATATTCTCGTCAAGCCTAACAAAAAAACTAGAAAAAGAAGAAGAAAGTTTTCAAGTGGACGGACGAGTGCGAGAAGGCCTTGGCCGACCTCAAGAGCTATTTATCCTCTCCACCGTTGCTCGCAAAGCCGATCGAGGGGGAGCCCCTCTACCTCCATGTGGTCGAGTCTGAAAAAGCCATTATCTCAGTAATCGCCACTATAGAGGGGAGGATCCACCGACCGGTGTATTATGTTAGCAAAAGTTCTCTAGGGGGCTGAAAAAAATTACCTGGAGATCAAAAAATTTGTGCTCGCACTAATTATCACCGTTCAAAAACTCCACCATTATTTCCAATCTCATTCCATCATGGTCCTAACCAACCAACCTCTAAGGCAAGTATTATCCAAGCCGGACATCTCCAGAAGGTTGATTAAGTAGGCCATCGAATTAGGTGAGTTCGATAGTTCATTCTAACCATACACGGCAATTCAAGCTCAGGCTTTGGCGGACTTCCTGCTTGAAGGAATGGGGCCCCCGTCGAGACCGACGCACCGATCGAACCATAGGCGATGCACACAGACGGCTTCTCGACCTTTCAAGCAGGGGAGCTAGGTATATTTGAGCAATCCAGATGGCTTGGAGCTCGAGTTCACCGTAAAATTAGATTTCAGTGTCACAAACAATGAGGCGAAGTACAAGGCGCTGATCGCGGGCTTGAAAATCACGATTGAGCAAGGGATTCATCAAATCTGAGCCTTCGTCGATTCCTAGCCTGTAGCAAGCCAGGTCAAAGGGCCGTACGATGTACGAGATACTCTATGTTCAAATATTTCGAGAGGGTAAAAGCACTGAGAGATTGTTTTGCCTCTTTTACCCTCGATCAAATACCCAGAGAAGAGAATGATCGAGCAGACGCCTTCTCAAAATTCACAAGTTCACAAAAGGGGACAAGGAGTCGGTAGATAACCTTTTTAGCTGTGGAAAAACCTGAAATTGAGCAACAGCCCCTCGAGCAAATCTTGCCTATCGAAT
This sequence comes from Petrea volubilis, assembly GCA_026212405.1. NCBI lineage: Eukaryota > Viridiplantae > Streptophyta > Magnoliopsida > Lamiales > Verbenaceae > Petrea > Petrea volubilis. The sequence goes on along the minus strand of CM047876.1, from coordinate 10,295,411 downwards.
CACGGGAGCTATCGTGGCAAGACGAAATCAAGGACTACCTATCTAATGGAACTCTTCCTGAGGATGCCCTTGCCGCTTGAAGGCTCAAGTATCGAGTAGTCAAGTTTGCACTCGACAAGTTCGGACAATTGTTGGAGAAATCTTCGATCGGTCCTCCTTTCACTGCCTAGATCGATCGAAGGAGGTCGAGGTCATGGAATCTATCCATGGGGAGAGTTGTGGGAATCATTCCGGCAGACATTCATTGGCGCAAAAAATCACTCGAAGTGGGTTTTTTTGGCCCACACTGGTCGAGGATGCCAAATTGTTCACCAGGAATGCCCGAGTTGTCAGTATCAATCAAATCTTAATCATCGACCCCTCATGGAAATGATAAGTGTGGATGTCTCATTGCCCTTCGACCAATGGGAGATCGATATCGTGGGGCTATTTCCACTCGCCAACAGTCAAAAAAAGTACGCGATCGTCGCTGTCGGATGTCTCACCAAGTGCGTCGAGGTGGAGACAGTCGCAAAAATCACCGACGCCTCGATCTGGTCGTTCATATGGAAAAATATCATCTACCGACATTTTAAACAAGAGAATAGTCGAATGGCGCCGAGAGCATGGGATCGAACAAAGATTCACCTCGGTTGGTAACCCTTAATCGAATGGTCAAGTCAAAGTGAAAAACAGGATCCTCGTCTAAAACTTCAAGGCGGTGCTCGGAGCCCATAAAGAAGAGTGGCCTAACGAGCTCTCGGGTATTGTTTGGGTATATCGAACCACCCCCCGATCAACCATAGGGAAAACACCGTATGCTTTGGTGTACGGGTCTGAAGCGGTCATCCCCGCTAAAATCATGCATGCCGCCACTCGAGTAGCTCATTTTGAACCCAAACGCAATTGCTCCGCTCGAGAGCGTGAGCTCGAGGTTATACAAGACTGCATGATTGAGCGTGGGTCAAAATGCAAAACTACAAAGCAGCCATTGTCAAGGTATATAACAAGGGAGTGGTCCCTCGAAACTTCCAAGTGGGCAATCTAGTCCTCAAAAAGATCGAACTCTCTTACAACTTGGGAAAACTCAACCCGAATTGGGAGGGACCATACAAGATCTCAAAGATCTCCAAAAACAATGTCTATCGACTCTAAGACATGGAAAGTCAAGAACTTTCCCGACCATTGGAGGCTACTAATCCAGAAAAATTTTCATATAGACAAGTGGGCGACAAATTCATTTGTTCTACCTGGCTCATTTTGTGAGTTTTGATTCCACCACCTTTTGTAACTTATCTGCTTTTCTCATTTGTAATATTAGCTCAAGTTTCTATTTGAATTCTATTCATTTTTATGACTATCAATTTGCTATTATGTCGACAACCTCTTATTCGATTATTATTAAATCATAACTCAAGTTTCGATTGATTCTTGGTTAGATTACTTGCGATCTAACCTTTTAAAGTTTCAATTTCCTTTGATCAACTTTATCTTTGCGAGCGGATCGTCGCAAATTAATCGATCAAAAGCTTGAGTCAAAATTTTTTGAGATATGGTCTCAACTGGGGGTCCAATCGAGCCATTGCCAGTTGGGTCTCGAGCTCCTTGATCTGGGCCTTGAGTTGCCCCGGCTCTTTTCTCGCCTCCAGTTTGTACATTCTCTTATACTGATCCTTTTTTTCCTTGTACACTTTCGCTCGACGAAAGACCTGCATGAAAGCTTGGGAAGCTATCTATCGAGAATTACAAGATATTAGAATTCGATCAATTTAAAAATTCGATCAACACCCCGCTCGAACCAGCGGTAGACTTGGTCCAAACTTTAATCGAGGAGGTACTCGTGATCATCCTCAAATTGGCACCCTCTGACTAAGTACGCCAGGTGGGCCTGGTCGCGGCCCCTGAACATGCTTATTCGACTCCCATCTTTGCGGCCCAATGCTCGATTGGATGGACGGTCAAAGTCCTTAATGTGAGCCTTTTCATTTGAGTCTGAGGAGTCCGCCAGCTCCACTTGACTAGCGGGCTCTTTTCCCTTGCCCGTATGAGCAGACCCCTGCTTGCGCTTCCTGGAGGCTTCTAGGGTGCCTCCTTCTCTTATCACGACGCCGATCTCTCAGGGCCGGGTCGCCTGAACCTCCGATTGGGGAACTGTAACGACCCGGCCCTTTAACTAATTCATTAAAACATAGCCAACTAAAACATGAAACTATACTTATTTTATTGAAAATATATCAGAGTAGTGCGCAAAATACATAGTAATACAAAAGTTTATAACCTCACGGCCTCTCAAAAATACAAAATATCGGCCTCTCCAAAATACAAAATATCAAGCTTAATTCCGACTAGCAAAAGGCGCCGAACCGTTCCTCGCTATCATCCTTAGTAACTCCCACCTCCTTTTCGGCTAAAATTATCATATAGAGAAATGATCAACATACACGTTGAGTAGGAATTTTCACTTAATAACATAAGGTGCTCGTGTGTATAGTAACTGCACATAATCACAGTGTATCACATAATATTTCACATTTTACTACCTTTCGAGTCACCTATTGGTGACTCCCTTATATCTCCCATATCAAAATATTCCAACCGTTCACATCGTTAACCCCAATATTCCATCCGTCCACATCAATTCCATCCGTTCACATCGGTGGCTATATCTCGAGATTATGCCAATTCCCCACAATAAATACCAACACATGGAACACTCCGTCCATGCAAGATGGGATGGATGGCGAGAACTGTTTTAAGACCGGCAAGCCCATTGCCGCCCGGCCGAACTCACCCCCATCCGCACCGATAACACATTTGGGCCCGGCATGCACAAATAAAGAGTTCCACATATTTTCACATAAGGAACATACTTCCATGCTTATAACTATAACTATAAAAGCATACTAAGAGAATATTTTGGAATAATAAACATACATGCTTTTATATCAATTCTATGAACATAAAGTATAAATATAACTAGAAACACACTTTCTAATAAGTTGTAGTAGCATAATGAAGCATAATATCATGGTAATAAAATGATAAACTAGCACTAAAAATTAACTTATGTAATTAAGGAAATTCCTACCTTAAACTAGCCTTCTTGATATTTATATATCTATATATATATAAATATATATATTTGTGTGTGTGTGTATGAGAGAATATTATATAAATATAGATATGTGGGTGTGTGTGTATATGTGCACCTTGTGTGTGTGAGAAGAGAATTGTGTGTGTGTGTGACGTGAATGTGGGTGTGTGTGTATTGTGAATGTGTGTGTTGTTAAAGTGATATATATATATATATATATGTATGTACCGTGTGTGTGTATGAAGTGTGTGTGTTGTGTTTGTGAATGAAGGACAAAGTCTTCTATTTATAGTTTTTATACTAAGGAATGGCATTATTATATTTTATAAAATTAATTAGTATTAATGGTTATCTTCCAACTCAATGGATAGGTGGTAGTCTACACTTATACAAGTGTTACTCTAATTCCCCTTAGTTGTTACCCTAATCCCATGAATCATACTCTAGGTAAACTTGATGATTACAAATGTTACTCTTTGTAACATGATTTATACAAGTGTGAAGGGTCATTTAATGTTAGGCTCAAATATCTTTAAAAGATAAGATAAAAAATAACATAGTTTTATCAACAATTATGTGTAGATTATATATATATACACACGGTCATATATATATGTAGATATGTAGATTTTCTTAGTTTGTAGATATGTATATATTTATATGACTATATATATATATATTTGACTATATGGATATATGAGTAGAATATCTCACTATTTTGATATAAGTATATCTAATTAAATATTTTTAATCATATTTAGTGTTTAAGTTATTTATGTGAGTGTATATATATATACACGAACTTATATGTATATAGATATATAGATCTATTTATGTAAGTATGCATATATATGTATGAATTTATATATATATATCAATATATTTATCTTAATATTTGTGTGTTTACGTAATTTAAAAAAATATATATATATTTTCCTTATATTTTAAAAATTATAAGTAGATATTAATATGTAAGAAATTATAATAATTATTGAAAATTGTTTTAACTACTACTTATTTATATATTTCGAAACATAAAAATACTATATATATATATAATTTTGTTACAAATAATTATTATCATTATAATTTTGAAAAATGCATGCATAGAATTATACATATCGATTTATATGCACATATATAGAATCAAATGGTTAGTGTGAAAACGTAGTAGTTATTGTACATTTCACTTATAAAATAATAAAACATTAAACAATTTAATCACCTAGTTCGCGCACAAAATAATAATCACATAAAACTCTAGATAATTTAATCATATAATTAACTTTTAAAATATCTAGAAACACCGGGTCATTACAGGAACCATCGCCTTCCCTGATCACTCCCCTGTCACCCCCAAGTCGACTGTCGTTTCGACCCGTGCTGCCGATATCGCCCTTGACGGCGTATGGGTGTCTCTCTAGGCCCCGATCTATCTCTACTACTCGGATTAAGACCGACCGCCTCTGGCTTTCAAGGGGGCCCTTTCTCTCTAGGATAATGACCCTCATTGGCTTGCGGCTTTGGCGGCGGCCTTCTCTTTTTTCTTTTTCTTGGCAGCCGCCAATCGAGCGATCATGGCATTTTGAGCATCCATCAGTACGTGGTCGTCTGCGATCAAGAAAAGTTCAGATCAGAATACTAGTCGAATAATAGTGCCTAAAAAAAAACAAACACACACACGTACTCAAAACGACCCCACTAGGGGCTTCGACGGGCGAGATGCATGCCAAGGACAAAAATTCCTCCTGAAGGAGGTGGCTGCTCGACATCAGGCCCGCTCGATCTGTTGGTTTCGAAAATATAGGCCCCAGGTCGGATTTCCTACCCCATCGAATTTGATTTTATCGATCTCGTAGTTCCAATCACTTCGAACGAGAAAATCGAAAGCACAACATACGAAGAAGTAATGGCCTTCCATTTTTCCCCGTAAGAGGACTGGCGAGTGTGGATAAAATGGGTTTCCATCGTAAAAGAAGCCGCCTCGGTCGGCTGGCCCCGATCAAGCAAAGTTTTGAACTTTATAAAGCGCAGCAAAATTTTCCCTAGTTGGGTCTTGACCTAGGGCTCGCATCATAACTATAAAGCCATGGATTAAGCAGTGGGAATTTGGGGAGAGTTGAGTTGGAGGGAGGCCAAGGAAGTTGTAAATGTTTGCCACATCGGCGGAAATTGGGAATTGGAACCTGTTCAACAACGTCACCAAATGAATGGCGATCGTGTTGCGAGGCGGGTTTCCTATCCGAGAACTGGCCGTGGGAACAAAAGCCTCGGGGTCCGAGGGGATATGATATTTGGTTATTGCATCGGAGATCTCGTTCGAGGTGATGCTCAAAGGAATCTCATTGTGTTCCCGATTGGTGCGATGACCTCCTCGCCATCACTCTCGGCATCATTGGTCGGGTTCCCCTTGACCTTTTTCTCAACCAATGGCTCATAGCGACCAGCCGCCCCTCTGCTCGAGCAGTGGTTATCATAGACCGACTTGCTCCCCAAATAAGTCGAGCTACTCGCCGTACTACTCCCCTCGGAGCTATCTAGTCCCACCTCTCTAAGAAACCTACGACTAGCCATATTGGAAATATTTAAAAACAAGGTCTTAAGTGAGAGCGGTTACCTAAGAGCGAGGCGGGTCGAGCCAGGAAGGTTAAGATTTTCGAGCGGCTGGGCAGACAATCGACCGGGAGCGTATTTCACTTTTTCGCAAATGGTAAGTCAATGCCTGGTCCACCCCCCTATTTATAGGAGGGTAAAACGCTTCTTCGGGAATCCCAATTGACGCAATTATTACAGTCGTGACCTTTCAAATTTCTAATGGTAACAATTCGGTCGAGTTCACTCCCTTGTCGATTAAATTAATCGACCAGGGGAGTGGGAAGGGGGGGTGCAAATGACGTGGCATATTTTCAATCAAAATTCTCGATCGAATCGGGCATGCCACGTGTCATCTCTTCTATGTCATCATGCTCACAAGCCTAGGCTCTCGACTGAATTAGGGTTCATCGACCGGGATATCGACCCCCCGTTCCGGGCTGATTGATAGCACTTGCTCGAACCCACATTCAACCGAGACCATACCAGGTCCAACCAATCTTTACTAGCATTAAATGCTCTGTTAGCCTAAGGTGAGGGGTTACCATCTAACCCCATGCCTCATTAATTAAGGGCCAACAAATGCCCTAGGGCCCTACCCTTAGGCTTATGGTTCACTCCACCTCATCATATGATGACCTACTAAGCCTAAGAGTCTCATAAGGTGTGATCTACATGGACACACTATAAAAACCTTTGCATTTATGATAAGAGGGGGTCATTAATTGCTTTTCGCCCATTTTCTCTGTTCAAATCTCTACTCAATCAGATCGGTTGACTTAAGCATTTAAGAGTCTTAGTCAAGATCCATCTCGGTTAGCTCATGTTACCTTTCCCTTATTGCAAGTCAATTTCCCGTTCAAATTTCCTCACCTTCACGCTTGATCAAAGTTCCCGATCAAGGTCGATCAGTACCAAATTCGACCCACATCAAATATAATAATAAATTATGTTTAAGAAAATAATTAAGTACATGGAGTAATTTGAGGAGCTAAAGATATATACTTGAAAATAATGGTATTAGATGATTTTAATTATGGAAACATATGAATGTATCAAAATGTAAATATAGAAAATATCTTATATAGTACAATAATGAAAGGATAATTTATCCGTCTTGTTGTCCGAATAAGTAAGAAATGAACATATAAACTGTACATCATTTTAAATACATACCTATCAGATTTGTTCTGAAATATATCTTGATTTTCATTAATAATTTAACAAAAGGAGAAAACAAAAAGGGTTTTTACATTCAATACCTGTTCCAACCCCCAAAAGGATAATACAAAATACTACTAACTCAATTATGCAGATACTGGAGGCACAAACAAGTAAAACAGAAGTAAAAGCTCACAAATATTCCTGAAAGCTGATTGGCGATCAATGAAGGTGATTGTCGTTCTCTCAATTCTTCTCCCAACTAGAACATACTAGTACAAATATCTTCCAATCGCTCCCCATATTTCCTGCAAAAGTTCCTGGAAAGGGAAGGCAAATCCCTTGAAAAACCCAAAACAATTGGGAAAAAAAAAAGTCGAAAATCAAAGAAAAATGAGGTCTTCCTGCAGACCCGCGTCTATGTTCTTGTCATATGCAATTTTCATTGCCTTCGCTTTCATCCCTGTTTCAGTTTCTATTCCTTTCATTGTTCTCCATGGTAATATTTTACATATTTTCCCCTCCGTTTATTTTAATTATTTTTGGCATTGTGCAGTTGTGTTTATTTTTTTTTTTTGATGGGTTTTGGTTGTTCTTGTAGGAATTGCGGATCAGTGTGCAAACAAAGGAATGAAGTACTTTACACAGGAACTCAGTGACTTTACCAAGTCTAAAGGATATTGCATGTAAAATATTTTCTTTTTGTTTTCTTTGTTCTTGTTAAGAATTGTTTAGATAGTTCAATCATTGGAAAATTTTGGGATTTATATTATGTGTAACTATTTAGGGTATGTCTAAAAAGTGCTTGAAATTTTTGCAAATTTACTCTTGAGTTTCTATTAGCAGCATCTTTGATGTACATGGTAGGTTATATAATGCACCACCAAGAAATGATGAACTTTAGCTATCTTAATTTTCAGTTGTACGAATTTAACTAAATATTTCCAGTTCTATGACTTTTTAACCATCTTTAAATCCTTTATTATGTAAGGGTTGCCTCCTTTATAACGCATAATCTTTGACGGTGTTTTGCTATGGGATAGGGTAAGTTCTTAGATGTATCCATGGTTAATACATCTATAATTTCCTAAAACTTGCGTTTTGATTCAAGGTTCAGATTGGCCATTGTTTTTGAGCTTGGATATAATTTCCAATTGATTGATTGTATCCTGTATAATTTTCAAAGATAGAATTGCTTTAATCTTCTTAGACATTCGTTTTTCGGGTTTGTGTATATTGAAATTTATGTAACTACTGCCTTGTGGATTGTGATACGAAACTGTGTGTATTTCTGTTTGTCATACCTGCAGAGAAGTTGGAGATGGGGTATGGGCTTCTTGGTTCATGCCCATGCAAAAACAGGTAGAGGATAGATCATAATCTTTTATGTCGTTCATCTTTAATCCCATTTATTTATAAAGCTGTCTTTGATTTTATATTGTTTTCATTTGATATGCAGACAGAAATTGTATGTAATAAGGTGAAGCAAATGAAGGAACTTCAAGGTGGTTACAACATTGTTGCTCTCTCCCAGGTGATTTCTTGAGATGGTTTTTCAATTTTTATTTAATTATTTGAATTTGTTTCGATACATGTTGAATTGTTGATATAAGATGCGGTAAACATCCTCTATTTTTTTTTCTTTTCTTTCTAATAACTTTGGTTGTTCATACAGGGTAACTTAATAGCACGAGGTGTTATAGAGCTCTGTGATGATGGACCACCGGTAAGGTCCATATGAAAGGATATTTAATGTCTCTCCTATGTAACAGCTTATCTTTTAGATGAAGTGATTGTTCAATATATGGTATTAGAACCAAATTAGACAAATGGTCCTTAAAATTTCCCTACCACCCATTTATGAGAAAGAGATTCATACACAAACCATTTTTAACCAAATCACTCAAATTTTAACCATAAAAGTAAACGAAGTCTTAAGGTTAACTCTGTTTTCGGAAAACCCACTGTGGTATGAAAAATTACAGACGCCAACCTAGTATTTGGTTTTGAGTTACAGATATCCTCCTAACACAGGGTGGACTTTGCAATTCCGAACCAAATATTAGGGGGTATTTGTGATTTTTCATTCTAGGGGCGTTTAGCAAAAACGGGCCAAACTTTTTCCGTTTTCTTTGGGGTGGGGTTGTTTGGTTAACCTGTTTATGTACTGTTATTATCAGAAATTGTTCATACTGTCTTTTGCTGTAATTACGAACTCTAGAATGTGAATTTTTTTTCTTTTTACAGGTCAGGAATTATATCTCTCTTGCAGGGCCTCATGCTGGCACTGCTTCAGTTCCTCTATGTGGTGTAAGTGCTCTTTATTACCACCTTCTTGTTGTAACATTACTTTTGATCTTCTCTCAGATGTAACTATATTATTACAAGAAACAAAAATTTTATTCCTTATTAAATTTGTTTGCTAATATCTGACCTGGCTCATTGAAGTTCAAAAATTTATTCTTAGTCATTTTACTTATCCAACTACAGCTTCATTTATACAGCTTTATGTTAGGTTCTTGAACTTCCAAATCTCCTTGGTCATACTTAAAAAAGGATCTATAATTAATTATATAAATTTCTTTTATTACATTTATTTAACTTGAACTCTCACATACCACCAATGCCCCAAAAGATGGTCAATTTGAAAATAAGTGCCTAAAAAACAAGGATTTACCAGATGGTGAAAATAGCTTTGGCTTTATGAAGTTACAAAAGAAAAAAGAAATAAGTAATAGTTACAGTGACCTCCCCTGTAATTATATACAATTACGCAGATATCCCCTCATGGTTTCGAAAGACACATACCTCCCTCATAACTTATTTCGACCTTAGAGTCTCCCTCTCTGTTGATTATTACTCATAGTTTTTTAGTAAACTTTTCAAATTATTCTAACATGTTTTTATAACTTAAGAAATAATTCTTTTTACCAATTTGCTTAGAAAATTGTTATGTGTCCCACAGGAATTGATATGCGTTCTCACTTCTCACACTGTCTTGTTTTTCCAGACGGGTGCATTTTGCGTTATAGCTGACAATCTGATCAAATCAGAGATCTATTCTGACTATGTCCAAGTATGCGATAGCATTCCTGCTCTTTCCGTATTAACACACTATCAATGAAAAGGTTATGATATTTCTCTAAGCTCATGGGTTTATATGGTAAATCGCAGGCTCACTTGGCTCCCAGTGGCTATCTTAAGCTGCCAAACGTGAGTATTTTAGTGTATTTTTGCATAAATAAGAAATGAAAAGTCATGTACTTTTTTCCCCTTAATTTTTTGATTTATTTCTGAAAAATTTTCAGGTGGACTTGGAAATTTTCAACTAATGTCGTAATCCATTCTTTCTTTTCCACCAGAATATTGATGGCTATTTGGCCAAATGTAGGTATCTCCCCAAGCTTAACAACGAACTCCCTGATAAGAGAAACGCCACTTATAAAGAACGATTTGCTAGCTTACAAAATCTTGTCCTTATCATGGTAACTCTGACCTCTACATTATTTTTGGTTTGCTTTTTTTTATTTTATAATCTGCAGTTGCATAGATAGATACATGCTGCATATCTGAGTCTCTGTCTCGCTCTCTCTCTCTCTCTCTCACACACACACACACACACACACACATGAGCAGTTTGAAAATGATACTGTCGTAATACCAAAGGAGACATCTTGGTTTGGATATTATCCAGATGGGGCCTTCAAACCAGTTTTACCTCCACAGCAGGTGATATTTCTATTTGATAAAATAAATTTATTTTTTTCCATTATAATTTATGCAATTGTAAGTAATTAATCTTGATCTTTTATTAGGATGTAATTATATTTCTCTTCATAATTTTAAAAATCTGCTCTATTGTTTTTTCTGAAAGATGGAAAGTGGCAAAATATGAGGAGACCTAACATTGGCCTTTGAAAGTTCAAATCCAAGGTGTAATTTTTGATAAGTTCTGCCATAACATGTCATTTTTTGACCTAAAACAGAACAAATTTGTTGCTTTATTTAGAATATATACTTTCCAATTATTGAAGAATTCTCAGATATTTTAATATGTTCTTGAATTTCATTCTTGAACTGGACTTCATGATTTGCTTCTATCTGAAATTCAAACTTGATGACACTCAAAAATTTCATTGTCTAAATTGGAAATTTAGAACATAGCAATTTACATTTGTAGCATGCGGATGACCAGTCTATGTATGCTTTCAATTTATACTCTTATCTCATGTATTCTACCCTGAACACATGTTTGTCACAAGATATTACTATGCCCTTAATGGTATTAGAGCTACTCAGTAACTGTCTTATATCATGATGCTAAGTGGGCATATACCTAAGTGAGTCGTTACCTGTTACAGATCGTGGGTTGGTAACAAAATAACCCTTGAGGGTTGGCTCGATTTCACAAAACCCCATTTGATATGAGAAATACAAATACCCCCTTAACGTTTGGTCTTGTTTATACTTCTTATTTTATGTCCAAAGGTATCTGAAAAGAGGAACCAAACATTAGGGGGGGTGTTTGTAATTTTTCCTACCATGGGGGTTTTGTGAAAACGGATCAAACCTTTGGGGGTTTCTAGTAATTAACCCTTGGATAGTATATGATGATGTCAACATTCACTTTATCATATCATTATCTTCTCATCCGATGATTTCCTATTTTAGTTGGGTATATATCTACTTAGGTGGCATGAAATTTCACCTCAAAAGCCTTTATAAATACGCATCCCAATCGTCACAACTTTGGACTTGTTTCGTCTGAATCATTACATTTGTACTTGGATGGGCATTTTACATCACATAACTGCACTACTTTTCATGTTCAGACGAAGCTTTACAAGGAGGATTGGATCGGTTTGAAAGCATTAGATGATGCTGGAAGGGTAAAATTCATTTCAGTGCCCGGAAAGCACATAGAACTATCCAAAGCTGATATGAAGAAGTATGTTGTTCCTTATCTGGAGGACAGCACAACGAAACAAGTTGAGCAAAACTTTGACCGATCACAGGCCGATGGGTTAATGGAGATAATGCTTGATGGATCATCGTCTTATCATTGGCCATCACCAGTCAAGAACTTCCATCGAGAATCACTTGGCTTTAAAAAGGATGATTGATCTATTCGTGTCCTAATTGAAGTTCATACTTGTACTCTAATTGAAACAGGGTTTAATTATGAAAAACTCCTTGCGGTAGGCCCGTTTTACAGAGCCCCATATGGTATAAGAAATTACAATTATCGGCCTTATTATCTGGTCATGTGTTACAAATATGCCCTTCAAGCGACCTTCAAGCGAGGTAAGATTTGTAATACGAAACAAATATTAGGGGGGTATATGTAATTTTTAGTACTATAGAGGGTTTTGTGAGAACGGATCAAATCTCATGGACGTTGTTGTCTTTAACCCTTGAGACACATATTTGATCAATCAATTACATGGATCATCATTTACTATAGGAATTTTCTGCTTCTTTTGCAATGGCACCTATTCTTCAAGCACTTCTGTACACACCCCACACACATACTCTCTCACACCCAAGGGAGAAGGGGAGAGGAGAAAAGGTTTTGAATCCAAGATTTTAATAGGGTCAAGTTCAAACTCGTATTATTGATTGGGCTACAGACCTAAGGGTTATTTTTGGTTTCATACTTGTGCATTTACGTAAGAGTTAAAATCATTTTACCCCCTGTTATAGGTTTTGCATCATATACCCCTTGTGCTATGGAAAACATCAAGCAACCCCTTCATTTTAAAACACTTATATAAATAGACAAAAATAGCCTTGAACTAAATTAAAGAATATATTCACTTAGACCACTACTATAATGAACCATATGCCACTATCTTTGTGTTAGCTTAACTCAAAATTTTATTCAACTCAAACTTTATTAAATAAAATAAATTATAATTAATTTAAAATAGTAAATAACTTCAGACAATTCCTATAAAACTTTTTTTTTCCACTTGAATTTATTTACTTTCATTTATGTGAATTTATGAACTTCTAATTCTTTATTTTTTTAAAAAAATTTGAATTCATCTTCACAAATAAATAACTAGGCATTTAAAAATTTGATTAGCTAATGTGTTTGAGTTATGCATGAATATTTTATAATATAATTATTTATACTCTTTAATGATCAGTATAAAATATTGATCCCTAATATTGACATTTTTTAACATGTTCGGGCATATTATAAAAGTTAATGAATTCAGATAGAATTAACCCAAAATGTCGGTCTTGATTAGCCGATATTTTGTATCTCCAACTAGTAAAGAGTAAAAAGGTTAGTAATATTTATCTTTTTTTTATTCAAAAACTTTCATAATTTTACATACTAAGATAAATTCAGTTGATATAAATTCAATAGTATAAATAATTATATTATGAAACTGCACAATATATTTGACTATATTAATTAAAGGGTTAATTACATCCACACCCCCTACGAGTTTACAAAATTCCCAGCAGTACACCTCTTAGATAAAAAATTACATATACACCCTCTTAAAAATATTAAAATTACAGATGCACCCCTTTTTGGTAGGGTTCTAGTGAAAAAGTGATAACGTCAGCCAAAAATTCATGTATCTGACTATTTTGTCCTTGGTAATTTTTTAAACTTAGAAGGGGGTTGTATGTAATTTTTAAAGTAGAAATTGAGTGTATGTGTAATTTTTTATGAAAGTAATTAACCGTTACATTTTCAAAATTTGACTGTTGAAAATATAAAAATGACCGTTTATGACTATTTTTTGACTATTAAAGTTGTTCTTCTCTACATATATCACTATTACAATTTCATTTGACATGAATTTAGTTTAAAGTATATATACATGTTTTTTTTCCTAGCTATTCTTCTAGGTTGCGTTTGATAGGGGTTTATGCATGCGATTATATATGTATCCCACCTATAATTATGTTTGGTAGTTTTTTTTTTGGCTTTTTATAAAGCATACGTCCGGTTTCTTATCCATCCATTTATGGGATAGCCCATCCCACCATGGGGATGAGATGTGTAATCTACTTAATTTGGATTGGGTTGATAAGAGTTGTAATTTACTGTATGGGATTATGCATGGGATTATATGTATATCCCGCCTATAATTATGTTTGGTAGATTTTTTTTTTTTGCCCTTTATAAGCCGTAGGCCTGGTTTCTTATCCATCCATTTATGGGATAGCCCATCCCACTATGAGGATGGGATGTGTAATCCACTTGATTTGGATTGGGTTATTAAGAGTTGTAATTTACTGTATGGGATTATAAGTGTGGCCCACCTATAATTATGTTGGGTAGATTTCTTTTTTGGCCCATTATGAAGCATATGTCTGGTTTCTTATCCATCCATTTTTGGAGATAGTCCATCCCAGCCATGGGGATGGAATGTGTAATCCATTTCATTTAAATTGGGTTGATAAAAGTTGTAATTTATTGTAGTACACTTAAATATATATGATGTGGCTTAAATTAAAAGGCTTTTTGTAATTTGCTTCAAATTCATATGGAAAAAGAATACTACCAAATATAGTTTGAAGGATATCTCATGAAATAATACTTACTACCAAATATATTAATGCAATGAATTGATAACAAATTTATAGCAAATTTATCCAATGATTTTACTATCACACACAATTCTATACTACTACCAAATGCAACCTTAGTGTATTATGTTGAAATACAAGAAGGATAGATGCCAAAAAAAAAAAAAAAATCAATTCTACTTGGAAACGACCATTATGATACCGGATACGAATGACAATCGTGGTGATTATAGTATTATTGCCCAACTCATAGGTACTCCCATTGGTGTCTTCCCTACTTGCATGAAGAAGTAGAGGCTTCAAATGGTGCCACATGAATGAATGAGGTTGTAACATATCTTTGTTAAGAAGATCTACCCAAAGAAGCATATGGGGGCAACATTGTGCCAAAACTTCTGGCGTTTAACCTCATCTTGCTTGCTATTTATTTATTTTGCCGAATTGTTAAGTCTATCATTAACTAATTAGTATTATTATTGTACCCTTTTTTGTTAATAATATAGTATCTTTCATATTTTCGTATAGACTTGGTAAGTTATTTTGCACGTATTGTTTTCAATTGTTGAATGGTAATAATAGCAACCATGTGAAGAAAACAAAATTTACATAATAATACCAAAGAAGCTACGCAGTGGTTAAATTAATCACAATAACATGCCATAAGAGGAAAGTAAAAAATCAAACCTTTTTTCAATATCTAAGTCTAACCATACATTCACAAAACTCTATTACATAATACATACAAAATATATTTCAGGGTTACAAGAGCTATATGAAAATAAGAAAAATATAATATCATTGACAACATATACAAATAGGAAGGATACAATATTTTTCTACAAATTAAATCGTATAATAATAATATTAATTAGTTAGCGTTACACTTAACAATATGAAAAAGTAGATAAATGGAAAATAATATGATGTTAAGTGCCACAAGTTTTGGCACAATTTTGCCCCCATAAACATATTTAGGTGGAGTTTATCAACAAGAATATGTTACGGCTTCATTCATTTGTGTGGCACCATATTAAGCCACTTTTTTTTTTTTTTTCATTCAAGCAGGGTAGATATCAATGATGGTACCATGAGTTGCATAATAATAATACCATATTTACCATGATTGTCATTCATATCCGCTATCATAATGCTCGGTTGCAAGCCAAATTGATTTCTTTTTGCTCTGTATTTCAACCCTATACATTAGAAGAATGACTAGAGTAAGCCATGTGTGTGTAATCTAAACTAAATACATGTCAAATAAATTTGTAATGGTGCATATACATATATATAGAGAGAGAAGAGTAGCTTTAATAGTCAAAAAAACAGTCATAAACGGTAATTTTTAAATTTTCAACAGTCAAAATTTGAAAATGTAACGGTTAATTACTTTCATAAAAAATTACACATACCACTACTAGAAAACAACGAAATAGCCACGAATTTTTAGTCATGGATAAAATCGATTGCCAACAGCTGCGGATCTAGCCATGGATGTACAAATATGATGAAAACATCTAGCCACGGATTTTTCCATAGCTAAATATGGACAAATCCGTGGCTATATAATATTTTTTTTAAAAATATTAATGTTTTTAGCCACGGATAAAACCGTAGCTAGAAAATAATTTAATTTTTTTTTAAAATATATATATTAGCCACGGTTTTATCCTTGGTTCACTTTGAAAGAAATTTTTCTTCTTTTGACCTTGGCAATGGATAAAACCATGGCTAAAAAATAATATAGTTATTTTAAAAAAAATGGATATTTTAGCCACCGTTATATCTGTGGCTAAACCTTAAAAAAAAAAAAAAAAAAATTTCATCTGGGCCACGAATAAAACTGTGGCTAGAAAGTATTTAATTTTTTTTTTAAAAAATGTATATGTTAGCCACGGTTTTATACGTGACTAAAATTGAAAAAAAAAACATTTTTTTTTGCATCTTAGCCAAGGATAAAACCGTGGCTAGAAAATAATTTAACTTTTTAAAATGTATATATTAGCCACGGTTTTATCCTTAGCTAACTTTGAAGGATTTTTATTTTTTTTACCTTGGCCACGGATAAAACCGTGGTTAGAAAATAATATAATTTTTTCTTTAAAAAAATGGATATTTTAGCCACAGATAAACCTTAAAAAAAAAAAAATTCATCTTGGCCAAGAATAAAAATCTGGCTAGAATATATTTAATTTTTTTTTAAATGTATATGTTAGCCACATTTTATCCGTGGCTAAAATTGAAAAAAAATAATTTTTTTTGCACCTTGGCCATGAATGAAACTATGGCTAGAAAATATTAAATTTTTTTTTAAAAAAATGTATATATTAGCCACAGTTTTATCCGTGGCTAAAATTGAAATAATTTTTTTTTTTGCATCTTGGCCACGGATAAAACTGTGGCTAGAAAATATTTATTTTTTTTCTAAAAATGTATAGAATAGCCACAGTTTTATCCGTGGCTAAAATTGAATTTTTTTTTTTTTTTGCTTCTTCTCCACGAATAAAACTATTGCTAGAAAATATTTAAATTGTTTTTTTAAAAAAATGTATATACTAGCCATGGTTTTCTCCGTGGCTAAAATTGAAATAATTTATTTTTCTTTTTGCATCTTGGCCACGGATAAAACCGTTGCTAGAAAATATTTAATTTTTTTTTCTAAAAATGTATAAATTAGCCACGATTTTATTAGTGGCTAAAATTGAGAATTTTTTTTTTTTTTTTGCATCTTGGCCACGGATAAAACCGTAGCTAGAAACTATTTAATTTTTTTTTCTAAAATGTATATATTAGCCACAGTTTTATCCGTGGCTAACACTAAAAAAAAGAAAAAATCCCATCTTGGCCACGGATCAAACCGTGGTTAAAATTGAAAAAAAAATTATTATTATTTTTTTAAAAAAGGGTGCTTAGCCACGGTTTATCCGTGGCTAAGCATTTGTTTTTTAAATTGACTTGCTTAGCCTCAGATTTTTTCGTGGCTAAGTCACAAATTTAATTTTTTTTTTAATTTTTAATGGCTCACTTATATCGCTCGATCCGATATTTCGGGACTTAAAAAGATTTGAACTATTTAAAAATTGTATTGTTTTCGTCATGATTATTATATTTTTGTATTTTATGAGTTAAATACTACAGTTTATTTTAAGAAAATACATTTTTCCCTTTCGGTGATGTATATGAATGAATGAGTAGTTCGATAACAATGTATGCTAACGACTTTATTTGGCAGTTCAAGCATATTGATTAGTTTTGAAAATGTATTACTCTAATCGTACGTTTACGTCTAAGCTAATTAACGAAAACGTCTGATTCAGATAAAGTCAACTCATTATTTTGACTTTTGGCCACAAAAAAATCCGTGGCTAGAAAATAATTTATTATTTTTTTTAAAAGGGCCCTTAGCCACGGTTTTATCTGTGGCTAAGCATAATTGTTTTTTTAAATCCACTTGCTTAGCCACAGATTTGTCCGTGGCTAAGTATTACAATTTTATTTTTAAAAATATCTTGCTTAGCCATGGATTTTTCCATGGCTAAGTCCAAATAATCCATGGCTAATTGATTATATATATATAACACTTAGCCATTTTTTGATCTAATTTTTCTTCCCCCCCAAAAGTACCCTAATCTTTCAACCCCCCCCCCCCCCAATCGCCGCCGCCGCCCGTCCCCCCCGTTGTGCGGCCCCTCCTGGCTTAGCCTCGGATTTTTCTGTGGCTAAGTCACAAATTTAATTTTTTTTTTTTTTTAATGGCTCACTTATATCATTCAATCCGATATTTTAGGGACTTAAAAAGGTGTGAACCGTTTCAAAATCATATTGTTTTCGTAATGATTATTATATTTTTGCATTTTATGAGTTAAATATTATAGTTTGTTTTAAGAAAATACGTTTTTCCCTTTCAGTGATGTATATGAATGACTTCGTAGTTCGATAACAATGTATGCTAACGTCAATTAACTTGTCACAAATTACCAAAAAATCGATTTTATTTGGCAGTTCAAGCATATTGATTAGTTTTGAATATATTACTCCAATCGTGCGGTTACGTCTACGCTAATTAACGAAAACGCCCCGATTCGGTTAAAGTCAGCTTATTATTTTAACTTTTGGCCACGTAAAAATCCGTGGCTAGAAAATAATTTATTATTATTTTGTTTTAAAAAGGCCCTTAGCCACGACTTTATCCGTGGCTAAACATAATTTTTTTTATAAATCGACTTGCTTAGGCACGGATTTGTCCGTGGCTAAGTATTACAAGTTCATATTTAAAAATGTCTTGCTTAGCCATGGATTTTTCCATGGTTTAATCCAAATAATCTGTGGCTAAATGATTATATATAAACAAAACTTAGCCATTTTCAAATCTAATTTTTCCTTCCCCTCAAAAAGGTACCCTAATCTTCGAACCCCCCTCCCCCCCCCCTGTCGAATTTTTTCGTGGCTAAGTCACAAATTTAATTTTTTTTTAAATTTTTAATGGCTCACTTATGTCGCTCGATCCGATATTTCGGAACTTAAAAAGGCGCGAACCATTTCAAAATCATATTATTTTCGTCATGATTATTATATTTTTTTCATTTTATGAGTTAAAAATTATAGTTTGTTTTAAGAAAATACATTTTTCCCTTTCATTGATGTATATAAATGATTTCATAGTTCGATAACAATATATGCTAACATCAACAAACTTGTCACAAATTATCAAAAAATCGAATTTATTTTGTAGTTCAAGCATATTGATTAGTTTTGAAGATATATTATTCCAATCGTGCGGTTACGTCTAAGCTAATTAACGAAAACGCCCCGATTCGGATAAAGTCAATTGATTGTTTTGACTTTTTGCCACGAAAAAATTCGTGGCTAGAAAATAATTTATTATTATTTTTTTTAAGAGGGCCATTAGCCACGGTTTAATTCGTGGCTAAGCATAAATTTTTTTTTAAATCGACTTGCTTAGCCACGGATTTGTCCGGGGCTAAGTATTACAATTTTATTTTTAAAAATGTCCTGCTTAGTTATGGATTTTTCCATGGCTAAGTCCAAATAATCCGTGGCTAAATGATTATATATAAACAACACATAGCCTTTTTCAGATCTAATTTTTTCCCCCCTAGAAAGGTACCCTAATCTTCCAACCCACCCCCCCCACCCCTTTGTCGTTGCCGCTGCCGCCGCCCCTCCTTGCTTAGCCTCGGATTTTTCCGTGGCTATGTCACAAATTTAATTTTTTTTTAATTTTGAATGGCTCACTTATATAGCTCGATCCGACATTTCGGGACTTAAAAAGGTGTGAACCATTTCAAAATCATATTGTTTTTTTGTCATGATTATTATATTTTTTTTCATTTTATGAGTTAAATATTACAGTTTGTTTTAAGAAAATACGTTTTTCCCTTTCAGTGATGTATATAAATGACTTCGTAGTTCGATAACAATGTATGCTAAAGTCAATTAACTTGTCACAAATTATCAAAAAATTGACTTTATTTGGTAGTTCAAGCATATTGATTAGTTTTGAAGATGTATTACTCCAATCGTACGGTTACGTCTAAGCTAATTAACAAAAATGCCTGATTCGAATAAAGTCAACTGATTGTTTTGACTTTTGGCCACGAAAAAATTCATGACTAGAAAATAATTTATTATTATTTTTTTAAAAGGAGCCTTAGCCACGGACATAATTTTTTTTTTTTAATCAACTTGCTTAGCCATGCTAAGTATTACAATTTTTTTTTTTAAATGTCTTGCTTAGCCATGGATAAGTCCAAATAATCCATGGCTAAATGATTACATAAAAACAACACATAGCTATTTTCAGATCTAATTTTTTCTTCCCCCAAAAGGTACCCTAATCTTACAACCCCCTCCTTTGCCGCCGCAGTCGCCCCTCCCTGTCTCCTTGGCACCGCCACCCCTCCTCCCCTCCACCCCCCCGCTCCCGATCCCTCCTACCCCCCCCACCCCCCCGCCCAGCCCCCCACCTCTCCCAAAGACACACAAACACATTCTTGTTATTTTTAACTTTTTATTTTTATTTTATTTGTTGAGATGAAATTTTAATTTTGTTTGTTGTTTTGGTTTATTTGGCAATTTTTGTAGGTGGATATTATATACATAATTTGTGGAGGTGAAGTTTGAACAAGGTATGAATTGTTATGATTTTTGTTTAGGTGAATTTTATTTCGAACAAGTTTAGATTATGAATTATTATATATGAACAAGTTTGTTTGGATTAGCCATTGTTATGAACATGTTTGGATTATGGATTGTTGTGAACAAATTTGTTTGGATTATGAATTGTTATGCCCAAGTTTGTTTGGATTATGGATTGTTATGAACAAGTTTGGATTATGAATTGTTATGAACAAGTTTGTTTGGATTATGAATTATTATGAACAATTTTGTTTGAATTATGGATTGTTACGAACAATTTATGTTGGGGTGAATTTTGTTGTTGAGGTGGGGTGAAAATTTGGTGAAATATGTTTGATAGGAAGTATGTTGAACAATGTGTGAAATAATTTGTTTTGTTTTAAGTCTTTATGGATTGTGCTTGTTCTAATCAGAAAGGCAGAAATCATACTAGTCTACAAATATGAATGACAAAATTAACAAATATTAATGTTAACCTTCGTTTTATGTTTACAGAATATGAATATACGAGAAATTCGAGGTTGGATGTATAATAGGTTAACAATTGATCGCAAAAATTACATCAAACAATTTATGAATGGTCTTAATCAGTTTATTCAATTCGCAACTACACACAACCACAGTATATAGCTGATAAAGGGCCTTATTAGGTGTCCGTTTTCAAAGTGTAATAACAGAAAATATAAGGATACTAGTAATATGAGTTGCAATTTGATTAAATTTGGGTTTCAACCTGAGTATTGATATTGGACTTCACATGGCGAGTTAGCTCCATATTTAAGTTTTTTTAAAAACATATTTATTTTTAGCCACGAATATATCCGTGGCTACATTTATTTTTTTTTAAAAATATTTATCCATGGCTACATTTGCTTTTTTTAAAAAAAATATTTATATATTTTTATCCATGGCTATATTTATTTTTTAAAAAAAATACTTATTTTAGCCACGGATTTATTTGTGGCTATGTTTATTTTTTAATACTTATTTTTAGCAACAGATAAATCTGTGGCTATATTTAATTTTTTCTTAAAAAATATTTATTTTTGGCCACGGATAAATCTGTGGCTAACTTATATTTTTTTTTTAAAAAAAAACGTTTGGCGATGGATTTATCCATGGATAAACTCAGATTTTTTTAAAAAAATAAAATAGGTTGGCCACGGTTAAATCCGTGGCCAAAATTGAAAAACTCCGTGGCTAGAAATCTGTAGCCAAAGTCCGTAGCCACTTTTAGCCACGCCAAAATTGGCCATGGAAAAATTCCGTGGCCAAATTCGTAGCCATTTTTTTTTTGTCACAGATTTTTGTCAAAATCCATGGCTAAATCCCTATTTTCTAGTAGTGTACACCCCTCTCTACTTTAAAAATTACATACAACCCCCTTCTAAGTTTACAAAATTACCAAGGGCAAAATACTCAGATCACATGAATTTTTGGCTAAAGTCATCACTTTTTCGTCGGAACCCTACCAAAAAGGGGTGCATCTGTAATTTTAATATTTTCAAGGGGATGTATGTATAATTTTTCATCTAAGAGGAGCACTGTTGGGAATTTCGTAAACTCGTAGGGGGTGTAGATGTAATTAACCCTTAATTGAATAAAATTTGAGGGTAATTATATATTTTGAAAATAAACTCAAAATGAAAACAAAAAGAAATATTCATATATAACTTATCGTAATTTATTTAAGACTTTTTAATCGGAGAAAAAGTTCATGAGTATGGTCTAGAGTTATTCATTAATTTATTCTAAAATTAATTAAAGGTTATTTTATTGAATAAAGTTTTACGAGTTGAATAAAATTTGAAATCAAATTAGTAACATTTAATTGTAAAGTGGGTTTTAGTGCTACACAATCTATTATAAAAGGGGGCAAAATGAATAGAACCTTTAATTGAACTCAAGGTTATTTTTGTCCATTGATGTGAATTTTTAGGTTGAGGGGGGTTTCTGATATTTGCTATAGTACAAGAGTGTGTTTGATGCAAAACCTATAGCAGAAGGGGGCAAATTGATTTTAACTCTTTATGTAAACTAAATTTTAATTTAAAAAAGAAGTTTTTCAAAGGGTAAAAACAAGCTAAGATCAAATGTCTTATACAAATGTTAGTAATAACAGTTGTATGGCTGATGCAGTTTTTAATATCTTAGAAGTAAATTGGGAACCTTTTTATTTAGACGAATTTGTAAGCTCCTAACAGTTTATTTGTAAAACAGTTTAAAACATCGTATAGGGTTTAAATATCTTAGAAGATGTTTTAAGTAATTATAAGCTCACTCAACTACCCTTTTGATTTGACTTGATTGTGATTTACATTCTGCTTCAATATCAAGATGGTCTGTTCCTGTATGTTCATTTTAATTCACAAAAGTGTTTTTGTTACGAGTTTTGAATATGAAGATGATTTTCATTTTGAACTTTAGCAGCAAAAACGCCGAGAGTGAGATAATTTTTCTATGTTATGCAATATATTGTTGTTTTCATAATTATGTCAATCTTTTACATTAGTTTCTGGGTTTCATATTTTTAATTAGAGGGAAAAAAATTTTAGCCATTCAAATTTTGAACGTTTTTCCACTTTATCATGCATTTTTTTAATATATACATGATTTTAGTAGATTTCCATATATTCTCACTTTCTGCGAAAGATTTCATTAAGATTCCCTCATATGACTTGCATGCGAGTTCATTAGGGATAAAATTGTCTTTTTTAGACCAACGCTTGCTCAAAATAGTCTCAGGCTAAAAACATCACCCAAAATGGTGCCGCTAGCATTCACCACTAAGACAACTGATATCACATATACTCGCCCCGTTAGGAGCAGTTTGTAAGACTTTTAATCGAGTACGGGGTGGCTCTCAGTTTTTCATTTTAAAATCCCGACCTACTCCGAATCTGTCCCGTTAAGATTTTACGTTTATATTTTTATATATTATTATATCTAAATTTATATGATATATATATATGTACCACATATACAAAAGAATACATATTATATAAATAGTTACATAAAAAAATAAATATGATATTCATTTATATAAAAATAATTATATAATGTTAGTAATTAAATTATGATTTCAAAATATATATAAATAAATAAATTTTTTAATTATTTTTACAAATTAAACTAAATCTAACAAGTCCAACCCGGACGTGGCTGAAAATTCCTGGCAGGTTTGGTCTTGAGTTTGGCCAAGTTTGCTCAAAACCCCCGTCGCGTTGCCATCCCCTAACATCACTGGTGATAACAATGCCATATATTTTTATTAATAGTATTAAACCCGTTTTAGGTTTTCAACTTTATGCACGCGTACAAGAAAACACATTTCAATATCAGTTCTAAACACACAAAACTCTTGACAAAAACATGTGAGCAATATCAGATAGCAAAAGTTTTAGAAAGAATGAGATAAAACGAATAGAAACACAAGTTTGGCAGATAATTGCCGTATCTCAAGTCATAGCAAGCAAATGAAACGGAACATTCAGTGACAACAATGCCAACTGAAACAACTAAGCCGTCAAAGTCTTGGTATATCCCCTCATGGCTCCCATACCACATCAAAACCCCAAGAATGAATTTAAAATTCCATTTAAAACCAAAACAAATTTCATACACATATATCAAATAAATATAATAAATCCACCCCACATCTCTATCAAAATTTCCTTCAACGGCGCTCATGATTCTTACCAATTTTTGAAATTCCCATACGAGGCCCTTATGTTGGATTTTCTATTGCAAATAAAATTACATCCACTATTATATTTATTTGATAAATACAACTCAAAAATGTGTGTATATATATATATATATATTTATATGATAAAAAAGAATTTATCAACTTGAAACTTATGAATAAATTGAAAATAGATCAGATTTTACATAATTTAAACTAGATAATTTGAGTGGGTGTGAGACCTAATGGAAAATTCTCATTTTTAATCCCGCAACTTACTGTAGTTTATTTTCTTTCCTCATTGATTACAAAATTTCGAATTTATCTATCGCACAATATTTTCACAAACTCAATCTTTCTCCACAATCATGCTACCATTTTGAGTCTTTGACGGTAGAATCACGAACCCATGCCCATGGCCGTTGAGACAATTTGGCTCTTCCAAACTCAGTACATAATAGCTATGTGCTCGAGTCATATGTTTTCTCCATTCCAATACTAACAAAAGGTGAATATTAATTGCTAATTCTTAGTTGGTTTTGTGGGATGAGGAGTTAGATTCCTTAAACATCTAGTATTCGAATTCTGGAGTTGTAAATGGAGCAATTAGATTGGAATGATCGTTCCCATATTAGGCCTCTGTATTACTCAAATTCGGATTAATAGGCGAAATGATTGGAATTGGGTGACTAAAACAAAAAAAAAAAAAAAGAAAGAAAAGAGAAAAAAGGTAAATTAATTAAATTAAAAAAAAAGATAGACGTAAGACTAAATTCAAAAAATTGTAATGAGCCAAAAATAAAAGTAAACACGCATTAAATTGTTGACTAGTCAAAATGAGATCCGCCTAACGGTCCTAACCCCGTCACTTCTCCACCAAAAAAAAAAAAGCCCCGTCATTTATCCACCACAACCACTATATAAAGTGAATGTTCTTAAAGCCACATACCTATACAAGAATCATCACAACCAATTAAGCCAAATGGAGTTGACCAAGCTCTTCATAGCTCTCCTTTTCATCCTTCAAGCCCTCATGTTCTTCCCATCTCCATCACAATCCGCCTCCAACAACTCCAACATTTTTCGCGAATACATCGGTGCAGAGTTCAAGAATGTCAAATTCTCCGACCTCCCCATAGACTCCGGAGTCGAGTTCCACTTCATCCTCTCCTTCGCCATCGACTACACAACCTCATCATCCTCTGCCTCACCAACAAACGGTAAATTCAACATCTTTTGGGACGAAGTTAACCTTAGCCCTTCTCAAGTCTCGGCCATAAAATCCCAATATTCGAACGTCAAAGTGACACTAAGCTTAGGAGGAGACAGCGTGGGCGGTGGCTACGCTTATTTCAACCCCTCTTCGGTAAATTCTTGGCTTTCCAATGCTGTTTCCTCTTTGACACAATTAATCCAAGACTATAACTTGGATGGGATTGACATAGACTACGAACACTTCCAAGCGGATCCCAACACCTTCGCAGAGTGCATAGGGAAGCTCATATCGACTCTCAAGAAAAACGGGGTGATTTCTTTCGCGTCCATAGCTCCGTATGATGATGATCAAGTTCAGAGCCACTACATGGCTCTGTGGAAAAAGTACGGACATTTGATAGACTATGTGAACTTTCAGTTTTACGCGTACGATCGGGGGACTACGGTGTCGCAATTCTTGGATTATTTTGCCCAACAGAGCGCTAATTACAACGGAGGGAAGGTGTTGGCTAGCTTTATTAGCGATGGGAGTGGTGGATTGGCTCCGGATAAGGGATTCTTTACAGCCTGCAGTAGGCTCAAAAGTCAGGGGAAGCTTAATGGGATCTTTATCTGGTGTGCAGATGATTCTAAAGAATTGGGATTCAAGTATGAGAAGCAGTCACAATCCCTTGTTGCAATTTCTCATTAGTGTGTGTTTTTGTATAAAATCTATACTAGTCATATTCGTGTGCTTGTGTAAGTGATTTGTGATGTAATAATTCCACTGTATGGTTATGCTTTTGGAGTTGTTTAATGTTAATTGGTTTTGATATTAGTGTGGTTTTGTACATATATGTGTTGGTTATTAACTAGTGACGCGCAATATTGGGGATGGAAAGAATAGACAATTGAGTGTTTGAGTCCATTTAAGATAACCAAATATTCTAATTCGTACCTAATTTGGCTGAACGCAACAAATCATATGGTAAGTGCATTGTACTTGTCAAGTGATTGGCCAATCTTTCTAAGTTATCGATTATTTATAGCGCAAGTGTAAAAACACTCACCACATGATTAATATTGGTTCGATCGAACCGGATCTGGGCAAAAATTCCTCAAGTCATAAACATGCACCTCTCCTATGGTATATTAGTTAGTTATACTAACATAAATGAATACATCAATAATTTATTACAATCAATCGAACAAATCATACTTTCAAATTAGATAAATTAAATTAATATTATGCAATAGAAGGAAGCTTGTATACAATTAAAATAATATCTACATTCAAAGGAATACAAACTGACTATCTAAAAATTGTGAAACCTACACCTTACCAATTAAGCTTGGTGCCTCAAAATTGGATATAATCAACATATTTATCTTTTTTTTTTTATTCATTTGGGAATATGAATTTTTCAAGGTATATGCGTGAGACACAATCTATGAATTAATCTAGTTCTTAATCTATTTCTTTCAAATGCCCCAAAGATATCACGATTTCGTTTTATTTTATAATACCTCGGGCGTCATCGGCTTTATATTGACATTTTCAAGCGTTATGTTAATCTATTGTTTTAGTCTTTAAGTGAGTTAAATAAGCTATTAATTATAGTCTTTAAATTAGGGGGAAAAAGTACTTTTTCCATACAATTTGAAGTTGAATTAAAGGCGTTAAAAATACAAAATGAACCGAAACTTATAAATAGACATGATTTGAGGATAAGTTTTGGTACATATTTAACTAAGGACGATATTATTACATGTTAATATAAGGGGGTGAATCCGACATGCCACATCATTTAGGGGGTAAAGGGTGTTTAATCTTTATATCTATATATATATATATATCATTATTGAGCTTAAAAGTTAAAATTAAGTTACTCATCTTTATTTCTAAGTTTTTTGTTAAATAAAATATTTTTTTTTATTGTAAGATAGAAAACATAATTAATAGTTACAATTGAAAATTTAAGCAGTACTGTAATTTTTTAGCATAATAAATAAACAAAGTCAAATTTCACTTTACTCCCTTGTGCTTTGACTTAGTTACACTTTGCCCTTTACACTCTTAATTGTATCACTTTACCCCCTCGAACTTTTATTTTTACTTCAATTGTTATATTTCATTAAATATTCATTTGTATATGTTTGAGAAAATTCTATTAACCTCCCATAGACTTTTTTCTATAAGCAAGCACTTCCAAAATATCTAAAAATGAACATAAAGCTCCATTCCTATTAGTTTTTTTAAAGATTACATTTTTTTTTCCAAAAAATAAAATTGCACATGACCAATATTTTGTATTAAAAACAGTCGATTATTACACTTGACCTATTATTTTTGTATATTGAATGATTTTTATTTTTAAAAATTATGATTTTTGTATTTTTAAATTTGATTAACGAGAATATTAGACCATGCATATCTATATGCAAACTATGTGATTTATTTCATGAATATGTAACACTAATGCATGTTTTAAGTGCAAATAAGTTTTGGTCAATAATCTTTTTATTGATATTGCCTTTTTTTTGGCTTCATATTTACTTTTTGGATAAAATTGGTTAATTATTATTTTTGTCTTTTAGCTCATTGAAAATAATTCTTGTTATTTTTTTAATTTTTTTTTTGCTAAAATACATTGTAAAATTGATAAAAACTAGATTCCCTTGACAATTGATAAATTAGATGTAGTATTTTTAAACAATTTTTTCAATGACGATTCACATAGAAAAATAATTAAAACCTCAAAAAAATAAATGAATTTGAAAAAAAATTAATTCTGAAATATACATAATATATATATATATATATATATATATATATATATATATGAATAAAAACGATTTTATGAAGAAATTTGTTTACCAAAAACAATTAAACTTCAACAATGCAATGAAGATGTATTCATGAAAACAAAATTACATATCTTGCTTGTAAATGCATGAGATCATTTGTTGCTTTGTCTATAAAATTTGAAAAACACAGATCATTGGTCTTTTAGAAACTCAAACTTATGAGATATATAAAAATGTTAGGTCATATGGAGTAATTAAGTTTTTTTGTAATAATAAATATAGGTCATTAGTATTATTACAAGTAAAAATAATTAAATATTTAAAAAAACTAATGAAAAAAGTGGTATATATTAGTTTTTTTAAATATTGGGGACGCTTGTTTATATAAAAAGTTTAGGGGTTGTTAATATAATTTTGACTAATATAATTAGACACAAATTCAATAAAATATAAAAATTGAAGAAAAAAAAAGTGTAAGGGGTAGAGTGATGTAATTGAGAATATGAGGAGGTAAAGTATGATTTAGTTAGAGTACAAGGGGTAACGCGCTAAAAAAAAGGCAGCTAATCATGGAAATTTTTATTATCATTTGAATTTAAAATTCAGTTACTGAATGTTTAATATAACCATGAATAAATTACACCAGTTGACCAGATATAATATTTTTTTGAAATTGGACAAAGAATCATTTAGTTATTGTTATTTGAAAGGGGGCACCAGATTTATTTAAACAGATCTGTATTCATCTTTGGAAAAGAGCATATTTTTGGTCAAAATATATTTACAATAGATAGCTTGTAATTTATTTAATCTCAAAATAATCAGACTAATTTTCTTTTGAGTATCGTTATACTAATTTATTATTTTGATTTTTCAAATTGGAACTACTTAACCCATTGGCTGTACATCACTTTCAAAATTAGACTTTCTAATGGTGTTCATTTGTCAATTTTTGTGGCGGTTGAAAGCAACTACCGACACACAAAAAAAAAAAAAAAAAAAAAGGGAAAGCAACTATAGTCCTTTCAATAGACTACCAAGTAAAATATCTAAATGTAGTGACGAAACTAGAAATTTTATTCAACAAGGTTAGTAAGAAATATAGCAGCAAAGAAAATAATAAATAAAAATTTGAAAAATGTAAATTTCAACTAAAAACTTTAAATAAATGAGAATTGGGTATTTATAAATTTATATTTTACAAATATTCACGTCGACTTCCCATATTTTGAAATCGGTTCATGATGAACTCGCTGGGAATATTGTCTAACATGTCCTTCTCAATGGGGAAAATATTAGATATGGTTCCAATATTTATGCCCTTTTTCAATTTTGTTCCCAAATTTTACGGGTTCATCAAAATAAGGACAATTTTTCAAAATTTTCGTCAATTTTGGTCCTATTTGGTGACAACAGTTAAAACTTAAAGGAGAGGCAAACGTGCTCGTCACGTGCGCCATTAGTCACCTGTTGGGGTGGGTAAAATGGTAACTAGCAGCTGGAGGGTTATTTTTTGGGGGAAATATGGCGCCAAAAACATTCTTTTTTGTTACTGTAGGAGAGAAGAATCATTTGACAGAATTTCTTCCACTTTTTTTGGTCATCTTCTCTTCTTTTCTTATCTCTTACAATGAAGAAGGAGAGTACATGTCTGAAGCAACTCAAAGTTTCCACACACGATCAATGGATTGCCTTTGTCGAAGACCTTCGGTGTTGAGGACCTCTTGGACGAACAACAACCCGGGAAGGAGATTTCGTAGCTGTGCTGCTAGAAGGGGGATGGATGGAGGAGGCTGTGTGTTTTTCATGTGGGAAGACCCGCCCATGTGTGCAAGAGCAATGGTAATAATCCCCGGGCTGCTACATCGTCTCAATGAGAATCGAGAAGGGACAAGAAATCTTAGGAAGAAGAATAAAATTTTAATAAGGATCATTATTTGTGTTGTGGTGTTGGTTGCAAGAATCTCCTTAGCCTAAAACCAAAGTGTTTGGGGGTTGTTTGTTTGTTATATATGGAGGGTTGTTTGTTTAGTATGTAGGAAGGGTGGTTTGTTTGGTACCAATTTTGGTTTGGTGGTTTTAGGGTACCAAATTTGTTTAGAAAAAAGATGATGCACCCTTGTTGTAATCTCTTTTAAGTACTTTGAAATTAATGATAATGCTAGTTACCCTCCAAAAATAATCCCTTTTGGTGCTGCTAGTTACCCTTGTCGGCGCCATATTTGCCCCCAAAAATAACCCTCCAACTGCTAGTTACCATTTTACCCATCCAAACAGTTGACTAACGGCGCACGTGACGAGCACGTGTGTCTCTTCGTTAAGTTTTAACGGCTGTCACCAAATTGGACCAAAGTTGACCGAAATTTTGAAAACTTATCCTTATTTTGATGAACCCGTAAAATTTATGACCAAACTTGGAAAAGGGCATAAATGTTGGGACTATATTTGATATTTTCCCTTCTCAATATATGTAACCAATCAATCATTTAACCATTCATTTTTTTATATATTTCAACACAAAGAAAGCCTGCTCTACTATGGCTGCTGCAAATTATAAAATCAATAACAATCTTATAAGTAAGTATATAAGTGGGTACACAATATTCCTCTTTGTCTCCACCAACTTTCGAGCAAAAAAACCGATTCCTTTCAATTCGAAAAAGTCCTCATCTGATCGCATATCAATGATTTAGTTCTCTAGTTGGTTTTAAAATAATGAAATTTTCACATTAGAGAACTCTTACTGATAAAACTTGGCCAATTGAATAAGATTTCTTTAGTGAAAGAAGCAAAAAAATCATCAGGATTTGAACAAGCTGTATAGGTAAGCAACTTTGAACTTACCTCCATAAAGTGGTTATTCATTTCTTGAAACTGCATATCAATCACTTAATTGAATATGCCAACCCAAATGCATTGTGCATTAGTAATTTGCTGAGTTTTCCATCTAGATCTTCCTAGAGCCATAAAAACACTATCCATGTTAGGTACATCATTATTATGCACAGACAAATCTACTTATTTCAGTCCCAGACACGTCTCTTTATTCATCAACAAATATCGCAAGACATTCATCACCAAGTTCATTTATAATAGCATTACTTGTTTTCGTAGCAACCACTACAGAAAAAACGCCCGATTTCGGCGGAATTATTCCGGGGGAAATTTTCCCCCGGAATTTTCTTTTTTTTTTTTAAACCGGGGGAAATCCGGGGGAAAATCCGGGGGAAAATTTCCCTCGGTTTTTTTCTTTGAATTTTTTAAATTAAAAACCGGGGGAAAATTTCCCCCGATTTTTTTTTAAATTTTTTAAATTAAAAACCGGGGGAAATTTCGGGGGAAAATTTTCCTCGGTTTTTTTTTTTTGAATTTTTTAATTGAAAACCGGGGGAAATTTCCCCCGGTTTTTTTTTTTTGAATTTTTTTTTTTTAAATTCGGGGGAAATTTCCCCCGGTTTTTTTTTTGAATTTTTTTTATTGAAAATCGGGGGAAATTCCGTGGGAAATTTCTTTTTGAATGTCTGGTGACGTCAATTTTAGATTTTGTTGCAACCTTCCAACAACAATTCTATTTATTTCTTCATTATGACTTTAAAGAGAGTTAAAAAGTTCAAGAGAGTTGCCTCTTTTACTTAAATCTTTTGATTAATCATGACCACGATATACTAGACCTTGTCTTAAAAGAAACCCTATACAATCAATTGATGCAACTAACTTAATAGGATATTCCCTTCTCAATTCATCAGTTTGCCTGTTAAATGCAAAATAAATATGTTGGTCCTGCTTCATTAAATCTGAACATTTTTTCCATGCTTGATTGTGTGCACTATTACAATCCTCAACATGAGCAACCAACCAGTGTTTTCTATTCCAAAATTTAAATTCAATAGTAACAAACAATCACCTCAACCTTGTTTCCCCACTCAAGAAAAAAAAAAAAAAAGAATTTAGCGACATAAATAGCTACGGATTTTGTCCAAAAATACATAGCTAAAAAACTTAGCCACAAAATACTAGCTACAGAAATCCATAGTTTTATTTTTAAAAAATAATATTTTATTTTAAAAAATTCAAAACTATATCTATGGGGTAGCCACAGAATTTCCATACCTATTATCTTAGCTACGGAAAGTCGGTAGTTAATGGTGCAACTATGCCTTCACTATAAAATAGAAGTTTTCAACAATTATTCAACTCAATTGGCTTAATGTTATGCTGAAACTTCACAAATTATCGATAGCATTATACTTTATTCAGTTATTAATATCAATATAGTTTAAATTATACAAATTAACCAATTAATTTGAAAACCATCTAACGTATATATAATTAATAACGTTCAAGTGGACTAAACAATACTTTTATATATTACGTTTGGTTGATTATCACATTGTAATAAATGAGATATGGAAATAAATTTAAGATATGAATTCACTCAATACTTCAACCACAATATCGCATTAATTAAAATGATTTATCAGAATTGATTAATTAGCTATTCAATAATCACATTAGTGGTATGATAAAATTAATAAATATATTTGAGTAATAAGAGTAAATTAATTGAGCAGTACAATAATAATATAAACAAATTAACACGTTTGAATTCAGAGAACATATTAAATTAGACAAAAAGAAAATAATTGAACATTATAGTTACGGATTAGGCACGAAAAATCCATAGCTAATTTTTCAATATTGTACCTTAGCTATGGATATTTTAGCTAAACATAGCTATGCTAGCAACCATTGGATACATAATTTTCATAGCTAAAATTTAGCAACTGATATAGTTATGAATAAATCCATAGCTAGCTCGGTAACATAAAAAAAATTGAAAAGTAACTATGAAATTTGCATAGCTATTTCGCTAACCATCTCAGCAACGTTTAAAATTAAGAAAGAAATTCATAATAGTTCGCCGTAGCTATTATATATGGTAGCTATATTACTACCATTTAAAATTATAAAAAAAAATTCGGACAAAAACTATGGATTGTTCGTAGCTATTTTTTGTGGCTAATCCATAACTAATATTTTTCGTGATAGAATTAAACAGTGGTTAAATCCTTAGCTATTAGCCACAGATTTGTTATGTATTTTTTCTGTAGATAAAATCCATTGCTAAATAGCAATTTTTTTTGTAGTGTCCGTCATCGATTTTGAACAAATAACAAAACAAGCAAAACGCAACATCTTTACTTACACTATATTCCAACCAATTGCCATATGTATCGAACCACTTACGATTAAAATGATGTATTAAGCCACCAATATCGCTTTTAGAAAAATTATGCTTATGAGGTTGACAAGGCCCTTTTTGAAGATAAGCTCTTCTAATTTCATCTTGTTGATTAGGATCATACTCTGAAATTTTTTTTAGGCCAAGATCATTTGGAAGCTCGCTCAATTCAACTCCGTTCATTTTAAAAGGTTCAGGATTGACATCAACGTTATCTCAATGAAAACTAGAATTGTATAGAAGTAGTGTGTGTTTCTCATTGATGTATAACCCTTTATATAGTATAGAGAATTACAACAAAATAGGAAAAAGACTAAAGAATATAAATGCACACCAATTAAGATCCAAAGGATCGGGAATTAAAAGAAATCAAGAGAAAATGAAAAGTCAAAATCATGGCAAAATAAATCAAGAAACTATGACCTCATTATGCCCTCACAAGATCGGTACTGGATGGTGATTGATCTTGTAAATTAAATCAGTAAATAATTTCTTTGACAAAGGCTTGGTGAGAGCATCAACAAGCTAGTCAATAGAGTGAATGTGCCGAACTTCAATTTCCTTTTTTTCAACTTGATCGCAAAAAAAGTGAAAGTCAATAGCAGCGTGCTTCATGCGGCTATGGAAAACAGGATTCTTGCAAAGACATGTCACATCAATATTGTCACAAAGAATTGATAGAGTGTGTCTGAGAGGAAGATGAAGATCTATATGAAGATTGACTAACCAATTAATTTCAGCAACTGCATGGTATTCAGCTTTAGTTGAGGAGCGGGCTGAAGTTTGTTGTTTCTTGGAACTCCAATTTATAGGAATATTTCAATAAAATACTATGTAAGCAGAAGTAGAGACTTGAGAGTCTATGTGTCTACCCTAATTGGCATCGGAGTAGGCAGTGAGTCTTGTTACAGATGATGGATGAAGATAGAGACCAAATGTAATCGTTTGCTTGAGATAACGAAGCAACCGTTTGGCAGCTTGCCAATGCTTGATCGATGGGTAATGCATGAATTGAGCTAGACGATTGATGGCAAATGAGATGTCAGGCCAAGTGTTCGTGAGATATTGAAGGGCACCAACTACTTGGCGATATTCCTTGGCATTTGTGGTAGGAGACCCATCATTCAACACAAGGGCTTTAGATGTGGACTAAGGTGTTGAGACACCATTTGCATTAAGCATGTTAAAGCGTTCTAAGATTTCAACAATAAATTTGCTTTGGGTAAGAAGAAGACCTTGATGAAATGGAATGACCTCAATGTTCAAAAAGCAGTGCAATGAGCCGAGATCTTTGAGAGAAAATCGAGTGCCGAGTAATTTAATGAGTGATCGAGTGTGACATGATGAGGTTCCAGTAACAATAATATCATCGACATAAATTAAAACGAACAACAACACATCAGATGATTGATGAATAAATAGTGAAATGTCAGAGTATGCTCTTTTAAACCCACAAGAGAGAAGGAAACTCTTGAGTGCATTACACCAAGCTCGCGATGCTTGTCGGAGGCCATAAATTGGTTTCTGTAAGTGACAAACATGGGATGGATATTCGGGATCAACAAAGCCTTGGGGTTGTTGCATGAATATAGTTTCCTCTAACATTCCTTGTAAGAATACATTATTTATGTCGAGTTGAAGTATCTACCACTTATAAGTTACAACTAAGGAAATAACCAAATGAATGGTTGTGTTTTTGATCACCGGGCTGAAGGTTGCATGAAAATCAATTCCAGGTCTTTGATGAAACCCCTTGGCAACAAGGCAAGCCTTGTAGCGCTCGATAGATCCAATCAGCTTTATGTTTAACCTGGAACACCCACTTTTAACCTAAAATATTTTGAGAGGAATGGGATGGAACAAGGGACCAAGTTTTATTCTTTATAAGAGCGTCATACTCTTCCTTCATAGCATCACACCACTTTGGATGTTTTTGAGCTTGTTTGACAGTAGTTGGAGCTAAAGGTATGAAAGTAAGAGATGATGTGGCAAGATAGTCAAATATTTGTTTGGGTTTGAAAATTTGATTTTGAGATCGGGTAACCATATGCCTAGGGGGAAGTAGTGGTGGATTAGGTGAGCTAGTAGCTTCTGTAGAGGGTAAGGTTTGATCTTGTGAAGGCAATGGTGAATTGTTAGAAGTTGGAGATATAGAGGCAGCAGGTAAAGATGGAGGATGTACCGGATCAGTAGCAGCAGTAGGAGCAACTACTTGCTTTGTTACCGGTGGACATGCTACACGAGTAGGCTTTGGGCAAGGGGGTAAGGGAATAGATGAGTTAATTGAAGAGTTGGTGGAGGCCGTTGGAGATGAAAAAATTGGTGAGGGATCAAGCCATGGAGGAACAAGTGAGGAGGATACACAAGGCAGTGTAGGTTGGGTTGTGGCAAAGGGAAATACATGTTCAACAAAGACTATTCATTGAAGAGGAGTAGCCCATGAAAACACATGGACAGCTTCTCAAATCAAGCTTGTTCCTGCAGTTCATGGTAAAATTATTTGATTATGTGGAACCTTTTCATTTCCACGATCTCTATTATGGAACGTAAGAGTATAGCACAAATATATTGGGATGTAAAAGGAGTGAAATCTTTTTAACATATCGAGTTTATATGGAGCAGCTGCTCTAATTTTTCTTGTAACCCATTGTATTAGAAAGTTCATTGAACGATAAATTTGTTATTGGCTTACACCACGTGTGTGTTAGGGAAAATTTTTGAACAAAATTTAATTAAATTAAAATTGTGGGAAAATAAATTTGATTTATTTGTAATTTTTCAATTACAAATTACATCTCTTAAACACCAATGAAGCCTTTATAACGGTTGGTTTATAGTCTGAAATTTTAAAATACAAATGTTACCACAAGGCTATTTTATTAAAAGGTAAGTTCAAAGCCGAGACAATTTGTTCAAACGCTTGTAGCCTGTGGCCGGAACCGAGTTGGGAGGGCAGGTGGCACGCATGTGTGGGGCTTCTCATATGCAATACTTAGTTGTTTAGTTTACACTAAAATAATACTTAACCATATAAATACTAGAATTGTCGAAGTTTCAAAACCAATGTGGGATGTTTTACACTTTATCTTTTAAAACACATACAACACTTATAAGACTTTATCTATGGATTTCCACTACAAATGGTTTTAATCCTAAATTAACCTCTACAAATGCTATCATTAACAAGCCCATTTCCAACATTCTAAAATGAGCTAAAGTGTATATATGATTTTCTCAAAATCTCCACATAACACCTTCAAAGCTTTCTTGCTTTAGGTTTTATTAAACCCTTCAATGCTCCAAACGGTTAAATGACTTCTTGATTGCTCCTTGGTCTCATTTTACTATTGAACCTTGCATGGCGGAGTCAGAAGTTTCCTTCAATGGAGTCATTATATGTAGAGAATACTATTGTACGTGTGTGTGTGTGTGTGTGTGTGTGTGTGTGAAACTTGTATTTATTAATTTCAATCATATCAAGTTTTCAAAAATACTATTGCCTTCCGAAACTACTCTCTGTCCAAAAAGATTGTCACACCGTTGCACCTTTGTCACTGAAGAGATTCTCTACTCAATTATTAGACTCACATCGCCAGCTCTAGAAAACACTGTAGCATAATTTTAACAACTTGATAGTTTTTTTAGCAATTAGTGATAATTTTTTGCATTTATCACTTAGGCTTTGTTTGGTTCTAATATTTTAGGAGGAGAGGAAAATGTTAAGGAAAGGAAAAGAAACTATAAGAATTTTAAAATTATCTATCTTGTTTTATTGTTAAAGAAAACAATAAGGATAATGATTTTTCTAGAAAATTGTCTTCCTTTTTGTTTGGTTATTATTATAAATTAAAGAAAAATATAAAAACACACCCAAAAAAATCCAAACAATTAATTAACTGCATAAAAAAGAAAAAAAGGATCCTCGTGAAATATATCCAAACAATCAATTAGTTTGAACAACAAAAATGAAGTGAGAGTTTGAAAAGTGAGAGAGTGCTAGAGAGAGTAATTCTTTTCCTTCACTTTCCTCACCTAATTGGAAGGAAAATGATTTTTCTCAATTTATATTATATTTCTTTCTATTTTTCCTTTCCTTACTATCTCCTTTCTTTTCTCTAGTAACCAAAAATTGAAAAATATTTTTTCTTCCTATTTTCTTTTCCTTTTCATCCTAAAATCCTAGAACCAAACATAATATTAATATATTAATGTCAGTAAAATTCATATATCCTATAGTGTCCCTTAATTATTGACTATAAAGTTATATTAATTGATGATTCGAAATATAGAAAATATTGATTCAACAGCTGAATTTGAACTGATGTAATGATTGAAATACACAGCCTTTCCCATCAAAAAGAAAGAAAGAAAGAAAGAAAGAAAGAAAAATGAAATAGAATAAGAAAACAAATTTCTGCATTAACTTACTAATGGAACAATCAGTATTAGCATATCGCAAAGTGTTGCATAGTAACTCATCAGACGAAAACGCAGAAGTAATTATAATTATTAAACAAACAAAACCAACGCACATTATCTAAATAAAACCACTTTCAGTTTTCCAGGGAAAAAAATTCTTAATATCTAGCTAGGGATGGAACAAAATTCTAATATATACTCAGCCACATATCAATATCCACAAATTTGGAGTGTTTCACTTTAAAAGGGTGGTCTCAAATGAAAACCATGGCTACAAAATCCCCATCCCACCATGCTATAAAAGATCAACAAAATATACATTTTTCATAAGAAACATCACTTTTAAGTTTTAGCGATCTTCACGTTCTTGGTTAATCTCCTGCAGGCTTATTTTTGGTAGCCTTCTTTTCCAAAATATAAAAATAGGAAATTTAATTAATATTTAATATTTTAGTTTACACTTGTCAATTTTTGATTGGACGAATTTTAATCATCGACAAATGCCCTATGACGACCCCGAAAACCCTTTATTATTATTATATTATTATTATTAGTATTATTGTTATTATTATGATTATTATTATCATTAGTGGTTACATACATGTGTATATTGTTAATTACAAAATGTACTAGGCTACATTACATAACATAAAGGTACAACTAGAAGGAGAGTATCGAGTTGCTAGTTCTACTATATCTACATAGCAAAAGCAAAAACCACCAACTACACTATGCAGCGAAAATCCTACATCTTTCTTCCTAGTAAAACACTTCAAAAGGTTCCTCCTCCTCATCATCGTAAACGCTAGCCTCGGAAGCATCTAAATCATTATGTAACACGGAATCAACATACATTGAGTAGAATCATTTCTTTATCCACATAAGGTGCTCAGGTGTCAAGTGCACATTAGTTACACATAGCACATATAGTTTCACACTTTCTACCTTTCGTCACCTGACAGTGACCCTTATAACTACCCAGGCCGAAATAACAACTAGTTCATTTCTCCCGCCAACCTTATCCTCCAATGGTCGTATCCTAGACATACGCCTAGTATTGTCCTACGACCCTCTCTCTTGAGTAGATCCCTCCATCTACCCAAAGGGGGATTAGGAGATGGAAGGGGTGTGAACTCTCCCGGCTACTCAATAGTATGTCCCGGTGGAACACACCCCAGACCATTCCAGCAGATATGGGCCCATTCACAGAATTGCAATTTGTTCACACATGCACATAATCTTTGGAAGTTTATATTATAGTTTAGTAAAGTAAGCTCCGCACTTATAAATGAAAGCTTTATGTTTGCTTATTAAGCATACTTACTTGGACATATTAAATATGTAAATAGCTAGTAGCAAAAATATGTAAATAGATAAAATATAAATATAAATATATAAATATAAATAGTATAAATATATAAATATAAAGATTAAAATATAACTAGTATAAATATATAAATATATACATTAAAATATAACTAGTATAAATATATATAAATATATAGATTAAAAGATAACTAGTATAAGTATATACATATATAGATATGATACATATATACGTATATAAAATATAGGTAAGTATATATATAGCTATGTTAAGAATTATCTACATATACATATAAAACTAATAAAATGAATATAAGTATATATATATATATACATATACGTAACATATATATATATAAAAGAAGTGTATAATAACATATACCTATACGTACATATAAATATATATAATTAGGCTATCATTAACACATAATGAAATTAGTTAAATGAATATATAATGACACTTTAAATATTTATATATATATATATATACGTGCATATATATATATATATATATATATATAGAGGTAATCATCTAATCACTTACTAAAACCTTAAATAGGTTTATATATAGGTAAGGACTAAAGTAGGCATAAATCTATAGGATAAAATATAATAAAAATTTTATTTATCAAATAATAGATATGTTGAGCTTTCTTTACTAAGACTTTCAAGAACAACATAGGATATTCTCCTAATACCTCAACTAAGACATAAAGGTTTCACAACACTTCAAATAAAGCATAAACTCACATAATACTTCCAATAAAGCATAGAGCATAATAATCACATATTACTTCACATAAAGCATATTAATCACCTAATAGTTACAATAAAGCATAATAATCATATATTACTTCAAATAAAGCATATTAATCACATAATATCTTCAAGATCATGCTCACAAGTCTAACCACTCTTCAAATTCCTCCCAACAAGAGTTATATTATGATAAATTACCCATAAAGCTTTAAAATAGCATGATAATGGCAAAAATAACTAAAATTCTCTACTTAAGGCATAAAGAATGTTTCTACCTTGTGTTCTTCCAAGTAGTGTAGTGTTTTGAGAGAAAATGATAGTGTTTTGAGAGAAAATGAGAGTGTGAGGATGTGAGCAAGGGAGAGCACGGTTTTGGGGCTAAATGGGGCTGAAAAATGAGGATTGTGGGTGTATAAGGTCTTGTGTATTGATCTTCTAAGTATTAGAGGCAAATATCTACATATTATATTCATTTAAATACATCTACCATACAATTATACATGGTTGGTTATACATGCACCTCACTTTACTAACCACCATGCATATATATATGGGTATGGGTGTGTGTATATGTAGCTATGTATATCACCACTAATATATATTTATATATGTGTATGAGGCTAGGTTTCAAGAGTGTATTAGTAGAGATATTTTGATAAAATATAGAATAAAATCAACTAAAACCAAACAAAACCTATAAAATCTGAAAAATCTTATTTATTAAGTATTTTTATTGTTTATTTCTCAGCAAAACCGAAATTTGGGGTTGGAGAAGTGAAAAGACCAAAATACCCCTTGTTTTGCCCTTTTTTCAAAAATCGCCCAAAAATAGAAATAAAATTCTAAAAATTCGAAAATTAATTTTTATAAGTCAAATAAAATCTAAAATATTTATTTATATTATTATTTTCATTTTTTTGATAATAATTAAGCATTTTAAAAATTAGATTTCAAATTAATAACACAAAGACAATGTTTTTCGAAAATTACTAAAAATTCTTGGAAAACTAGGTAGAAGTTGAAAATAACCTATTAAATAATTTCTGGGAGTTTAGAAAGATTAAATGCATAAAATTTTAAGAATACTTGGAACTTATAATTTTTTATAAAAATTTGTGTAGTAAATGCTCATTTGTTCACAAATAAAAATCATATTTTTGAAGAATAATTTTTATAAAACAATAATTCAAAAAATAGTTCTATATTAAAAAAAATGATTCATCAAAATAATGAACACCCAATGTATAATATAAAATATTTAAATAAAGAATTTTACCGGGTCGTTACATGCCCCCTACTTCAAGGCTCGGTGAAGGACGTGCCAAATATTTGCGTGAGAGAAGCGGGAGTTGAAGTACTTAATTTCCCCATTTTTTTCTTGGGAATAATAAGTAATTCTTGTATTTAGAGTTGAAGAAATAATGATAAGTAACTCAAATAATAGGTTAACTTGTATTTCCTCTTGTAGTTGGGATATAGCTGAACGAGCATTTTTTTTTTTCTTTTTTTTTCTTTTTTTCTTCGTTTAATATATACATACATAGGTGAGGAAGGACATTAGATCACCGATTGATACTCTGGATAACAAGACAAAGTAAAACTCTTCCTCATTTTAATTAACGTGATCTTGGACTTTGACTTGTATCGCCATTAGGATTTCCTTAATCCTTAAAATCCTCCAGCAGCAAAACATCTTAATTCTAATGAGAATCCAACACCAATATCTTCTGCTCAATAGAAGACTGCTCTGTTTCATATTCTCTTTTCTTTTCTTTTTTTTTTTTCCTACTCTAATTTGTCAAGGATGAAAACTCCTTCCCCATGTGAAGACGCCTGCCCAAGGTAGAAGAACTCAAAATCTTCCTCCACAATTCGGCTTCTTGGTGCTTTCTTAGACTCTGATTCATAGCATCATTAGAATTCTTAGTGACCAAAAGGATCCCCTGCAGGACTAGCATGCTTTTGGAAGATTTTCTTTATCATGGACAGCTTCGAGAATGAAGAATATGGACCCCCGTTATATTTTTTATTCTAATGCCCTTGATTAGAAAATCCTATCAAAGCCTCTTAATGCCTAAACTCCTGGAAACAGAGCCTGCCTCTTGTTCTTTTTTTCCTTTTTTTATTTTTTTTTTTCAATTTAGAAATCTATTCACGCGGGTTTTCCACTTTGAGTCGGCCTTTTAACAAACTCTTCCAATTAAACTTAATCTTCTAACAATAGATGATCAATTCTACCTAGGACTGAATTTCTAATTTGATTCAAGCTCAACAACCCGAGAAAATCTATAAAAGCATACTAACCATTGGATTTCACTCATTCAGACCACACCCACATAGCACAATTGCAATTGAGATTCAAAAATCTGTTAGAGCACTTCTAATTAGAAGCAAACCCGCAGCTCCTTCCTCTCTTAATCCTGCAATGATCTGTTTGTCAAGATTCTTCATAGAGTTCCATCACGCAATGTTTAATTGCATGAACTCAATCTTGTGCCTTTTGCGACTTTTTTTTCTATTTTTTTTATGCATCCCATATGCTAGCAAAATTGCATTTGTGTTGCTGTTGCCGACTTTTCTTTTGTCCTCCTTTTCTTTTTATTTACTCTGCTGACCGTTTTATTTTTCCTTGCAACTTACTGGAGTCATTGTCACAAAGTTCTTTTAGAATCTGCATTTTCTTCGAGTTTGCACAATCAACTTGTTTTTATTTTGAGTTTTCAACTAAATTTTTTTTTTTCAAGAGAGCAATTAATTTGGAACTCAATGATAACGCACATATTGTTTATCCCTTTGTCTTGTAGCAGGTTTCACCATTGTGTATTTTAGAGATACTTC
The DNA here is from genome assembly GCA_026212405.1 of Petrea volubilis. NCBI lineage: Eukaryota > Viridiplantae > Streptophyta > Magnoliopsida > Lamiales > Verbenaceae > Petrea > Petrea volubilis. The sequence goes on along the minus strand of CM047876.1, from coordinate 10,252,598 downwards.
GTCGGTTTCAGGAGTACTAAAGCACTTGATGATTCTTGATAATGAAAACGAGTCCATGAAGAAGGGTACATTCTTGGCGGTCCATGCCCCCACTATTGGCTGATACGCGAAGGACTGGCCGAGATTGATGAACCCATTACACATGGAGGATTGGTCCCGAGAAGTTTCTTTTAGCAAGACATCAAAGGTGTGGATTTTACAAGCAACTCATCACAAGTAAGCAGACTAGCCAAGCTTATCACCAATGTTCGGTCGGCGCATCATAGAAGGTCAAGAGGGGGAACGCTATTCAACTCACCAGTGAATTCGAGTATACATGTCGGAGGCTGTTGGGAGTGGACGAAGGATATCCTCAGCCAGTCCTACTACAAGTTGGCAGTGATCGGGATCCACCATAAACAATCTGAAGATCATCAAGGCATTTTGCAAGGCATGGTGTCCATCTATCAACACTTTTTTGACTTCCTTCGGAGAGTTGTCAATATCATTGTGGGATTGACGCACCTTGGTAAGCCTTCCAATAACGAGACTTCTACATGACAAGTTGATTCCTAGCGCCATGGAGCTGGATGGAGTTGATGACAAAGGGAAGAGATTTATTCCTCACTGCTGGAAGTACTTGTTTCATGCCTTCCACCTACTGCAAGGAAGCACCAATAGAGGTCAATGTTCTCCAATCACCATAGGTGATTGGCTGAGCTTTTGGTGCAAGAAGAATGTGAAGCATTGCCAACCATCACAGCGGGGAGAGAAGAAGTCAGCCCATTTGAAGCTAACTTACAATATTCCTAGCAACTTTGGTGCTCACGAAGGATGGTCTATGGCAAAAGAAGAGTTATTCTTGAAGCTTGGTATCACAGGGAGTTTGAAGGAAGACGTATATTGGCGGCACACTTAGCTTGCTAGCTTTGCACCTTCACCATTCCAATTGATGAGTTGACGTCAACTCGATACATCCAAGCACCTCTAAGATTGCAAGTATTTTGTCGAGTGAATGAATAGCTAGACTTTTCTCCCAGTTCAAGTGAGAATATGCGGGATCATTGAAAAAAGTAAAGAGACTATTCCCATCGCAGAGAAGATTATCCTGTCATGAGGCATGGCCCAATTCTTCACCACGAAGTTGCAAGGAGACTGTGCACAGGAGATTTATCACTCCGGCAGGCTCAAAGACTCGGTGTGCGCACCACACAGATTTATAGAACTTCAAATGCAATCGACTCAGAGGCTTGGCAATCGTGGCATGTGGATTTTTAGTATTAAGAATGCAATCGGCTCAAAGACTTGACGTTGCATTCGACTTGAAGGCTTGATGATTGCGTCTGGGAGATTTGTAGATTTGATCGTGCAGTCGGCTCAAAAGCTTATGAACCGCAACTAGAGACTTGTAGAACTTGGAAGAACACATGAGAAGTGCAGTTGGCCTGAAGGCTTGAAGACCGCATCTTGGAGATTTGTGGATTCAATTGTTCAACCGACTCAAAAGCTTCTTTACCACATTTGAAGATTTATGGACTTGCTGTGTAGCCAGCTCAAAGCTTGTTGACGACAACTAGAGTTTGTGGAACTTGGAATGCAATTGACTCAGAGCCTTGGTGATTGCATTTTGGAGATTTATGGGTTTGACGTAGTAGTCGACTCAAAGGTTTGTTGGCCGCATCTTGGAGATTTATGGATTTGACCGTGCAGCTAGCTGTGAAGCTTGTCGACCGTAACTGAAGATTTGTAGAACTTGGAATGATGCTTATGAGAATGCTTGACGATTCCCTCCTTCAAGCTTGGTAAAGTAATAGCTGCATGGACAAATAATTTTATCCAAAAATTACGACTGAACTTAGAAGTTATCTAAGCTGCCTACGTACCCAATGAAGGAATCAACTCATGAAGTAATTCAAAGACAAAGATGATTTTGAGGGAGGAGCCATACAAAATTTATACTCATGCGGGCCAAGAGTATCCATTGCTTAGCCACCCTGGACTAGGTGGGATATTTTCATGTTTAACCACATGCAATACCTTTAGTGGAGTATGTTAGTAGTTTAACCATATGCACTACTATTAGTGGGTACCGTAAACAGTTTACACTCATGCGGGTAAGGAGTGTGATGCTGTTTAGGCTCATGCGATAGGAGCAATCTTTTTTTATTTTGCAGACCTTTTATACTCGAGTCAAGGAGTCAATCACTTGGAACTTGATTTTGTAGAAAATTTATACTCATGTCAACTAGTACACTTAAATTTGACTTTAATAGTTTATACTAGTGTTAAGGAGTACATTTGACTGACTTTGATTTTCTATCTTACTTTTTTTTTTTCTCACAAGACAATTTATGCTCATATCCAGGAGTGTTTGTAGCTTGAAGATAAAGATTATTTTCCCACGCCTCTTTTTGGGGTGGTACAATCATTTCATGATCCTTAGGAATTCTTGGCATTCGGAAGACAAGACTCCATCTCATTGTTCCATTTGCTTCCATAATTGGGACAACCACTAACTTCCACTTGAAGTTTGTGAACTGTAAAAAACCATCTTCATTGAACTTTTTGAGCTCATTTATAACTTGGCGGCGAGGCCATGTTCTTAGCTTCCCCACAGTACTTGCATAACAAGAGTTGACGGTGACTTGGACTTAGTTGGCATCAGGCATTTTGGTAGTACAAGAAGAAGAAGAAGAATTTTGGCCTCCTACTTTACTAGAGAAAGTATGCACTAATTCAATTTTTGGTTGAAAACTTCCCTTAGCGATGAAATTAGCTAATGTCAGGGGATCGTGCTTGTAACTACTGAATGGTTTCTTTAATCCAACATGCTAAGCTTAGAGCTTTTCACAAACTCATAGTGTTTGCATTCGATTGGGGTTGGCTTTCTTGACCATGTTGAATGAGTTTACTTTACACATTGCCATTGTCTTCCTTGGCGCGTCACCAGAATCCACTTGCCACCATTATCAATTTTAGTAGAAGGCTTTGTCCTTGATTTGGTGTTTGTATCAGTAGTCACATTTTCAACAAAAGTGAGGTCAAAACTCCCAAATTGAATTATTGTCAACGTCCCTATAGGTGTGGACAAAAAAAATAACCTTTTTCTTGACTTTAGAGATATCCTTTCCACTTGCAATAACTGTGACACTAGTAGTTTTTGGGTCACAACATCTTCACTACTAAGGATTATATTTCCATTCTTTGCTAGTGTACTGATTTTATCCTTAACCACAAAACATTTTTCTATAGGATGACTAATGACTTGATGGTATTTACAGTACTTCGGATCATTCACCCTCCCGCTTTCTTCAGGGCACATTGGTTCCGGTAGCTGAATCAGTTTTCTTGCCAGAAACTCATCAAATAAATGGAGGATATCAGAGTCTAAGAATGTGAATAAAAGAATTAGGAATGTTTCCAAGCTTATGACGTGCTTTAACTAGTCCTTAGACTTGAGAATTCATAGTAGTCTTGTATATGGGCATTTATACTTTGATATAGGTGTCGGCTCCATGGCGAGTCATCCTGCTCCTATGTTGGGTATAGATCTCTCATATATGGAGACTAGTGAAAGTTAAAAAAGGATTTGTTGCTCACCTAGTGGAGTGAGTGAGTATTCCATATATTCTATTATAATTAGTGCACTTAAATCCTTGCACAAGATGGAGGACAATGATTGGAAAAGGAGTTTGCTAAGTCAATTATCAAAAAGGACTACTTGAAAATAATTACGAGAGTTGAGGTTAGCAGGATTTGCCAAATCCCATGTCCTAAACCTCAATCGAAAAACTAGACAATGAAGGGACCGTATTTGCACAGTAAGTCATAAGTAGAAAGGTTCGTGCTAATAATTCACTTATTGACTTGGTATTTGTGGGCTTGTTGCAAGACATCAGCTATGATGGATGGAGACCATTAATTAGAAAGGGTTCTAATAAAATGATGATTAATTAAAAGAGTTTAATTAATCATAGATAAGTTTATTATCTAAAATATTGCTTTGAATGTAAGCTTGTCGCTAATTGAATGGTGAACCTAAGAGATCGCACACAATAGTTGACCAAGCACCTAAGTATATGAATTGAGTAATATTGATTAATCGAATTGAACTGATTAATGAGATCAATTGAATTGAGGGCTAATTCAATTGATCTATCTCATTAAAGTGGTGGATATGAATCAATTTGGAAAATTGATTTAGGAATTAATTGGTTAAGAATCAATTGATGAAATTAATTTGACATTGAATTTCAATTAATTTATTTATTAAAATAAGATTTCAATTTAGAACTAAATTGAAATTAGATTTTAATGTACGAACTAAATTGAAATAAGTTTTCAATTATGGACCAAATTGAAATATGATTTTAATTTGGGGATTAAATTGAAATTAGAATTAAATTAATTTAATGTTTCAATTTAATTCTAGAATATCAATTTAACCATAAGACTATGAGATAAATCTTAGAGTTAAAAGACGAATTCTAGGAATAAGAGATATCAAGAAATATACAGATTAGAGAAAATAATGTGAGTTCTAATTGAACTCTAACATTGACATTAGCTTTGCTGGATCAAGGGCCATATATACCCCTTAAAGGGCCATGGCCGAGAGCATCATCATTAAGGAGAAACAAAAAGCTTGTTTCTTTTATTTTCTCAAGAGTTGTATCTCTCGCTCTTTACATCTCTTACTATAAGGATAACTTAGTTCTTAATTTTGTTTGATTGATAAACAATTAATTAAGAATTAACTATAGAAATATCCACTCTTTTTCATTAGTCCATATACTAAAGAGTTAGTATAGAGATTCATATACACTACGGTTTAAGTCCAAGTTAAACCTGTGGTGCGGTTAACGTGTGGATATACTTGGATGGAAGACAATTGGATTCCTACGAAAGCGCAAACCATTCGTGATAACCTGGGAACGTGAATCGCATATTTGAATACGCTATTTTCCCTACGACAACAACATTGCTAGAGGTAATTAGATTACTCAACTTACTTAAGTGGTTCGGTTTTATAATTTGCATAATAGATACGTGTCACGATAGTCACGGGACGATAGAATTTGCATATAATATGTTATAAGTTTTTAAACAAATTTTTCATATCCCGCTGCGCCGACGTCCTAAGACTCATGTGAACCTAATGTTGCGAATTTTCCGCAAGTGTACGGGTCGCTCAAGTAATAAAGTGAAAGTAAAAGTATCGTTCCCACGAGGAACGGGCTACCAAGCACCAAACTTATAAATTTTCTATTGTTTAAGTTTCAAAAATTGATCGGGATAAGATGAAACAAAAACAAACAACTAATCAAAGCAAATAAATCAATAAAAACCAGCTAGGGCCTAGGCATCGTTGAATGAATCCCCCCTTGTGATCAATTAAACTTCCATTGATTTTAATTAATACACCTTCCCACAATCCAACTCACGGAAATATTTGTAATCTCCTTTCGAAAGTAAAACAAACGTGCCGAGGAATGCTATGTGTCTACTTTCGTGATCACATACAGATCCCTTGACCCATTGCGCACAAGAATTGTGTTAGTTAAAAAGTCCTTGCAAATTAACCTAAGCGATTGCACAAGAGCACGATTATTTCTAATATATGCGTCCCCTATGTCTATAACACAAATAGTCAGATTTTATACACACCTTTTCTGTCACGACCCGGAAAAATACCCTTCATATTTTATTAAAAATAAATAATATTTTTCACATAAGATTTGTACAAAATACAAGAGTTACAATTTTAAAAAGAATAGAAAAGTAACTATATTGTGTAAAAAGGCTTCGAAACGCTTCCGCTGCGCCACTCTGATCCGCTATCTCATTTCTGTCTTTCAAAAGGGTATCTTCTTCTCTAGAAGTATAAAGTGTAGAGTGTATATATATAGATATATAGAAAGGTTAATATGTCTATATATATGGTTAGAAAGAGGGGTAATTGTATATATATGTATATAGGAAGGTATGCTAATGATATAATGTGATATATATATTGAAAGTGCAAGATTTTGGGGGTGTGTGGGTTATAGGCGGGATTTGTGTTGTGTGTATGAAAAAAATGAAAACATGCCTCCCTTATTTATAGTGTTGAGCATGTGAAATAGATTTATTTAATATTAAGGTCAATTTTTATTTAATGCAATTTTTACACCTTGGTTGGGTAATTAATGAAATAATCCAACTCATGGACTTAAGTGGCACCCTAAATATGCTTAAGTGTGCCCTACATTGTATGAATCATCCCCTAATTAAATATGAGCCATGCAAGTGCACATTTTCTAGAAATATTGTTACAAGAATTAACAAGAACCATGCAAGTGTACAAGTTGAAGAATCATCTTAGAAAAATATCTTGTAAGATATTTTAATAAAATAGTAACACAAAATCAAATAAAATCAAATAAAATCTGATTTTTATTGTCCTAATCTTATAAAATCTGAAATCATATCTTTATTTCATTAAAAATTCGAATTTTTATTTATTTATTTTTGTAAAAATCGAAAAATACGGTTTTAGGGCATAAAATTACGGTTTTTGGGCATAAAATCCGAAAATTCATAATGAATTTAGAAAAATTCCAAAATTCCAAAATTTAATCTTTATAAAACTGAAATTATATGTATACTTCCCAGAAATGAAAAGTGTTTTAGTTATATTTTCGAAAATTTCAATTTACGACATAAAATTTCAAAAATTGTGTTTGAATGTCAAATGCCCCTAAAATCTGAAAATTATGGAATGTATTCAAAATTGTATCTTCTCCATGCATAAAAATCTAGAATACTTATTTATATTATTTTTGAAAACTCATAAGTATTTAATAGACGAATTTTCCAAGAGTGGTAATCGAAATTTGAAAATTAGCACTTTAGCTTTCAATGAATCCTAAAAATCAGGCTAAAATGTGAAACAAAAAGTAAAAATGACATTTTTAAGACCATAAGAGTTTATATCAATTATTTGAATAATAGGAATTACGGGATCGTTACATCCTCCCCTTCTTAAAGGAATTTCGTCCTCGAAATTCATTCTTACGTATTGAAATGTCATACTCTTCTGGTAGGTCGAAGGTAATGCCAACTTATATACTACCGCTCATATTCTTCCAAATAATTTAGAGGAACCGTCATAACTCGGTTTAAACTTTTCATTTGTTTTTCCCAAATCTTAATTCCTTTTCCTAATTTAAATTCCAAATCTTTTCGTCTCTTATCTGTGTAATTCTTTTAACGGCTTTATGTTTCTGTGGTTTATTTTCGAACTACTTTGATGACTTTGGTGATTTCCCATACTAACTTTGGGCTTTACTTTTTCCAACTTCATTCCAACATATTGTGGGTCTATATCTTTGTTCATAAAGTGCTTTGAATGGGTCATGCCAAATATAGGTTGATAGTTATTGTTATAGGAAAACTCGGCTCGTGAGTGGTGTCGATTCTCAACTGAAGCATATCCTCAAGGGTTTGTATAATCCTTTCTATTTGTCCACTAGTTTGAGGTTGGAAAGAGGTATTAATATTCAACTTAGTGGTCAAAACACTTTGTAATCCTTGCCAAAATGTAGAACAAACTGTCGGTTTCTATTTAAGACATATGCTAACCTAGACACCATGAAATCCAACTACGTCTTGTTTGTAAATCACACAATGAAGTGAGAACTTGTCATAAGTCTATTGCATCGTGGTCTTGCTAGGTCCAAAGTAATCCTATAACGAATCCCGAGTAATATGTTCAAGGTTTACTCAAATGTTTTCCGGATAGATAAAAATTCAAATCTAAGGTGTATACGACAAAGCTAAAAAAAAAATTTTAATTCATAGGAACAAAGGATCGGCAAGTGAAAGAAAGCCATAAATTTAGTAGGATTTAAAAATATTTGTCAACATTTTCATATTAAATATCATTTAAGAATATACAGAAAGAATTTTATTAAAGATCAAGGATAACTTATCAATCCTCAAGACTTGCTTCGAATGATTTTCATGTTTAAAGTTACAAGTAAGAATGGAATAAAAGACCCAGAATATGGAAACTTTTGAATAGCTTCTTTGTCGAGTGAAGTGTCATATAAAGAAAAATTTGAATTGGCGTAAATCTTAGAGGATTCAAGATTTCAATAGGAAGCGGATAATTTGGAAATTTCCTATATCACAATTTCTCAAGAAGGAGAAAAAAAAATTGTTAATTGAAGAAACATTCGAAAGTGCCTTAGAAGCAAAAGAGGATTATTATGGAAACCAAAATCAATAACTGCTATTGAAGTTAGCATTTAAAAGGATGTTAAAGACAAGATTGGCTTTTCTCTTTTCTCCATCAAACAACAAATATTGGTTGTAAAAGATATTCCGAATAAATGTCAACGTGTAATAATCAAACTTATAGTTTTAGAAACAATTCACATAGAATATAGGTTTCAAGGGTTTGATTAACAAGTATATTCCCCATGGAGATTTATAAAAGGTTGTTTCCAAACAAAATGAATTTGAGGGATATTTTGAATAAGTAATGATGAGGATATACGAAAAGAATTAGCTAAGAAATAGAATTATCACAAGAGAATCGTCATTTACCTATTACACGCTTTACCTAAAATAGAAAACTATAAGTAAGTTCGTCATCCTAGTAGCTTTATTACATATCTTTATTCTATTCCATAGTTGCTCTTATTTCCCAAGTCTACTAAAATTCCCCTCACATTCTTACTTAATTTCAAATCCAATTTAGAATATACTGAAACTTCTTGTACTTAATCAAATAACTCATCAATATCAAATAACACATCAATATTAGGTAGTGGCTACTTCTACTTCAAGTGATAATTGTCAGATGTCTACAAAAGAGATTAGATAATACATGGCCAAAATTGATTAATATTCTATCTAAAGGATGGCAAACTGAAAGCGTACCTTTAACGACTGTAAGTTGTTATGTTACCTCGTACATCCATCCTCGCAGTTTTGATATATCCTCTACAGTTCCTTTTACCTTTGCCACCCCGGAATTATTGTATCACAAAGTTTCATAATTTTCGAATTGTTCCGTTGTACTTTTCAATTCTTAATACCGTTATCTTAGATTTCGAGCCTTAGACCACCACAACTTCCAAATCTTTCTCTCCTCAATTTCGACAAAGAACATAGCTTCTACCTTTCCCAAATCTCATGGTCCTATTTCAGTACTAAATTGTAACATCTCAACATCCCTTTCTTAGTACTAACTCTACCAAAAGATACGTTTTCTCAAAATATAATTCAATTCAATACGCAATCCAATCGATGCATTGAAGGTTTTAGCACAAATAATATATACTAATATCGACTGTCGGGCGTGGTGACTCTAGAGATGATTCCTATCGTTCAAGAGGTAGATTTCACACACGTAGAACTTACGTCACATAATTCCATTAGCAGTCATTTACCACTATAACCCAAACAAAATTCGCCTTATACTCAAATTAGTCAAGTATTTGCCATTTAGGGGAGCAAAGTATGCACTGGTCGGCCGCCCAGCCACACCCGCCACCCCGTATGTCAAACACCACCCAAGGAAATTCATCACTAATTAACCTTCTCGGATCAAGCCCATCTCCTTTCTATTTCGAAATCTTACGCCGAGGATCCTTACCCAACACAACTTAGGTGCAAACCCAAAATATATTTCAATCAAAGACAAAATCCAATAGATACACTAGAAGTTTTGTAGCAAAAGTCACACATACTATTACCGACTGCCAGGCGTTGGGACTCTAGCGGTGGCTCCTGCGGGTTCAAGAGGCGTCTTCCGCACACGTAGCACTTTGCCCCACAGGCTCAAACATTCAAGACATAGTACTTGGCCTCATGGGCTCAAGACTTTCAAGATATATAGTACTTGGCCTCCTTGGCTCAAGACTTTCAAGACATAGTACTTGGCCTCGTGGGCTCAAGACTTTCAATACATAGAACTTGGCCTCGTGGGCTCAAGGAGTAACATTTGCTCTACAGTCTCAAGAGGTGGCTCCCGTGTGCGTAGCACTTTGCCCCACAGAGCACTTAGCTCCCAGTATTCCGGCTGGCAAGCGGCTCTGATACCATTTGTCACGACCCGGAAAAATACCCTTCATATTTTATTAAAAATAAATAATATTTTTCACATAAGATTTGTACAAAATACAAGAGTTACAATTTTAAAAAGAATAGAAAAGTAACTATATTGTGTAAAAAGGCTTCGAAACGCTTCCGCTGCGCCACTCTGATCCGCTATCTCATTTCTGTCTTTCAAAAGGGTACCTTCTTCTCTAAAAGTATAAAGTGTAGAGTGTATATATATAGATATATAGAAAGGTTAATATGTCTATATATATGGTTAGAAAGAGGGGTAATTGTATATATATGTATATAGGAAGGTATGCTAATGATATAATGTGATATATATATTGAAAGTGCAAGATTTTGGGGGTGTGTGGGTTATAGGCGGGATTTGTGTTGTGTGTATGAAAAAAATGAAAACATGCCTCCCTTATTTATAGTGTTGAGCATGTGAAATAGATTTATTTAATATTAAGGTCAATTTTTATTTAATGCAATTTTTACACCTTGGTTGGGTAATTAATGAAATAATCCAACTCATGGACTTAAGTGGCACCCTAAATATGCTTAAGTGTGCCCTACATTGTATGAATCATCCCCTAAGTAAATATGAGCCATGCAAGTGCACATTTTCTAGAAATATTGTTACAAGAATTAACAAGAACCATGCAAGTGTACAAGTTGTAAGATATTTTAATAAAATAGTAACACAAAATCAAATAAAATCAAATAAAATCTGATTTTTATTGTCCTAATCTTATAAAATCTGAAATCATATCTTTATTTCATTAAAAATTCGAATTTTTATTTATTTATTTTTGTAAAAATCAAAAAATACGGTTTTAGGGCAGAAAATTCGAAAATTCATAATTAATTTAGAAAAATTCCAAAATTATGAAATTTAATCTTTATAAAACTGAAATTATATGTATACTTCCCAGAAATGAAAAGTGTTTTAGTTATATTTTCGAAAATTTCAATTTACGACATAAAATTTCAAAAATTGTGTTTGAATGTCAAATGCCCCTAAAATTTGAAAATTATGGAATGTATTCAAAATTGTATCTTCTCCATGCATAAAAATCTAGAATACTTATTTATATTATTTTTGAAAACTCATAAGTATTTAATAGACGAATTTTTCAAGAGTGGTAATCGAAATTTGAAAATTAGCATTTTAGCTTTCAATGAATCCTAAAAATCAGGCTAAAATGTGAAACAAAAAGTAAAAATGACATTTTTAAGACCATAAGAGTTTATATCAATTATTTGAATAATAGGAATTACGGGATCGTTACATTTTCGTAGTCGAATATAAAATCTCAAGCTTGTAAAGATTGGCCAAAAATTCACAAGTAATAAAATCCTTGAATCATAAATAGAAAGTACGTAAAATAAAAATCAAAGAGGTTCAACAAAAATCACAAGGGTTTCATCAACAACTAGCCTAGAACCCTATGATTTAATTAGCTAGACATAGCTAAAAGAAAACAAAACAAGAACATAATGAAAGTAAAAGGAAACATAAGCAAACTCAGCTTTTGACGATAATCTTGATGGATGGAGGAGCCTGGCTTTTGAATTGTCACCCTTCCTAAGATTTTTCCCTTGAATTCTCCTTGAATTCTCAGCTGAAAAGTATCCCAATTATTGCACAAGACGTCCCTTAAATAGGTGCAGGGCGGCTGTTGTCAAAACCCTAGCAAAACAATTTTCTTATTGATGAATTGAATCGGGACGGCTTTGTATGCTTTGAGACGGCTTTGGCCGTCCCAAATTGAACATTTAAGGCTCTTTCTGGTCACGGCAGGATGGCCTCGCTGGCGGGACGGCTTAAGCCATCCCGATTCGATCGGTTAGCTTTCTTTTTGCACAAATCGGGACAGCCTCGCTGGCGGGACGGCTTAAGCCGTCCTAAATCGAACCATTTCAGCAGCTGCTGGAGCGTCGGGATGGCTTCATAGGATTTGGGACGGCTTAAGCCGTCTCGGCACGCGCACCCATTTTTTCAGCTCAATTTCAACCCCGATTTCTTGCAATAACCTCACGAAACTCTTGTGGGTTGATATAGACATCAAAACCTTGAAAAAATAAAACTTTGAGGGTGTAAAAACACTTTAAATTGATCAAATTAAGGTTTGGTTACATTAAGCACAAATTTCATCCTTGGAACTTTAAAACCTTAATAGAAATCAATGAAAAGCACAAAAGGTTGCCCATAAAAGTGTACACATTTTGGGCTTATCACCTAACAGTTCCATTTTTTTAAAAATATGTAAACCATACTCTCATAGTAGGTCCACAAGCTGGAATTGGTTCAACACCTCGTTATTTAATTACTGTTTTTGTTACGTTTTAACTAAAATGTTGTCCAGTTAAAATTTTCAACATATTTTACAATTTTAATACTTTTTGTATAATATTTTTAGAATTTATAAAATGCTAAAACTCTATTTTAAAAACAGAATCTCAATGTATGCAGTAATATATTTGAGTAATAAGAGTAAATTGAATGAGAGTTATTATTTGTTATTCACAATATAGCAATAAAACAAACAAATTAACAGGTTTAGATTCATAGGACATTAAATTGGACAAAAATAATAAAATCGAACAATATAGCTATGGATTGGCTATGGATTAGCCATGAAAAACTTGTGGCTAAGTTTTTATAGTGTTCCTTGGCCACGATTATTTTCATGGCTAAACTTTATATATTTTTTTTAGGAATAGACACGGAAATTATGTGGCTATTCCGTAGCCATATTTTCTTTCTCTTTAAAAAAATGGAACAATAGCCACGGAATTTACGTGGCTAAATCCATAATTAAATTATTTTCATGGCAGATTTTTGGTTCCATGGCTATTAGCCACGGATTGTTTTTTTTCCATGGCTAATTAGTTGTTTTTTGTAGTGTATAGTGAAATTACAAAAAACACCCCCAAGTTGAGAAATTATACCCCTTAACTTGAGAGGGGACAATGTTAAGTGTAATAGAATCAAGAAAAGGTCACTTTTTTTTCCCTTACTCAAATTAGGGCAAATTACAATTACCACCCTCAAGTATGGTGAAATTACAAGTAACTTATCATTACCCCCCTGACTTGTTCGATGATCATTTTAAGCAGTGTATATTATATATTTTTTATATGTAAATATTAAGTTTTATGGCATAAAGCACAACGACAATTTTGGTGTTCATTTATTGTGTTTTTTGAAGTGTTCATATTGCTAAAAAATGAATCTTATATGGTTGGGTGAATAGTATTTTATCAGCAGATCGTGAACTATATAAACAAAACCTCACATTAATTACTTTAACACATTGGTTAAAAACTAATGATTTGGTAAATATGCCCACCACCCACCAAAGACTTTAATCAACAAGTTTGAAAAAAAAATAGGAATATTATATTTAACCCCTTATAGTTTCAAGAAATTGCAAAGCTGTATCCCAAATTATGACATTTAATAACAAAAACACCCCTGGGGTTATTTTCGAATGTTCATGTAGGCAACCATTAGTCAAACTAACGGATGTGCAAATTGTTAAACGGCGCATAATGTTAAGGGGGTAGTGGTAATTTTTCATACGTTGGGGCTTTTTTGTAATTTCACCATACCTCGGGGGGTGATTGTAATTCGCCCTTATTTTTATTCTTTTAATTCGTTAACAATAATAAGAAGGATTTTTTTTTTCCAATTCTTCATTACATACTTTATTTTGGCCATTGCACGTATAAATTCATTTGTATATTTATAACTCACGCATTTTCTCTTTTCACAAAAGTTAATATATGGTATTTTTAAAATTAGCCTTTTTTGATAATTTCTATCACTTTTCTATTTTAGTTTTTCCGCTTGTGTTATCATATTGTGTATTCTTTAAATTTGCTATTAATTTTTTTTATTCAGATTTTCTATTAGGTTTGTTTGCTTTACTATTTTGTTCATTTAATTTGTAGCACTATAATAAGAATAATTTCTTGAACTTCAATGAATACATATGTTAGTTTTGTTTCCGAGTGAATTTTTTGAAATAAAATAATTGGTGGGATAAACTTTTTAGATTGAAAAGAACACTTTTACGGATATTCTAGATTAAAAGGCTTTTTTTCTCTCTCTCTCTTTGGTAAATAAAGAAGGTTGAAAAAGTAGATGATATCGTTGCCTGAGTGATTCGAACTCTCGTGGGGAAACCCCATGTACTTAGCAGGCACACGCCTTAACCACTCGGCCAAAGCAACAACTTATATAATTTAAAGTTTATTTTTAGAGAACAGTGATAATTTTTCATTTTTATTAGTTTCTTTCAAACTTTCTTACAAGAACGTGTTTGACTAATTTTTAAATTGCACAGCGTATCTTATAATGTATTTAAGAGTTTATAAAATACTAGAGAGTATGTAACACAACTATGAAAGGGGAACTCACAAGCTTCAAGAATAATATATAAGATTTTAGTAAGGTATTTAAGAAAAAGAAAAATGAAAAAATGACTCTCCAACTTAATTATATGTAAAAGATGACATCTTATTTAAAACAAATATCATTCCAATTAAAGAAAAATTACCACACATTAACTTGGAGTGTGTTTAAAGTTAATATGTTTAATAAAGTTATACGTTAAAGCTTTGAGTTTACATTTGTATTGAGTTGATCAACACACTTTTTTAAAAAAAAAATTGAAGTTGTAAAAGAAGTCTTTAAAATGTAGTGGAAATCTTTAAAGTAGATAGATTATAATTTTTGGTTCCATATTTCAACTAAAGATTCATATATATTTATTCACGTATAAGTTTTTTACTTTGAGTTTGCTGCAAAACATGTTTAATAAATAATTATCCACCAGTTTAATTTAGATTTGTTCAAAAATTTATAGATTTCAAATTTATCATAAAATTTTCATTCTTTTCTATTACTATAATATATATAGATATATATTATTTATTTTAGTAGTATCCCGTGCCTAGGCACATGGTTAAGACTAGTTTTAAAATAAATTATGAAAGTGTTTGGACGAACAAGACCTAACATCTTAATTCTTATGAGATGTTTTGAGAAGTTATTAGTTGCCGGTGTGTTTAGTAAAATTAATAGCTTGTATGCTATTTGTAAGTGTGACAATGACAAAAATCATATATCAAATTGGGCTAGTGATAATGCTAGAACTAGATCCACATCGCCAGAACAAATTGTAATTATCTTTTGCCCTTGTTGGTCAATCCTTAAGGACTTTAATTGTTCTTTTTCTCACCTAATTCATGATCATATTTCTTCTTCTTTGAAAATATTGTAAAAATTGTTTTGCTTATACTTTCAATTTTAACTCATATTTTTCACATATGTTAAAACTTTTTTATAATTTTGATTTTATAAGAGGTTATTTATATATCCATATAAAAATCAATATTTCATTATTAGGTTAATTACATCTACACCCCCTCGACATTTGTAATATTACAACTCGTAGCCCTCTTCATTTCAATATTACATATACACCCACTAGGGAGTTTGTATATTACATAAATCCCCCTTGACCATCAGGGTTACATCAAATATTTAACGAAATATTTGAAATTTTTATGAAGGCCTCGTTTTGCCCTCAACTTGTCATCACTAAATAAAAAAATAAAAATAAAAATAAAATAATAATAATAATAAGAAAAAATCAAGTCTGCGAGAAATGTCAAATTTGCCCCTCTTTCAAAAAAGTCAAAATCACTAAAAAATCAGAAAGAAAAGGCTAAGGGTTGTCTTGGTCTGGCTCATTCACTCATCCCACAGTGGAACACAGTAGAAAACCCTTATCGTCTTCCTAAGCCAAAGCCCACCATTTTCTTGGCCAAAACGGTCGATTCTTGGGCGTTCTTTTGTGCCTTCATCAACTAGAAACAAGAAAAGAGCTTTCGTTTGAACATTGTTGCGGAACAAAGTCTTGTATTGCTTGTTTGAGAAAGGGCCAAAGGTAAAAATTTATTTTTTGACGTCACGGATAAAACCGTGGCTAAACGACCCTTTTTTTTAAAAAAAACACAATATTTTTGTTAGCCACGGTTTTATCGGTGGCTAAATACATTGTATGAATTTTTTTATTTAGCCACGGATAAAACCGTGGCTAAACGACCCATTTTAAAAACAAATTAAATTATTTTTGTTAGCCACGATTTTATCTGTGGCTTAATAAAATATATAAAAAAATTATTTAGCCACGGATAAAACTGTGGCTAAACGACCCATTTTTTTAAAAAAAATTAAATTATCTTTGTCAGCCACGGTTTTATCCGTCGCCAAATAATAAAACCGTGGCTAAACGACCCGTTTTTTAAAAATTAAATTAAATTATTTTTGTTAGCCGTGGTTTTATCTGTGGCTAAGTGCACTATATGAATTTTGTTTCGATTTAGCCACGAATAAAACCGTGGCTAAACGACCTATTTTTTTAAAAAAAATTAAATTATTTTTGTTAGCCACGGTTTTATCTATGGCTATGTACACTATATGAAAAAAAAAGTTTGGCTCCCATCTAGCCACGGATTTTTGGGGAATTAGCTAAGAAAAAATCCGTGGCTAGAGTTTTTGGTGATATTTTGAAATCCGTGGCTAGATCTTTAGCTATTGGCAACCGATTTTGTCCGTGGCTAAAAATCCGTGGCTATTTGGTTGTTTTCTACTTGTGGACTTTTTCTTATTAAAATAATATTGTGGACGACCATTATACTTGTGGATTTGTTGTTTTTAAAATATTATGAGCAAATATGTTCCCTACTTGCGATTTTGCTTTGAGATTTTAGGGTTTGTTGGTATTTTTAATTTCTATTCAAAATTTTCAAAATTTTAGCATGGTAATGGGTTGGTGAAGCTATGGTTAAGATTATTTTGGCATATTTCTTGCTTTTTGTGGTAAAACCCTAATTTGGTGGTGGTATTTGAGAAATGCATTCTCAATATGGGTTGAATGATGTTTTTCTTCAAGTTCTTTTAAAGAAATTTTGAATGCTAGCATGTTTATTGGTTATTGAAGTCATGATTATGGTTTTTTTCGGAATAAGGTTTTGTAAAAAAAAAAATTCCTTTGCTGTTGTTGTTTATGTTGCTATTTTGTTGTATTGTTGGTGTTGTTGTACTATTATACTACTGTGTTGTCTTTTTTTTTGCTGGTTTTGGTGCCTTGCTGCTGTTATATGTTGTTGCTTCTTGGTTGTTGTTGTTTTGTTGTTACTATCGTTTTCTTGTTGTATTGTTGTTGTTTTGTTGTTGTTGTGCAGTTTTTTTTTTGGTTATTTGTTTCAATATTAATTTGTTTTATCCTTTGTTTTTGTTTCAGAGTAAAGTATCATGAGGTGTACAACCTTTTGGTACAATACAACAATGAAAAGAGGATCTTGAAGGAGGTGAGTCCACAATACTACAAATACTGAGATCTAGTCACTGATATCACAAAGGTTGTATTTCATGACAAGCCAGAGTTAAAGAATGCAATGTTGTTTTTGAGTTATAATATGAATAGTTTTTGAATTATTGAGCACATAAATTGATACATCGTTGATAATGTTCAAATCATGTTTGAGACAAGCCTTACGGAGATAAGAATTCATATTAAGCATTTTGGGCCACTTGATTTCATGTTGCTAGGTCAAGATGGAGACACAAATGCACAAGAACAAGATGAAATTGAAAATGTATATGAGAGTCAGAATGAAGAAAAAGAGAATGACAAAGAAGACC
Source organism: Petrea volubilis (assembly GCA_026212405.1). Taxonomy (NCBI): domain Eukaryota; kingdom Viridiplantae; phylum Streptophyta; class Magnoliopsida; order Lamiales; family Verbenaceae; genus Petrea; species Petrea volubilis. The sequence goes on along the minus strand of CM047876.1, from coordinate 10,234,801 downwards.
CAATAGAGAATAAAGGTCAGAATGTTGGACATGGTAATGAAGAACGTGCTGATGAAAATGAAGGTCATGAGTTCCTACAATCTGATGTGCGTCATGATTTTATTGATGATGACTTGGAAGAAGGAGCATTGTTTGATGAGAAAGGTCTAATTGATGGTGGTGATGAAAATTGTGAGGATGATGTTGATGTCATTAATCAAAATGGTAATGGAAATGATTAAGATTCATCATTGGATGTTGAGGGAGATGATGAAAGTGAGAAAGAATTGCCTAGTGACCCCAACCTTTCTAAGTACGAGTTAGATGACAACTGCGAGGTTACAAATGATAGCGATGAGAAGATACCAAATGATCTATTGAGTGTGTGCTCTAATGTGGCTGAAGTTGAGGTGTCTAACGACCCTAATACAAAGTACAACCTAAAGCATAAGAAAATATTTACTAATATTCATGATTTTAGGAAGAAGCTTAAAGAGTATTGTGTGAGGACAAATGAGAGAACAAGAGTTACAGTGGAGTGTAAATCTAGTGTTTGCAATTGGAGACTGCATGAATCACTCACACCAGAGAGAACAACAGTTATGATCAAGAGTATATCTCTTGAACACACTTGTGTGTGAGTTGACAGAATCAATGAAGCTGACTCTAACTGGATTGCACATAAATTAGTTCCAATCTTGAGAGCCAACTAACATTAAAAATGAAGATTTGAGAAATAAGTTGCAAAAACTTGGGGTTGCACCTCACTGCATGCAATTGTATAGAGCGAAATGCAATGCCTTGGGACTCATTGATGGTAACCCCATTGAGTTATATGCTTTGATGCCTACATATGCAAGAATGGTCCAACAAACAAACCTAACTAGCTTTGTGAGGTTTCAGTTTCATACGGATGAGAACTAATCCATTGCCCGTGAGCCAATTTCTTAGAGGTTCTTCATTGGGCTTGAAGCACTCAATAGTGGCTTCCTAGAGGGTTGTCAGCCTTTCATGGGCTTAGGTGGTTGCCATTTGAAAGGCAACTTTGGTGGGATTTTACTCTCAGTTGTCTCTATTAATGGAAATCAAGACTTGTATCCCTTAGCCTTTGTTGTAGTTGAGACTAAAAATAAAGACAATTAGGGGTTTTTCCTTCATTGTTTGACATAAACGCTTGGAGGATTAAATATAGACAAACCTTAGACTTTTATGACAGATAGACAGAAGGTAAAATTATTAATTTTGACTATTTTCTTTTGAAAATTATTGATTTTTTCATTTTAACAATTGAAATTTAATGTTGTCTTTTTGCTTGCATTTTACCTTTATAGGGTTCGGTCGAAGCAATGCAGGCCATAGCCCCCACTGTTGTACATAGAAAGTATTGCGGGCAAATTTATGTTAATCTAAGGCAATCATATGTTGGATAGCTTGTTAAGTAATTGTTTTGGGTTGCTGCAAGAGCCTACAGAATTGTTGACTTCAACAAAGCCATGTTGAAACTACAAGAAGTCAAACCAGCAGCATAGCAGTGGGTGATTAACAATGTTCTCAAAATCGGACCGAACATAGAACTGGTAACCTTAATAGTTATTGCTTCAATCTATTCAACCGACTTGACCGTTGGTTCAACCGGTATGATGTAATAAATATAATAATTTTATTTTTTTATTTTTATAAAGTTTATATACATTGAAAAATATTACAAATAACTAAATTAATAAAATATCAAATTTTAATATTGATAAATTATAAAATGGAGTAAAATATCAACATACCTTTTTTATATTAATTGTTCTTTATATAAATTGTAATTTAGATACAAATAAATATAGACAAGTTTACAAGTGCAAAGATTCATATCTAATATATATCTAAAATGGACTTCACCTTATGTATCCATCCCTTGTTTATGTGAACAATGAGCTGGACAAGTGGTTATTTCACTATTTTTCCATTTAAGACGTTTCTCATATTTACATTTTCAATCTTTAATTCACAATAAAATCTTTCTATAATTAAAATTATCTAATTATATTACTTGCAAGCATATTTATGTTTAACTCTGTAAATTACTCTTTATTATTTAATTATTTTTTAAAACATAATTTGTAATTATATCCAATGATTAGTTTTTCTATGATTAACTCTTTATCAATTAATGTAAATTTTTAGATTTTATATAAATATATATATATATATGCATATATAATCTAATCTAACTTAATATATATATATATATGTATATAATGAAGTCTACCATATGTGTCAATCTCATGCTTATGTGGACAAGTTGTCATTTCACTATTTTGCCATATAAGATGTTTTTCATATTTATATTTTCAATCTTTAATTAATATTAAAATATTTTTATAATTAAACTTATCTAATTCCATTACTTTCAAGCATATTTATGTTTTACTCCTTAAATTACTCTTTATTACTTAATTATTTATTAAATATAATTTATGATTAATTATATCCATTCATTAATTTTTCCATGATTAAGTCTTTATCAATTAGTGCAAATTTTTAGATTTTGTGTGTGTGTGTGTATATATATATATATATATATTTGTCTTTTACCTTAATGGCTTTATCTAACTATATATGTAATGTTATATATGAGTATATATATATGATTAAGCTCATTATCATAATTACTATTTTAAACTTTTTGATTTCTTGACGTTAGTCCAAATTTATGTTAGTCATCACATATGAATTTGGCCAGATTTTTCAACTGCATGCATAGATGCACTTTTATCTATATGTATGTCTCTATAATAATAATAATAATAAGAAGACGAAGAAGAAGTTATGTGAAGAAGAAGAAAAAGAAGAAGTTATGTACATGCCATAAATAAATTCATATAAATTGTCTGCATTATATATATATGTGTGTGTGTGTGTGTGTGTGTGTGTGTGATTAAGCTCAGTATCATAATTACTATTTTAAACTCTTTGATTCCTTGATGTTAACCTAAATTTATGTTAGTCATCAAATATAAATTTGGCCAGATTTTTCAACCACATGCATAAATATTAATGCATTTTTATCTATATGTATGTCTCCATAATAATAATAATAATAATAAGAAGAAGAAGAAGAAGAAGAAGAAGAAGTTATGTATATGCCATAAATGAATTCATATAAATAGTCTACATAATTATCTACTATAAACCGGTTTATGTTTAATATTTTGTGCATATAAAGAAGAAGAAGAAGAAGAAGAAGAAGAAGAAAAAGAAGAAGGAGAAGAAGTTATGTATATGCCAGAAATAAATTCATATAAATAGTCTACATAATTATCTACTATAAACCTGTTTATATTGTCAAATATTTTGTGTGTATATATAGATCATTATATATATTCTATAAATATAATCAATCAAATTATGCACAAGTAATTGAATCATATTAGAAGCCCATTAATATATAAATCATGCATATGGATTGTGTAGTTTATAATTTTAGTGGTTTATTTTCGGTGAACTTTATTTTTACCAATCGAGATTATAATTAATTTAGTTTATTAAATTAAATACAAAGTTCATTAAATTAGTTTATACTAAAAATAAGACAACAATTCATTTAAATACACATCGATCAAAAAAATTTCGTACCATTTCCACACTGTCATCTATTGGTGAGTGATAATTTATTTTCTTAAAAATGTATTACTTTGTTTATATTTACTCCTAATTATGGTTATTTTTTTATATGAATTTGAACATATTTCAATTTGCAAGAAAATATAAAGTCTTTATTGAAAGAAACAATTGTAACTCTTGATTTTGCGGTAAGTCTTATGTTCTCGCTTTTCTTATTTTGTTTATATATTTGTATGCATTTTTTTTATTTAATTCAATGGTACGTGAACTTTTAGGATAAATTCTTTATACTGTCATATGTTGCATGTAGGCGTAATAGTTTAATATTCTTTTATTAGTTATAAGAAGATTCCAAAATTATTTCATTGATGTTATATTTTTGTCCTTTTAAATATGAACCTCCATAAAGGCATGATTTCGTCTTTTAGTATTTTCAAAATGTTTTAATCTTAATAAATTGTGATTTTTCTTTCCTTGACTATATCATTGTTACTTTTGTTTTGGGTCAGAATCCGATTGGTTATTGATTAAAATTTTTCCGTGGCGAAGAATTAAAATTTTTAAAAATATTAATTATTGGCCACGGATTTTTCCATGGCCATTTTTCCTATTTATTTTGTGGTGCATTTTGTTTTAATGCACCCCAAAACCTGCAAATTTATTTCCTAAAACCAAAATAACAACAAACTATCAATTAATATAATAGCAATCTTTAATAGTCACACGCACCATCATTATCTCCATCATCCTCTTGATCATTATCATCGTCATCATCGTCACAATCACCATCGTCGCCTTCATTTTCATCACGAACAACAGGAGCAGACAAAGTAGACCCTTTTCCCGTTGCGAATTAATCGACCCTTGATTGTTGTGATGCTAGCCACCCTCTCGAATATGGTCTTTTGAAGGAGTGAAATCTCTCTAATATGCTTTTTTCAAGATCGGCAATCTTCTGATTGTGCTTCTCCTCCAACTCACTTACCTTCTGCTTTAGGGATTGTGTCTCAGGATCTACCCAAGTACTCAAGTCAATTCAAGCACCGCAAGGCTCAACAGTCATACTAAACTGTCTTCTTCCAAATCTAAAATGAAGAAAAAAAACAATTAGAACTTTATGTAATGTATATTTTTTAATAGTGTGTATATATATATATATAGAAAATTTAATTTTTAATCTTACCTCCAGCTTGTTTGGCTGCTGATCATAGGGCCTCTCTGTGCATTCTCGACAGCGCGAGCACAAGCTTCGTCAATGTTAGCTCTGAAGCTCTCCTGAAAAAATATCATTCATAATTTTATAAAAGTGTACTTGGCAATAAGATATAAAGATAAATAAATAATTGCACTCACAAAAGTTGACTTTACTCAATGCTCATTTCCATTCTTGTCTATCTAGTAATGGAGAGACTCAAATGTTTCATCAATAAAAGGCCAATATCCATATTTAGCCATCTACAATAAACATAAATTAACAGACTATTTAAAATATAGAAGTAAGGACAACATGAGATAACTACAAAACAAAGTTGCATCACTTAATTAAATAAAGTACAAAGATAAAATAATTACTTACCAAATGATCTCTTGCCACCTAAGATGAGATCTTGAACCTCCCTTATGGCCGGGAAATCCCTTTCCATCGCAATTTGATGCTCTATTTGCCTTATTTTGCCGGCTTATCCTTCGAAATATTGGCGCACCTCATATCACCCATAAAGAATCCTAGGATTTTTGTCCTATCCAATTAGGCTTGCGATTCTCCCTGCATGCTTTAGCTAGACTATTTTTCAAGTTCTTTGAACCTTTATGCTTGAAATTATTCCAAGTTCTATTTTTGTGATCAGGCCTCCAAAAGAATTTTTTTCTAAAGAAAATCCCAAAAAAAAAAGAAAAGAAAAAGCATACATGAACAAGTTGTAGTGATTAGTCAAATTAATAATCAATTCACAATGATTCTAAAGAAATACACATACGCAAAACTCGGCAAACCATATCTAGCTAGTCTCTACTGGGATCTTCTTCCAAGTAGGCCATGATCTTTTGGAACCATTCTCGATGATGCAACCAATCTCGTCCACATATTTTTCCTCATCGTCAAACCTATTGTACAAGTGAAAAAAGAAATTATACAATGCACAACAATTCATAAACACATACAATATGAATAAATATATAATAACAATTCACAATGATACATAATAAATTCTTAACTATTTTTTCACTTCATAGTAGCTGTTAGGAACATGATTATCCAACGGGGTTGACGATTTCACAAGTTCTATAATTCGATCAAAGTAGCCCTAAGACAAATTAGAATCGAATTTAATTGACATCATTTGAAGAGTCGATGATAACTCTGTCTGAGAGTCACAACTAGGCCACAAAGTTCGATGCGCAGCCTCCAACATATCATAAAACTGTTAAGCTTGCATATGAGGAGGTTATTCGTTATTTGCTCAATCTCAATATCATGACTCACGTCGATATTCAAATCGAAATGGTAATGCATACAATGGTGAAATGAGTTCTAACCTATAGCATCATATACCAAATTTAATTATTGAGTCCATCTCCAAAATTAATATGATTCTAACAACTTGGACCACCGACCTCCACGCTACGAGTTTCTGGAGCTAACTTGCCGTGTGACGTGCAATACCAATACTCAGATTGAAATCCAAATTTCATCTAATCGCATCGCAAATTACTAGCATCCTTATATTTTCTATTAGTACACTTTGAACACGGACACCTAATAAGGCCTTTATCAACTATACACCGTGGTTGTGTAGTTACAAAATGAATAAACTAATTAAGGTCATTCATAAATTGTTTGGTGTAATTTTTTTGATCAACACTTAACCTATTATACATCCAACCTCGAACTTCGTGTATATCCATATTCTGTAATCATAAAACATATATATTACTTACAACAAGGATAATGATATTGATCGGGATGGATTTGAAAGCAACTTGCTTAGTAATAATCTCCAATTCAAGGCACAAACAAATAAGACAAACAACCTTCAAATAGGTGATGTAAACTTTTGAATTTTGATGCCTACAATTGTTGGAACAAAACTAATAGTATATTTTCAATATTCAATCTTTCGAATGTTGATACAATTGCAGGCACAAACAATAAAAACTATATATAAAAAACATATTTTCAATATTCACCACCTACATATTCTAGCCCATCATCCCGCATATATATAATATTCTAGCCCATCATCCCTCATATATACAATATTCTACCCCATCCATATTCCATATTCTAGCAAATCATCCCGCATATATATACATGCACCTTGTTCAAAATTCAAACCTTGTTCAAAATTCCACCCCAGCGACTAAACTATATATATATTCTACTTCACAAGAAAATTCATCCCAACAACAAAATCATATACTCTACTTCACAATTAAATAAAATTATATAATATTAAACTATATTTTTAATAAAAATCCATACCTTGTTCAAACTACACTTCCCCAAATTGTGTATATAATATACTTAAAAAATAAAAAATAAACCAAAAAAACACAAAAATTAAAATTTAATGTCAAAAAATTCAAAAAAAACTGAAAATAATAAAAAAATGAGGGGGGTGGGTTTTGGGGGTAGTGGGTCGTGGGTTTGGGGGGGAGAATAACACAGCGTCGCTAGCGGAGAAAGCTACCAGCAACGGCGCAACGGCCATATGCGTGCGGGGGGGCGCGAGGGAGAGGAGAAATAGGCTGAAAAATTGGCTAAGTGTTGTTTTTATATTAGTACTTAGCCACAGATTTTAAATCCGCAGCTAAGTACATCAATTTTTAAAAAAATAATTTTGAATAGTCATGGATTTACTAATGGCTAAGATTAATATTTTTTAAAAAAATTAATTCAACTTAGCCACAGAAAAAATCATGGATAAATTATTATTTTTTAATATTAATTTAGCCACGAACTAATAAATTAATTTGAAAAAAATTAAATTTATTCTTAACCATAGATTTGTCGTGACTAAGATTAATATTTAAAAAAAAAAATCATTCAACTTCACCACAGAAAAAATCTTGGCTAAATTTTTTTTAAAAAAATATATTTTTAATTTAGCCACAAATTAATAAATTAATTTGAAAGTTTTAAATTTATTCTTAGCCACGGATTTATCTATGCCTAAGATTAATACTTAAAAAAAAAGAATTATCAACATAACCACGAATAAAACCGTGGCTAAATTATTATTTTAAAAATCAAATTTTAATTTAGCCACGGATTTAATAAATTAAATTAAAAAAAAAATTAAGTTAGATCTGTGGCTAAAATTAATATTTTTTTAAAAAAAATTTAATTTTATTTAGCCACGGATAAAACCGTGGCTAATTATGTCACTTATAAAAAACATTCTTTTTATTTAGCCACAGATTTAAATTATTATTAAAAATTTAATTTTAATTATGATTTTTTTTGTAGCCACGGATTTATCCGTGGCTAAGAATATCATTTAAAAAATAATAATAATTTTAATTTTGCCAAGGATTCGCATTAAATGAAAAAAGAAATAGAAATCGAAATGTTAAAAAGAAAATTAATGTCAATTTAGCCATGGATAAATCCGTGGCTAAATTGCATTTGTAAAAAAAAATATAACTTAATTTAGCCAAGGATAAAACCGTGGCTAGATAAAAACAAATCATTAAACTAAAAATAATTTAGTCACGGATCTATCCGTGGCTAAACTATATTCTTCAACAAAAAAATTAAATAGTAAATGTAAATATAACCACGGATTTTTCCGTGGCTATGAGTCGGAATTAATTATTGACTTTTCCCAAATCAAACATTTTCGTCGATTAGATTAGACGAAACTGTACAATTACAATAATGTAACTTGAAAATTACTCAATAAAGCTAAACTTGTGACGACCCGAAACTTCCAACTAATTATGGGAACGTATAACTAACAATTTTATTAAAAGATGAAATTTTTATATACAGGATGCTTAGTACATGGAGCAAATTAATTATTGACTTTTCCCAAATCAAACATTTTCGTCGATTAGATTAGACGAAACTATACAATTACAATAATATAACTTGAAAATTACTCAATAAAGCTAAACTTGTGACGACCCGAAACTTCAAACTAATTATGGAAACATATAACTAACGATTTTGTTAAAAGATGAAATTTTTACATACGAGATGCTTAGTACATAGAGCAAGTTAATATACATAATCATCACTACAAAAGCCCGACTATAACACAACTACCCAAAGCTTCAAATCATCTTTCTCCATCCTCCTCGGTTGTAACCTTTCCCTCAAACTAGGCTAAAACATCATATAAATACAATGTCAACACGCATGTTGAGTAGAAATTTTGCATAATATATGAGGTGCTAGTGTGAGGTGGATACATACATATTGCCACATAGATTCCAACATATAATCACAAAATTTTACATTTTTATTTCTTCCACCTCGACGGGCGGCTACCTTATCACACGGTGCCATTATTTCCCACCAAACATTCCAAATCCCAACCAAACACTCCAGTGGTCATATCCCGGGCATATGTTGAATTTTCCTACGACCCACTTCACATATGGAACACTCTGTCCATGTAAGGAGGGAATAGGCAACGATGGAGGGTCGAAAACTAATTTGAGACTGGCAAGCCCATTGCCACCTGGCTGGACTCAACCACATCCACCCCTAGCACTTTCGGGCCCATACACAGAAATTTTCATGTATTTCACATAATTTCAGCATATCTCATATAATTCCAATATACTTCACAAATTCAAACATAGTTCACATAATTTCCAACATGGTTCACATAATTTCCAGCATGTTATCAAAATTCCAGTCACAAATTTCAGCATGATACCAAATTCCAGCAGGACTTCCCATTTAAATTCCAGCAGGTTTTCAAGTTTTTCACAGAATTTCAGCATGTCTTCTTTTCATAAAACCCCCTAAAACCTATTGATAACTTCTAATTGAACATTTTCTTACTTATTCGATGAGTATAAAGCATACTATGATCATATAAAACATACTTATGAGTATTTTCTAAAACCTAATAGGACATAATGAAACATAATACAAACTAACTTCTGTGTTTAGGGCACTCCTTCCTTTCTAACATGAAAGCTCATAAACATACCAATATGCATACAAAGCTCATAAACAAGCCAATATGCATACAACTAGGTCAATATCTATAGTACTAGAACCAAGATAGTAACTAACTTGTAGTTACATCTTATGTTCTAGTATGAAAGAATGAACACAAAGACTAAATCATGTACTAGGCAAATTCCTACCTTTGCTAAGTTTTCTTCTTTTATTTCTTTCTATTTTTGAAGTGGTGCAAAAGTGAGAGAGTGTTAAAGACTTGTATTGAAATGAACAAAACAAGAGAGAGAGGGTAAGTGAGTGTGTGCCGTGTGCTTTGTGTTTGTGTGTGTAGTGTTCTTGTGTTGTATAGTATAATACATACTTATAGTTAATAGGTAGAAATAGGATTACAAGATACTTAAGTCTTTGTCTAATGATCTCCTACCTTACAGCTCAAGGCCCATGTATGAAGTCTAGTTGTCTTAAGAGTTAGTCTAGTTTAATATAAGCCAACCATGTATGTATTGATTTACTAGAGTATTTACAAGTGCACATATACATTAAATGTTGGAAGATTTGAGAATAAGGGCTAATATACACCAAGTATTTAATATATATACACACCAAACCGTCCACCCCCCCCCCCCCCTCTTTCTATATATGTAGAATATTTTCTTGCAATTTTGTGTTATTATTCAAATTATAGTAGGAATAATACCTAAAGGAAGAAGAATATAATTTTATATATACATTTAGGATTTTTCGAAAATACCTATATATATATAATAAAAATATCTTTGGTATTTATGTGTGTGTGTGTGTGTGTGTGTAGTCTTATGACCTAGTAAAATAATTATTTAAAAATGTGACAATGACATATTTTGTGAAAAGGACATTTAAAAGAGTTTTATGAAAATATACTCTAACCCTATATATATGTAAATGATTGTGTGTGTATATATATACATATATATTTTCTTAAAATTTATGCATTGTATGATTGCTAACTAAGGTAAGAAAATTAATTCTAATAATTATGCATGTTGTGAATAAAATTAAACATATATTGAAAAATATTTATTGCAAAAAAAATCACACAATGCACATAGGTTATTCATATAATAACTTAAATAATACACACAGGAACATCAAATAATCTATAGAAGATGTAAGAGAGAATCGGGTCCTTACAGAACTAATTGTTTTAATCATTTTTTTTTTCATAATTTGTGGTAAGACAATTGACGTTAGCATATAATTGATACATAACCATAAAGTTATACATACATATATATATATATATATCTAAAAGGAAAACGTAATTCTTGAAATAAATTGAAATATTTAACTCATAACTTGAAATTTATTTAGGGTTATTGTAAAGTATGATAAGTATGATGAAAACAATTTGAATTTGGTACGGTTTAAACCAATAAAACTCTTGAATTGTGGAATCAAACGATGTGCTATCAAAGTTAGCGACGGAAAAATCATCGCTGAGTATATGTACACATGGCGAGGGAAATTTCCGTGGCTAATTCTGTCGCCACATGATGAAAAAATGGACTCCAAACTTGGTGCCAAGATAGCCATGGAATTCTCACATTTAGCCACGGAAAAATCTGTAGCTAAATGTTTTCGTGGAATTTTGTAATCCGTGGCTGTTGGCGACTGATTTTGTCCGTGGCTATTTTTCTGTTTTTTAGCAGTCATTGATCTTCAATATTGGATTATCTTTTTATATATATATGGACCTTTTCATTTGTGGTTTCACATAAATTTCTAAAATATTTTTATTTATAGATATTTTTTATAAAAGCATATAATATATATATATATATGTTTAAAATGTTGTCCGCCTTATGTGTGTATCTATTTTTTATGTTGATAATGTGATGGAGACGTTATTTTTACTCCATTTTTGCAATTTATACTTATTTCCTTATTTATATAAATATTTTGATATATGTTTTAAGCCATTAAACTCAATACCTTAATTGCAATTTTAAACTCTTTCTTTTTCCCCTTAATTTTGGCCTTTATATATAATTTGTGTTTTGTATATATTACAATAAAAAATTCATATCTTAAAGTTAAAAAAAATGCATGTCGACCATTTAAATTATATGTAACTCATCCACCATACATTCCAATTATCTACTCTTTATAACTACTAAAAAAATTCTTTATGACTATTATATCGTAAAATATTGATCGAGAATTCTTGGATAGCCATGAAGTGGTAGTAAAACTAACCTTTTTATATTATCAAGAGTCCGTTTAGATGTTTTCTTTTAAAAGGAAAGCACTTTTTCTTTAAAAAAAACACTTTAGAGCAGAAAAAATTAGTTTGAATGGACTTTAAAAAAAAAAACAAATGCGAGAAAAAAGCTCAAAAGTGATTTTTTTTAGAAGCTATCCATAGTAGCTTGATAGCTTCAAATAAAACTATATTTTAAAATATTTTTAATTATTATACCCAAACATAAAATTATTTGACTTAAAAAAATTATACTATAAAAAATATCGCTCAAAAAACATTCATTTTTTTAAATTCATCCAAACGGATTAAGTTTTTGATTGTTCACCTCAATACACAACATAAAATTGCATCTTGAGTGGGCACCGATTGACATATAGAAGTTCATTTAATAGGAGTTACTTTTCTTTATCAAAAAAAAAAAAGAAAAAATAAATAAATAAATAAAGCACTTACTTTTTGCCTTGCCTTTCTCTTTTGTGGTACAAAACAAAAAAGGGATCGGATATGCATGAAGCGTACCTTATGTCATGATGAAGATTTTCAGCTTTTGCCCCGCGAATATTTACTCGTGTTCTCCGCATATGCTTTTCCTTTGTTTTGCTTTGGTATGGTAGGTAGAAACGTAGATTTGGATTTAATTATACCATCCCTTTTTAATGTTTTTGTTGTTTTTAATTGGGGTTTTATGAATTTAGGTTAGTTCGGATCCTCTATAATAAAATAATATAATATTTTTTTCATTAATTAATGTACATTATATGTATCACTGGACGATTAAAATAAAAAAAGAAAGAATTTTTATAAATTTTCCCTCATCAGGAGTTTTTCTATTTCTTTATTTTAATCGTCTATCAATAGATATGGCATGTATTGATAAGTTGAGGCAAATATATAGTATTGTTTTATAGTAGGGGATTTGAATTAGATTTAGACACATCAAATGACGTCGTTTGTGGAGACGACAATCATGTATCTCTTTTTCGAATTTTTCAATTGGAGCTTACGACGATATTGTGTTTTTTGAGCGAAGAGACTTGCTTATCTTATAAGCAAAATTTGTTTCTTATGAAATGCTTGATGCCTTTATTATAGAACGAACAAAATCTTATTGCTTCAAAATGTGAGACAATTATTTGTAGGATTTGACCTCTATATTCAACAATGAATTTGAGTATTATCAGGATTATTTACTCTTAGTATTATTTTATTTAAAAAGGTTTAGTTGTTGCCCTCTCGGAAAAAGAGTTTAACAATGTATACTTGCCAAAGAGCGACTTTAAGTTTATTTTTTATTTTGTAATTTGTTTTACGCTACCCTTACCAATGACAAACTTTTATATTTAACTTTTTTGGTTGTTTTATTTTTCTTTTTTTGTTTGTTTGTTTTTTTGTTTTTTGGCCTACGTAAGTGTCGAAGTCGCGATTTTCAAAAGCTACTTTAACGTTCTAGTTTTCTCATTGAAACTAAAAATGTCTTTGGCAAGGGCAAAATCTTTAATTTAATAGATTGATTTGCTAACACATTGATGGCAAAAGGCACCTGTGATCCTTCATTTTAAATTATGTTTCAACTTTTATTTCAATGTATAAATATACGTTATGTGTAAAAATATCAGGTTAAACAAATAATTTAGAAAATAGTTTCATACATATTACATAAATATATACTATGAAATAGGAAATGAAATATGATTTCGAAATAAAAGATCTTATTCGAAAAAAAACACTATGAAAAATATTTATAGAATGCGAACATAAATTTCAAAGTTTAAATACAATTTGCTCTTTTGAATTATGCTTTCTATATCAAATACCTCATGGGAATTCTATAACCTTCAATCACCTCTCCATTTACGTTAAAAATATTTTTATCGGACAATCCCTTACTTCATATTCAGTTTACACCTTTTAATTACGAATTTTCTTCGAATATATTAGGAAAATTGTATTTTCTTCGATTATAAATACAAATAAAGATAACCTGTCTATAATTGCTGGCGTTCAAATGAATGGAACAATATCGAATTTTCAAACTTTAATTGACAACATGTCATTTTTGGAGTCCCTAAATGTAATAAAAGTATTTTATAAATTATGTGATTTCATATATATGAATAGCATATAAAATCATATTGAAACGTAGGATCTTTTACTATGATGTTTCATGATTGAATCTGCTTGCTTTCACACCCATTTTCGATCTGAGAATGCCTACTAATGAAGCACCCTTTCGATCACAACTTAAGTGCAAAACAAAGTGTAATTTGATCACTACAAGAAAAAGTAACAGTAGCGTCAAAATATAAAAGTAATTATACGAAAGTTATCACTAATAATTGTATTAAGTGACGGCACCTTTTATTTTGTCACTAATTAAGTTTTGTTTAGTGATAACAACTTTTATTTTATTAGAATATTCATTCGATGGTGACAACAATTAAAATTTTAGTCACAATCATTAACAATTAGTGACACACCTATAGTGAAAAGTTGGTGAACAAAAATATTATCATTAAAATTTTGCGATAAAATTTTATTATCACTAAGTTGCCACAATAGGTCTATTACTAAATATCAATCTTGCATAATGTTGTCCCTTTTTACACTATATTATCACCATTGATATTGTGCAAATTCTATTTTGTAACAACATAATTTTATTGTTACTAAATGTATATAATTAATGATAATTTTTTTATTATCACTTATTATATTGTTACCAATTTATTCATTTTCTTATAGTGGATGTGTACTTTTGTAAGAACTAAAAACTCAAAAACTCACTCTTTCTGCTCCCGTATTGATAGCCCTTCTCACACACTTTTAATCCCGTTTTCTGGAGGTTATTTTGATGGGAGTTTATGGGGTGGTTTTGATTTTCAAATAAAAACCGTTCTCCCCTAATATTAAAGTATATACCCATTTTCTGTAAATGGGTCTTGATTAACAGCTTCATGGGCAACCCGTTTAATTTGTCCAACATCTCTCACTCGCACATGGGGCTCATTTCGAGTAAGAGTTAATTGCAATACACAATACATCTTTGAAATTTCCATACTTGCAAATAAGTCGTGTGACAAGCTAGCGTACATGAGAGCTATAAATGCCATATACCGGGTAAGGATATACTGCAGCTTATTCAAAATAAGATGAAGATATTCTTGACTAGCCATACCCCAGATTTCTTTTAGATTTCACCAGTTAACGTACCTTTTTGTCCCTTTAATTACTTAAGAGCGCACTTGACTAATGATTCGACATAATCGCGAATCCACTTAAGTGACAACCAAAGAGATTTAATTATTTTTTATTAAAATAGAGTCCCAATCGCCAAACCTAGAAATCAAACCCAGAACCTCCACCATTCTCTCAGGCGTGTATATATTTATAGCTTGCACGCGCCAAAATTAATCCATATTTTGCGATCATTGGAAGTCAAACCTTTGCCACTTGGTTGGCAAACAAGCCTCCTGCTATTGGACTATCATCCCTTTATTGTCATGTTATATTATATTTACTCTTAGTTGCAATAAATTTAAAGTTAAAGTATCAAATCATTTATTTCAATTTAGTATAATTTATAACATATCATTGCAATCTTTTTTCTAATCAGAAGTAGTAGTGGTACTACACTACTACTACTACTACTACTACTACTACTACTACTAATAATAATAATAATAATAATAATAATAAGGTTTACATAAATATTTTCCCAATTGTATATATATATATATGTGTGTGTGTGTGTGTGTGTACACCAATATTATATATGTAGCATACAATAATTAAAATAATAAAAATAATAATAAGGTTAGTATAAATATTTGTCCAACTATATATATGTATATACACAAACATTATATATATAGCATACAGAAACATTATATAATATTTTTTAATTTTTTTAAAAAAATTTGGCAGAATTTTCGGCCGAAATTCCACCAAAAATTGAAAAATTAATACTTTTAATTTTTTTTAAATTATCGGCTGAATTTTCAACCCAAAATTTAAAAATAAATATTTAAAAATTTATTTGAAAATTTAAGTTTTTTTTATTTTTTTTTTAAATTTTCAGTGGAACTCTCCATTGAAATTCCGCCAAAAAAATCCGTTGATATTCCCGTTGTTTCTTGTAGTTGATTATCACTTTTAGTTGCTTTTCTAGAATGCACCGCATTAACGAATGTCTCATGGATATTGGTGACTTGCTAAAGCAGCAACACTACAGTATAATCTTAAAATACCACCGAAAGTCATAATGTCATGAGATGAGATTTTTAGCCAAATCTTTGGGTCTCACACTATGAGAAAGAAGGGATACATTATCTCATAATCTATACGGTCATATAGCATATGTGGATGAAACACATGCTACGATGCTCTTGAGTTCCAATTAGAAGTGTATATCATTTTCTTTTAAATACTGCATCATACAAATTTGAACTTCAGTGTAACATTGGCACTTAACTTTGAGTTTTCTTCTAGTGTATCATCAACAACTCTTAAGTTAATGAAGTAAAACTCAAATTTGGCCTTGTTGACAAGTTTTATTGGATTGTGAGAATCCGCTAATTACTGAAACCCAAAAAGTAATCTCATATCTACACATTTCTTAAATGTCAGAGGCAATTGTTCATATGAGACAATGTTAACTTGTGTGACATACTTTATCCAATTAACGAAAACACATGTGTATAACTCAAAATTGAATATGCATTTATCATTTATAAATTCAGAAATGTAATAGAATACATCATATCCTACGTAGTCCCAATTGTTCTGAAATAATCCATAAAGGCATCTCTTGGTATTGACTTAGTCAGAGAGTCTGCTATCATCGCATGTGTAGATATGTACGTGAACATTAACAAATGTCACTTTATCAGAATACAACCTCAAAATTACAAAAATAAATTACCCCTGTGTTATCAATCTAATCAATAATTATCAGTCCTAAAATTGATTGTCATCACCATTCTTTCTATGATTGTCACTCACAGAACAAAGGTACTTATTGACTGATTTGAAAAGAAAAGAAAAAAAAACTGGTAACGTAGCAAGAGTTATGCTTTATTTGTTCCAACATAAGGTATCCAAAGAAACTCTCATCACGTCATAATTTTTGTGTGACTTTTACCAATCATTGTTTCAATTTAGTCATATATATATATATATATATGAGTGAGTGTGTGTGTGTATAAATATATACTCATTACATAGCTTTTGAAATTTAAATTGGATGGTAGAAGAAGTTAGTAATTGTATTTTAGAAAAGTCATTTTGAAATGTAATCACTGTTTCATTAATATATTCGTATTAGAATGTAAAGTTGCAAGAAGTATGTGTAAATAAGAAATTTGTTGTATCTTTTAGAATATTTTTGTATAAGCTATCAAAATGGAACTTCAGTCAAGTTATTTTTTTTGGCTTTTTCTTTTATTATTCTAGAATTTCGAAGGTTTAAGCCCTTCTTGTTCTAATTACATGCCTATACTTGTTTGCATTCAAATGAATGGAACAATATCAATTTCTCAAACTTTAAGTAACAACCTGTAATTTTTGGAGTCCCTAAATTTTACAGGTCCTAGCTTAAACATCGACTTTCAAAGGCTCTCATTGTATAAGAAATAACTAAAAGGCATTCTTAAAATACTAAATTTAGTCAACTAAATTTTCAATGGACAGATGTATATGTTCGTTTTGCATTCATATTTGAAATCTTTTGTTATATAAATGTAATCACAAACACTTTATTTGAACAAAAGGAAAAGAACATACATCAAATAAAGCATAAATAAGCTTCCTAATTTATTTCTAAAACAAGATAATATATATACATATATATTATCAAGAAGGCAGGAATTTGGAAGCATGGAAAGGAATTTGGTGGTTGGTTTCGTGGTAATGCTCTTCGTTAGCAGTTTTCATTCAATGTCGGCAGATAGCAATACCATCGGATATGGAGTTTTGACGCCTAATACTATTCCTGGACATCACTCGCCCCCGGGGCCTTCAAATCCCTACGAAAGGGGTTGTGAGCCAAGTTTAGGTTGCCGCAAGGGCGCAGGATTATCATCCATGAAAACTGTTCGTTCGTTGCTGGCAGATAGCAAAACCATCGGCTATGGTGTTTTGACACCTAATAGTATTCCCGGAAGTCACTCGCCCCCGGGTGCTGCAAATTCTTATGAACGAGGTTGCGAGCCAAGCTTGGGCTGCCGCAAAGGCTAGGATTGTATCCCATCAAAATTGTTCATCCATTGCCACAAATGACCAAACCATTGGTTGAGAGCTAAGTGAGGGCTGCCAAGAGGGCCCGAAACTGCTGATCACCAAATCTCTTCTAGATGTTTCTTTTCCTGAGTTCAACATGCATGATAGAAGTTAGTTGAGATAAAATTGATTCGTCAGTATAACAAGATGTTGAACTTATTATTTTCAATATCCTATATTGTGACCCATAAGTAATATAATATTTGTAGCATGCAATTTCTATATTTAAAAATCAATCATATGGGAAATTTGTCAAAATATTTATTTGGATCACTAATATCATCATTGTCTCTATTCAATATATGAATGCTATTTATCTCTATCATTTTTCCATGGGTTGTCTTATCCTTCTTCAAATTTGTTCTTATTTGAAAAAAAAATGGTTAATTTTGCTCTTAGGGGAACAACTTTTTAGATTTTCTTTTTCGTTTAATAAGAAGGAATTGATCAAATCATTGCTTTAGTCCATTTAATTGTTGGATAGGGTTCGGTGATAGTTAATTGAAAAAATGAATTCACCAACTATATAATTATGCATTTATTCATGTGCCAAGAAAACAAAAGAAAACACCAACCCTAAAGTTCTTGTGGTATAAACTGACAGATCTAAACCGATGGTGTGACATGAAAATCATTAGTTTCCAAAATTGTTAGTCACAAATATGTTGTTGTAAATCAAAACATATGAATAGCTAAAATGATTTCTGTTTCAAAAAAGAGGAAATTTTTTGAGATAGTTATGAAGGCTAACCATTAATAATTTTTTTTTAAAAAAAAAGAAAATTGAATAATGGCAATATGTATTGAGTAAAAGTAACAAAATTTTTCCAGTTAATATTAATTAAGAAACAAAATTATTTTTGTTACAATAATGACATTTAAATCTTATCAATAATAAGGTTTGTCACTTCAAGAAACAGTACTGTCAATTACAGAACATAGAAGTGTCACTTTTTTCATTAAATATTTTGCAGGTAACTTGCACTACGTCCCTTGAGAATTTATATTATATATTTAAGTGTTAAGGTCTTTGACTTTTTCTTTGATATGTGTAATTGTGGTTTTCTTAAAATGCATTTTTAACTACTCTTTTTTTTTTCAAGCCACTCAATTTCTCACAACAACCTTTTTTTTTATTTTCTCTTTTAATCTCATCTCTCTCTCTCATTTCTCCTCTCACATTCTTCATATTAAATTTATTATTTATTTTTAATCAAAGAGTAATTTATTTCTTTACTCATTATAAATCTAGTAAATACTTTCAATAATTAAAAAGATAGTATACAATAAAAATATTTAAGAAATATATATATAATTCACATAGAATTTAACAAAAAAAAATTCTACTATTAAATTTAACTATTTAACGAAATTATATTCATTTTTATTTTTCACACGCATCG
Source organism: Petrea volubilis (assembly GCA_026212405.1). Lineage (NCBI taxonomy): Eukaryota > Viridiplantae > Streptophyta > Magnoliopsida > Lamiales > Verbenaceae > Petrea > Petrea volubilis. The sequence goes on along the minus strand of CM047876.1, from coordinate 10,215,144 downwards.
AGTGTGCATGATACACTAGTACAAGTAAAGAGTATTGTGCACCCTCAACAAGCAAAATATTAATATGCGCCCTCAAATTCAAGTTTTCTTAGCAAGTTGCATGCTCACTTGATTCAAGTTGGAAATGCCTAATAAAATAGAACCAAAATTGTCAAGATGAAAAGCTCTTCATTCTATACCCACTCTTCGTTCAATACCCACTTGGAGTTCAATCGGGCGGAGTTCACGGTTAATAGAAAACTCGTACCACATGCAACACATTAACTTCCTAACCCGCACACTCCTCTTTCATGAAATCACGCGTTCAACAGATAGGAAAAAATAGACATGTCTTAGTTCAAGCATCTAATATGAATCTAGAGACTCAATAGGCTAGATAAAATTTGATGTAGCTAGCTCATCATATCTTTGTATAATTATATCAAAACACTTGATGCAATAAACTTAAAATGATAACCTATTGTAGAGTGAGGAGTATCAGCATATTTTAAACTGAAGCACAACTTCAGTAGAAATCTAACAAAACTTCCTAATTATATTACAAGATAATTGTACCAATGAAATTGCCAAAACTTAACAAGTTGTTTCATATTAAACTATATAACAGAGAAGTTAAATGTCATAGCCCTGCCAAACTTCAATAATCCTTGCCTGGTTTTAATTTGGGTATCATAAAGTAAGACAATTTGACTATAATGACATATGAGTATATGACTTTAGAGATGCATCATCCAATTTAATATGTATACACGGGTGTGCGTATATACTTATGTGTATCTCGCTCACTTGCTTGTGCGTTTGACTGTATGTTTATACATATTAGTTATATATATATATATATATATATATATTTCTTTATATTATTATATAAAGTGTGAGCATCCTTTAATAATTACTTTTAGTCTCTTCCTTATTTTTGTTTGTTAATTTTTTAATTTTTATTTATTCTCTATTTTCTCTATCCTTTTTCCACATTCTTTTTACTCTCTCAATTTCCCTCTTACATCTCCCACTTTGTAATATTTTCTTTTTTGTGTACATTTTTGCTATTATTTTTCTTAGTTTTATCTCATTTTGTCTTTCATTTTATTATTAATGTATATAGAATTAAACTAATATTTTAATAATATAAATATTAACAAATTTTAAATATATAATTAAATTATATTTTTCTCTATTATGCACAAACATCAAGTGTGTCAAAATTACTAGTATATAAAATGTGTATATGATAGTTGTTCAGTCACATTAATTAATATTTTTTTCTTGTACTAATTATATTTTTTTATTTTTTTGTTAATTTTAATTATATTATGTTCACACAAAATTTCGTATCTATAAAACAAATAAGTACAGGACAAGAAGGTATGTGACAAATATTTCAAATTTGAAGAAGTGATACAATTTAAAAGGAAAATAATCTCCTAGAAGACTAATCCCTTGATTCTTCTCTCCGAATTCGTTTCCGAGTGCTTGAAGCTTGTTCTCGGACGAATGATGTGATTCCTTCCTAGATTTGCGGGATGGAAGTCACGATTTACCTTGAAGTCAAAGGTCGGCTTTGAAATCAAAGGCCTTGAAGCACTTGCGCTTTGAAGACGAAGCTAGAGCCTTTGTGGATGCAATACGTCGTCGTAGCAGTCGCTTGCGATTTGAAGACTTGAGAATTTTGAGAGCTCGTACGAAGATTGTGTTCTTGTGAGCTTGTCTCTGTGTATCTTTTCTATCCCTTTGAGACCTAAATGACCCCCTATTTATAGGTGTTTAGGCAAGGCCTTCAAATGACTATCAAATTCTTTGTTATTTATCTCTTTAATATAAATTACTCTTAAAGAGAATAAATATTATTTGGGTGTGGTGATTCGATTGGTCCGCATGACCAAATGCACCATGTGTCATCGTTTGACTAGTTTTAGACTTTCAGGCTGCACGACTTGATTTGATAGGTCTTGACACTTTGTATTTGACATTTGGCGGCTCCTTATTTGCCAATAAAATAAATATTAAAATATCAATTAAAATCAATTGTTTAATATTGGAATTATATTTAGGAAATTCCATAATATAAATAGAAATATTAATTAATATTTAATGTTTTAATTTACACTTGGTAATTTTTTTAATTAGGTGAAAATTAATCGCCAACATATTATATTAATAAATATATTTATTACGTAATTATAACGTCACATCCGACCAAACCAGTAGTCGAATCAGTCAAGCCGATAACCAGTAAGGCCACCGATTCGTCCTTCAGTCTGGTTTTCAGAACTTTCAATATAACTAAAGAAATATGGACATAGAAATTACTTACGCAAAAACAAACACTTCAAATAAGATTTACCGCGTTATCCAGACATTGGCTCATCATGGCAGAAATACACTCCAACGACTAAGAGTGAATAACTTCGCTGCCTATTAAAGGTTCAAGGGACAAGGAAGGACTTCTCTTTTTTCTATTCTTTTTCGCCTAGAAGGGCTTTTTTTTCTTGACAATGTTGGCCTGGTTCCTCAAGCAATTTTACGTAAATCAAGTGAGGGTGTAACTTATCAAGGTAATTTAAATTTGAGGGTGCATATTTCTATTTTTCTTGTCTGAGGGTGCATAATGCCCCCTTCATACATTCAATGACTACAAAATTCAAATTATCCATATTTTGCAAATCTGAGAAACACTCTATCATCTTTATTAAATAACTTATTCATCAAAATTACCTACATGGAATAAATAGAACCACTAAATGCCTTAATAGCCTATACATCATTAACAAGAATTTTCATACTTTCAATTAATTTTTGTTCAATAAAAATTATAATTGTCTTTCTGCTGCCGTGAAAGCAAGACAATATTAAATCATGTCCTATACCTTGACCAAGAGGCCGATGAAGCTGTTGGCTATGGGTTTGGACGACTAGGGTCATGTGACTCTAGTTAAGCTTCTTTTAGTAAGTATTTATGCCGATAAGATATCCTATTCCACAATACATATTCATACCAAGTGTATAAAATTATTTTTTTAATTTTACACTTGGTTTGATATTATATCTTAAATTAAATATACTAATTTTTTTTTTTTAATTTTTCAATGTTGCACGGGTTAAACAACTAGTTAATATATAAAACTACGTATATATAGAGAAATAATAGGAGAGAAGGGGCGAGAATTAGGGAGGAGATCAGGATGAACCAATAATTATGCGGCCATTAATTCTGATTCATCCCAATCCAAAATCTCAAATAAATCATTTTCTTTTCTTTTTTTTTTCCTAGTAATTTGGATTAATTTTCTAATCTGGCTTTTCTCTCCTTAACCAAAATTTATTTCCTTGCTCACATATTGCTCCCAAAAGTCATTCAATGTTACCAGAAATCAATGTGTATTAATTTATCTCCCAAAATGTCTCACCTTCCTGTCAATTTGCTTTTGTTTTCTATCTTTCTTGAATATGTGTTTTCCTCTCTACAAAATTGCTCAACAGCAATATACGATTTTCGATTTCTGTTGAAAATTAACAAAATAAAAAAAAGAGTGTTTCTTTGTTCCTTGGAGGCTTGGACTCAAAATAGGGGAGGAAGAGAAGGTTGAGTGTTTGCCTTTTTTCTGTTTTCTTCACGACTGTCAATGTCGGCTACTCATGCTAGTTCATCCGAAACCTTAAAGTTGCAAAACGACCCATCAAACCAGTTCATGAACCGGCATCAATTGAATCGATTTTTGATTGATTTTTAACGGCTTCGACTAATCCAATTAAGGGGCGGTTTTGAATGGCTATTCGGACCGAACCAGGAACCAGTCACCAGTTGAACTGATCTAACAGGCCGGTCCGATCCGATTTTCAAAACAATGGTGATTAACATTGGTGGTCCACAATTATGAGCAAGGCATGCATTCAAAGTTGACATCAAGAATGAGCATTTCACAAATAATATCAGGGAATCACTTAACCATTTGATTGGAAAGCTTAGGGGTAAGCTAATATAGAAACTAATTGATGGTTTAAGTGCAAAACTAATAGATAGAGTCAAAACTAGATATTAGAGAGCAAGAAAATGGCAAAACATAGTATGTTATAGAGTTGTGAAGAAGTTGAATGTGGTGGAAAACGAAGATGTGAAGTATGACATCTTAGTAGGGGGAACATATGAATTTCAAGTCAATGATGAGAACACCCACTACATATAGCAAACTTCAGCAAGAGATACTGTGATTGTAGAGTTTGGGATGTTACGAGCATTCCTTGTAGGCATGCAGCAGCAGCCATTAGTTACAACAGGCAAGACATAGAGAACTATGTGTACATATGCTATTCAAGGGAGGTTTTCTTAAGATAATACAGTCACAAGTGCGTGGCATACCTGATCCCACTTTTCAGCCTGAAATGGAAGATATTGGACCAAATATTTGCCTTCCACCTATATTGAAGAGACAACCAGGAAGGCGTAAGAAGCATAGGAGGAGAGAACAAGGTGAGGAACCTAGGGCTATACCTTCGAAGAGGGTGTTCAAAATTAAATGTGGAATATGCGGGGGTTAAACCACAACAGGCGATCATGCCCAAACAGGGGATCAACAAGAGTGAATGCACAGGCAAAATTATATACTCAAATTACATCTAAAATATTTGTTTATTAATAGGTCAAATTAGTATGCTATATCTGATATAATTTGTTTGTTTTTTTTTTCCACAGGCCACACCTACATCGCAAGCTATATGGACAACAAATTTGAACACTCAGGTTATACATGTAACTTTTGGTCTGGATATTAAATTTTGGCATGTGATAGTTTTGTTTTTTTTTTTTTTTCTTTACCATTTTGAGTTGTATGTGTATTGATTTATATGTCATAGACTGCCACTACTACTGCTTTAAATCCCACATAGTCTGCAAATATGATCAACTCTCATGTCATAAAAGTTTATTTCACTTAATTATTCATTATTGTTTGCTTATTTTTCATTTTGATCCAATCACTTTTAACGTGACGGGGTGATTCTAGAACTGCAGCAACAGGCAATTACCATAGAGCATCCACTTCTACAGCCAGGACCAATGACAATCGACCATCCAGCTCCACTGTAGCAAGAAGAGCTCCTAACCAACAAAGAAAGTCATCAAGAATTAGATATTTATCATACTTCAGAAGGAGTGCTACAACACAAGGTAGCAGCTCGATCCCATCATGTTTCTACTCAGACCTCTAGGTTTGCAAGACAATACAATCTGGTTGAATCAGCTGCTTTTGGGGTTTCGTGTTATCCTTTTACTATCAAGAAGATTTATAATCAATTAATAACAACGATTGGTATTTTGCAAATGCTTTGGAAAGGTTTCCCTTGTATGTGTTTTTGTTATGATACTTTGGTCATCAAGCTTTGGCTTTTGCTTATTAGGACATATTGCTTGTGTATTTTGGGCAAGCTATTAACCAAATTAGGGATGTTATGTTATGTTATGTTTTGGATTACAAGAACAGATATGTTGACTCCATGAATTGAAGATGCTTGGATTTGCCTTATTTAATGAAGTGTTAGGTTGTTTCTATAGCTTGCACGGACTACTGGTAGATTTCAGATTCTATGCATGCAAATGCTTAGATAAAGACATACATGCCATTAGATTTGAACTTCATACATATAGATTGATGACTTAGAAGAGACTACTTTGCAATTTGTTGCACAATTTGACAAAACAACAATATGGCTAATAGCACTAAGTTTACAGCGATCAGTTTTTGCACCATACTTGATCCAACTCCTTGTGATGGTGAAGCTTGCAATGGGGTTGAACTTGTAGTCTCGTCCTCAGATTGATTGTTTCTTGCCCTTTCCATACTGTACGCATGAACAGGTTGGAACTTCATTAACTGGTACACACCAATGTGAAAAACTATAATTGGGGCCGCAATAGAACAACTTGCCTAAATTTTCTGTTGTGTCGCCGACCACCATAATAGTGGTTTTTAATCCACATTGTCTTTACAAGCACTTTTGCCACTTGTATTTCAAGTTTGAAGGACTAGAAAAAGAGCTCGAGCTTACCATTAAATTTGAGAAAGATAAAACTCTGTGCATATTTTTGTTCCTACAAATCCAACTATTTATAAGGCAGTGGCCAACGATGAAAACCTTATTCGAACCGGTCATTTTTTTCTCATGCAACTGCTAGTTTTGCATGTCATTGGTTTCATTTTGGCGTCAAAATAAAGGTAAATATATTACACTCAAATCCCTTACAAAGTAGAATAATTACAAAACCATCCCTTCTTAGAATCACAAATTACACGGGGCACCCATGGAAAAAATTATGCAATGTGGAAGACAAGGCTAATATGGGTATTTCAGCTTAAATTTTGATGATGTCATCATCAATCTAATGGAACCCTAATGGTCAAGGGGGTTTTGGCAATATACAAACCGCCTAGTGGGTGTATCTGTAATATTGAAACGAAGATGGTTACGAGTTGTAATATTACAAATTTTGAGGCGGTGTAGAGTAATTAACCCTTTCATTATTTAATAAAAAATAAACTCATTGTTCCATTTAATATCAACATGTTACGAGTTATTAGACTATGAGACTTTTTATATTTTCTTTTTAATTTTTTTAATGTTCAAGTTCACATGCAGGTGCTACATTATTTTATTAGCTTTTTTTTTCTTTTTTTTTTATAGAAATATATCTATTGCAATCAATCAATTGTACCAATATTTCAAATAAAAAAACAAACTATTACAATCATTTATCATCAAATAATAAGTAAATACAAACCACTATACAGTAGAAACAAACTAGTATCAAACTAGAAAATAGTTGCAAGAGGCCATGAGCTTATAAGCTCCAAACATCTTATTTTTACAAACAAACTAGTATCAACTAGACAGCTCATATGCTCTTTAAAATTAAATTGGGGGAGCTTACTCTTCTTTCTTTTATAAGGAGCTTATAAGCTCCAAACATCTTATTTTTAAAACTAATAAACTCCTTTATTAAAAAAATTACCAAATATTTTTGAGGAGCTTATTAACTGTCAAACAACTTATAAGATCTTTTGAGAAGTTTATAACTTCAGCCAAACACCCTCGAAATTAATTAATAAGGACATTTAAGTTAGTGAATCGCTTTACCAGTAATAAACACTATCTGCCCCCTTGATCACTTAAATTAGTAGTTGGGCATATTCGGTACTTGTGCAAAATAAAAATGAGATTTATTTTAACTATATATTTAAATTCAATAATATGAAATTATAAATATTTATTAATTTTTATTGCGAATGTATTTTTTTAATTATTTATAATATATTTTATTAAATTTATTCTAAAAATAGTTTTGAAGAAAATAAAATTATACAGTCAAAAAAAAAATTGAAAGTTAAAAAAAAATTAAAAAAAACTGATGTAGGAGAGATTCAAACAAAAAAAGAAAAATTAACAAAGCATTGATATAGAAGAGAGAAGAGAGAATATACAGAGAGTATAAAATTCTTAATTAGAGAGGAGGTACATCCAATTCATTTTGTGAGTCGTTTTAGTGTCAAATTTTTATTTCACAATATGTGTCGTTTTATGAAAACAATAGAGTATTTCAAGCATTTTTTTTTTTTTGGCAAATTTATGCTCAAATTAAATACCATTTACACAACCTCCTAATTATTAGCAATTAACATTTAATGAGGGTAACATAGTCAAATAGAATATAAGAATCATAACTATTACATTTTTCTTACTGTGTGTGACACAACTTTAAATAACTATTGTTATGAAACGGGATAATAATTATTAGACCCCCTAAATATTTTATTGATAGTATAAATAGATATATATATATATATATAGATAAAATCCCTTCAGTTGGAAATGTCTAAAAATAATAAGAAAGAAAAATATTTTGCTGGCGATAAAAATAATTACTGGCAAACCAATCTCTCCGTCTTCACGATATTTCCTATTCTCATGTTTAAATACACAAGTGTTATCAGTGTTCGGACTTGTATGTGTGGGCATGATCATTAAAACAATTAATTTTCAAGAAAATACATGCACAGTACTAATATTATTAGTCTGAATAAAGGGTTAAATTTTTATTGCAAGTTCTTTTATTGTGTTATCTAAGGAAACTATCCCCAAGGTTATTCTAGGATTAAAAGTAAGGCAATGTTCTAGCTTATTGTTCTGCAGACTACAGTCAAAGTATGAAAACAAGGCCTCTAATGAACAAAATCTAGTGTGAATCCAGAATAATGAAGTCAGTGGATTATGCACAAATTCATCATTTGCAAGCCGAGTGAAGCATGAGCCAAATTTATTATTTTTACATAAAGTAACGTAGGCATCTCAATTTACACCAGAACATATCGACGACTCTCGAGATGAGGAAACAGAGACGATGTGACAAGAGTTTGTATAGTTCTTTCTATTTACAGAACTTAAACATATACACACCCAAACAGAAACTTAGGTAAAGACATGAATGTCCACATTGACATTTCCATCACTAGTGAACTTCTCACTTGGGCCCTTTTGACTGTGACAGCGAACCCACAGGCAGGAGAGTCTGGCCAATGCCGCCTGGCTGACAATTTTTACCTGGTATATCAGATTCACATCTGCCCATATCTCATTTCTAGCAACATTAGATCTTTTTCCAGAGTCGTATCCATTAAGGTCAGCTTCTGTTATGACCACCACTGAGCCATCATCGAATGCAAAAAGATCTCGTGTAGCTAATGAACTTGGGCATCTAAAGAGTGGACTGGTCAACTGACACGAGCTATTGTTGCCCTTAACCTCGAGATGGTAGAATTCTTGGACAGCCTGCAATTGGTGGTCAGAATTCTTGTTAAGGAATGTAACCGGTCACCAAATCTGTTGCCGAAGGAGAAAATGCAGAGCAACAGAGCAAGAAAAGTCTTCCAGGTTATGAGCCGATATTGGCACATACCCAAGCCCCAACAAGCTAATTGGACTCAACAAGCCCAAGTTAATTCTGCAACTCTCGACTCATGGAGGGATGAGACAAGAATCAATTAATGCAACTGCTATTATTCCAGAATAAAAATCAGGCAAACCTTCCATTGTGAAGATGCCAAGAGGACCCTTGGTCGTATTGACTTCACATAATCATATGCAGCATCAGGCATCATCTGCCTATACTTTACCTGCACATGAAGAACAAATTACAATTAGCGCTTTAAAAGACAGAGGATCAAGTATGACGAGTTCCATTGACTAACTCACAAGATAACAGATGACAACAGTTGTGCTGCGTCCCCGACCAGCCTTACAGTGTACATATGTACTTTGCTCATGTAATGCATTTTCTTGAAAGAACAGGGAAACAGGGTAATGTTAGCTTATATTCTTTCAAGGAAAAAGATACCAAGATAAGAATGTTGAATGCAACACCCAACAAATAGATAAATCCGAACATCTGGATGCACAAAATTTAAGTATTTTTCTCTAAAATGACCACCTTAAAACTAGTTCCAATAGAAGCAACCCATCCACACCCCAACCACCCATCCAACCAAGCCCTGTCACTGTTGAAAACCTCAGGTGATGGCAGAGATACTCACAAGCCTTTCAAAGAAGATATGAAAATTTTTGTCTTGTATATCAAAAAAATATTACTCCCATGCCATTTTAACCATCAGCATCCCTACCCACCAGGGGATGACCATTACATGATGAAGGCTGATTCAAAGCTATCATGCATGCAAAGACACCAAAAGACAATGTCATCAAGGTAGAAACAAATAGACCATTTAAATTTTCAGTGCATTGGCAACATATTTTGTCTGTCATCTTAAAACATTTCAAAATCAAATAGCTTGCCACGAAAACCCCAGTGACAAGACTACTGCAGCATAAATGTGGGCCAAGATGGAAACAGGGGTTAAGTAAAAATCATAACACCTAAGTTCAAGATGAAGCACAGAAATAGAGACTGAGATGCTAAGAACTTTAAAACAATCCTTACCATGAATAAAATCTACAGCTTTGCATATAACTGCTAGTGATGGAGCAAAGAGGTAGTCCCTTGTGGGAAGCACCAAATGATTTATACCATGAGCCTGAAAATGAAAAGTTATCACTTACAAGAGAGCAAAATAAACTGACAAAGACATTTGATTCACAATAATATGAAGATAATCAGCAGAAAGTGATTCAAACTTCCAAAACATTGGGACATTAACTACCAATGATAATTGCATGATCACATCAAGTTAACCGTGTTTAACTCTAATACAGTCCAACACATAAAACAGATACTTTAGATAGTTGTATTTCTGGTGAAATTTTGCACGTGAGAAAGAGTACAAAGCTAAGAGTGTAAACGCAGATGGACCTACAGATCAGGAAAGATCTTAAGAATAATGAAACTATCAAGTATATCTGAATCTACGTTCATTGATTACATTATCTCCCCCGACAAACCTATAACAATGATTAAAACGTCCTGAGGCATGCAAGAAATCATGATTCGCTTTTCTTTTTTGGTTTTGTTAAGGGGGGTGGGCTGCAGGCATTCTTTAGCAGTTTATAGTTGAAAAACCTTTTCACATCACAACTTCATTTACTACGGAATTCAAGCCCACACATAACAATTGAACCAAAGACTGGAATTTACAATATCATTGCTTGTCCTCAGCTTTCTGTTCTTCCAGAGGGTTAAAAAATGTCATATCTATGACTAAATATATTAATGCAGAATAAATCAATCGAGCTAGATATCCTGGGCGCCACTTATAAAAGTACTTCAAGACAGTGAAAGAAGAACTCACTTCATAGAGAGAAGATGGAACTAAAGTCTCATATGATTCATTCAAGGTGACAACTCCAGAGACTCCAACCTCCTTTAGCCGGTGAATGTCAGATGGGAATGGTACAGCACCTAATAGTACAAACTGAATATGGAATAATCAGATTAACTGTCGCAATAAACTTGATAAACTGAGCATTTATAAAACACCACCATGTAAGATAAAATTCGAAGTCCTGACTCTTTTTTCAAGTAAATGATCACTTTGCAGTTCCCTTTTCATAGGGAGGCCTAACTAAAAACACAAGCAACCACAAAAACATGAAAAACACTCACCTCTGGTGAAGAGATCTGGGTAATACTTCTCCTGTTCATAGTACATCAAGAACAATGACCATAAAATTATCGAGACAAGTAGTTCATCGCTTCATATAGCTATTGAAGGTGAAGTTTCCAACCCCGAATCTATGTTCAAATGAAACGTGTGGACTAACTCCAAAAGGAAAGCATCATAAATGAAGGCAATGCCAACCTCTAGTCATTCATACAGTTGCATTCATACAATCATTGAAAGATACATATCCACTAATTCGAACTATGAAATTAACAGCCTGGAAAAACAATCCTCCTCAAGAAACTAAAGCATGGACCCCCAAAAACGTAAAACAATATCTATAAACCCAACAGCACATAATATAAATACCCAAATGAACATTAACAAGAAACAAGCTTGTTAAAAGGAAAAGCATTGCAGTACCTCATCGATCCAATCCCACCAGCGGAACTCTGCCTGAATCTTGTTCCTCACAACATTGTAAAGCAATGTCGGGTAAAAGAGTACCCTTGCACCAGCTCCAACCAAGACCCTCTTCGCATCCCACCATACCATGATTGCTCCATTACCTTCACACACTACATCTGCACCACCTGACAATTCCTCCTCCCCCTGTTCTCTCTCCTTCAATTCCTCTATATGCATAATAACTTCGCCCACAGATAACCCAACCCTCAAGTTTATACACAGCAATACTGACACCCCAAATCCCCAAATTCTAAATTTCAAACGCTAATCCCAAAAAAATAAAACAATCAATCTCCTTTCTAGCCAATACCAACACTAATCACCTTTATGCCATGAGATCACGTATTAAAACATATTACCTCAACTTTAGCGACTTGAAATGAAGGAAATTGAAAATCTAAGCCATGTTTTACGAAAAAGGAATCGCTTTGACGACAGCGATGAGGAGAAGACAACGCGAAAAGGAATCGAGGGCGTCGATTCTGAAGAAAATTGGGTTGAATTGAGATGAGAAAATCTGTTGTCGGGAATATCAGAAGCCCCAAATTGCACTCAACTATAGAAATTTTCTTCTTCTTCCTTTTTGTGTGTGTGCGCGCGTGGTAGCAATGCCATATGAAGTACCCCCAAATACAATAAAACAGTTAAAAATAAGAATTTGCTGGTATTATAATAGTATTGGCGGGCCGCTAGTTGGTTAAGTACAAGTCGAATAATATTTGTTATATATATATATATATATAAATTAAATATTTTTTTAAAGTTATCCTGAAAAAATTGATTCAATACTACACAAATGGTTAATATATGGATTAGTAGAAGTATAAATTAAATATTTTTTTAAAGTTATCTTGAAAAATTGATTCAATACTACGCAAATGGTTAATATATGGATTAGTAGAAGTATGGATATTATACGGATGTGAAAAAGATATTTGAGAGTAAAAATACTACTTATTTTGATATTATTTTTACAAATCATGCTCTTATATAATTTAAATAATGAAAAATTTTATTTAGAATTTTTCATTAAATTATTTATTTATAGTCATAATATAAATTATATATGATTATTTATATAATAATTGGTATTTTTGATAAAGTAATACAAATTTGTTATTTATAGGATATTCAATGAATAATTATAATTAATTTTGATATATTATAAATTTAAATTAAATATAAAAAGTATTTGATAAGATAAAGTTTTTTTTTGTCAATAATTACATTCATATATGTATATATATATATATTGATATTTGGTCTCAACCACCCAATTCCGATCCATTAACCGACTAATTCGAATCGACTACTGCAGAGGTCTATTATAAGGACGACCCCACAATCCCATTGCTCAATTAACAATTCAATGATTCGAACCCTACACTTCGTTGAGTATATTACAAGATATGTATAATATGATTGCATTTGGTAGGACTTTATGTGTAGAATTATATACGTATCCCACCTATAATTATATTTCGTAGATTATTTTTTTTGGCCCTTTATAAAGCATATACATGATTTTTTATCCATCAATTTATGGGATAATGCATCCTTACTTTATTATCCTTAAATATATATGATGGGGTTTAAATTAAAGGACTTTTCGCAATTTGCTCCAAATTCATATGGAAAAAATATTACGAAACATATTTTGAAGAATATCTCAGAAAACAATACTTGCTATCAAATATATTAATGCAATGGATTGATAATAAATTTATAACATATATATCCAATCATTTCACTATCGTACACAATCAAATATTGCTATCAAAAGCAATCTATGTGTATTTAATATGTTCTAGTAAAAATACGAGTATTATTTATTAAATTTAGAATGTCTGCGATAAATGAAAGTATTTTTAATTATTCATACATATAATTTGGGTACAAAACGAATATAATATGCGTCTTAAAAAACAGAAATTAGTGGTATGTACTCTACATATCCAAAAAGAGAAGGGAAAAGAAAAATGTAAAAATAATCTTAAATAAACCTTGGGAATTAAGGAAAGTCGTAGATCACCGGTAAAACTCGCACGGTGCTGGAGGTGTCTCACACGCAAAGTCGCATAGACGTGGAGAATGACTTTATTACAAAGAAGCCCATGAAGTAATTTTATTTATTTATTTATTTTTTGTGATAATCCTAAAGTAAATTTTTACATCTAAAAGATTCATATTAATTTTCAATACCAATAACTATTCCATCAATTTTACATTTTGCAAAGCCAAAACGAACTTTTTAAATACTCCCTCAGTCCCATGTTATTAGTCGTTCTAGGTATTTTCACGCATATTAATTAAGTCAATTAATTGCTCCCTTTTTAGCTAAATTTATTAAAAAAAATCAACAAAAATGCCCTTTTTTTAGTTGATTGTACAATGATAATTAATGAGTTTTAGTTGAGAAAAATGAGGGTAAATTTGAAAACTGAAAAATAAATGCTCTCTTGAAGTTCTTAAAATGACAAATATTGTGGAACAAAAAAAATTTCTAAAATGACTAATAATTTGGGACATGCGAAGTATATTATAATAGGCTTTAACATTAAGTAAATTACTAAATTAATTTTTTCAATAAGTTTTTTCTAAGAACCTTAGAGTTATTTGTATCAATTTTAATAAACTATTTTTTTGTGAAAAGAATGTTTTTAATTTTAAAACATAAAATTAAGAAGAATATTTTTGATAAAATTTTAAGATATATAGTTATAATTGAGATAATCCTAATTTTTATTATTAACTAAATTAAACAAAGAGATCAACACTTTCAAATGTTAATTTTGATATTAGTTTTGATTAAATATTAGAAGAATTAATGTTAAGAAAATCAAGGGTGATTTTCAACGGGTAAAAGTCAATGGTTGGACTTTTGGAACGAAAATTTGATTTAATTCGTGTTTTGGATTGAAAATAATTCTATGAACTTTTAATATAAAATTTAATTTCAATGAATTTTTAATAATTTTTCCAAAAGAAAAAATTATATTTTTTGACGAAATGTGATCTATCACATATTAATCTATATTATCAATACTTGCAATTCAAATTCAAACTCATACTTGCAATACTTACATTAATCATCAATAACTATTAAATACAAAAAAAAAATTACTATACAATATAACATACATTGTTATTTAATAAACTCATACTTGAAACTTTTCTACAGTGAATCAATCACAGCATATTCGATTTACTACAAATTATCACGCACTTTAAAGTATAAAAATACTTTAGCAACTATATTTATATAAAAGTAACTCTTAATCTGCATAATTACTATAACAACTTGCATATCGGGCACATCGATATGTGTGTTAAACAAAAGCTGAGATATAAATTTAGTCAAATAGTTAAATTTTAATAATATAAAATTATTTTCTAATAAATTTTCTGTGTAAATATACATCTTTTTTAACTATTATTATTTATATTACAATATAATTATTAAATTTATAAAAAGTTAGCTAAATCATTTTTAAATAAAATTACTTCTTGACTAAAAAATAAATAAAAATATAAAGTAGATTTTTTTTAAAAAAAATGGGATAAAAAAGAAAAAATGGGAAAGAGGTGGCAATAGAAAATACTAAAAAAACAAATAATATGTTGTTCGATAGAAAATAAATGATAGAGGTGAAACGAGGAGTTGAAGGGTATTTTAGGAACACTATAATTGCACACACTAATAAAAAAGTCAAAGTTCCTCACACTTAATATATAATATAGATAAATGCAAAGGAAGCAAGGAAAACAAATTAATTCTCTCACCATGCCTGCCGTTCTCCCTTTCCTCTCCATCTTATTAACCAAATAAGTATGTTTAGTTACCCGTGGGGCCTAACATGAGTTTTACAAAAAAGAGCCCGAGATGGTTAAGGGCCATTGCTACCCGGCGAGGTGGCAGTCCACGTTGAGCAACAGGAAAGAATCGTGAGGTGGGCTGTTAGCCTGCGCCACAACCAGAAAGGAAACGCAAGTCAAACGGGCAAAATAGATGGGCCATTAATTAAATGGCCCATCAGGAAATAATCTTTGTCTAATGGCCAAGACAATGTTTTCAAACCCAACACGGACCTGCCAGTTCGACCAGTCGGATAACCACCCGGTCAAGAAAATGGCTAGGGTAAACCTTCAAAATCGAAAGCTTCTCAAAATCAATGTATTTTAAGAGAACCGGTAGACCAGGCGGTTCAATCGGTGACCTAGTTGAACCTGAACTAGGTCGCCAAAACCGGCCAAGTCGATTCATATTACAAATTAATCCCCAAATTTGTTAACCTTAGTGTTTTTTTTCCTCCCCTTTTCTCATTTCTTCAGGCATAGCCAATTCTCATGCGAGTTTACGATGTCTTATGTGTTCCATCAGTCTCAAATCACAAATTCTTTATGGCTTAAGACTTTAATTAAGAACATTACATATGCTTGATTTAATTAGGACAATTAAAATTCTGGAGCAAAGTTTTTATCATTTTAATCTTAAATAGAATTTGTTTCTTTCTCTGTCTCTTATAAACTTGATTGATCATTAATTTATCTTTGTATTATTGTCTATAACATTATTTGCATTTTTTTTGTTTAAAATGTTAACTTTAAACAAAAACAATTACATGAATTTTTTATTATTTATTATTTTTGATAATTTTTTATAAGCCCAATTGATTTTCCGGTTGGATGAATGGTCCGGGTTTTAAAACATTGGGCCAAGATAAGATAATTGGATTTGAATTTGAATTGAACATCAAGATAAAATGCAGAAAATAAATGTGGGGAATCGATTCAACAAACTCAGAGGAGGTGCCACATTTTCTATAGTTATGAGACCAGACACTATAAAAGGGGCAGAGCATCAAGGAAGTGGACAAATCTACACTAGTGTCGTTAGCATGGGCTGACTCAAGATGCTGGAGCGGGACGACTCAGGGCATCAGCGTGGACTGACTTTCCTTTTTCTTTTTAACTTGTTAGGACGAGCAACGGTGCTATCTCGGTATCTCCTACAAGGTGGCTGCCTTGTGTTTATTTTAGTTCACTAGGTTCTTTTCATCGTTGAATAGCACCAATTATACAAAGTCCTGTGCCTTACAAGCAACTGAACTTCAGAGGTGGAGTGTGGCTTTACTAGCTTCTGTGATAAATGTCCTATTTTCTTGTGTTTTATCTGTGTTAGCACCATTTTTGTTATGTTTTTCTTGAATTAGTTGAAGCGATTGATTTCCTCTTAACAATAAATTGGTTGAATGTTTCTGATTTCTACTTCTCCTTAGGCATACGGGATTCTATTATTGCGAAATCAATGTGTGTTTGAGGGGCCACAAGTATTCTTGCGGATGATCTATTGACCAACAAGACATTGAGGGATACTATTAACCGAATTCTGGAATCCAGTAATAACAGTGCTGAAAATGCTGGCAGTGCATTTCAAGTCCAAGGTTTGTGTGTCACTATATCTCTCTCCACTTTTTCCTGGCTCAGTATGGAGTGTGCTATCCAACTAGTCATTCCCTCTATTGACTTGGTTTTGGGTGCAGACAATGAGTCACGCAATCTACAAGCTAAGGGTCCATGCCCTACACCTACACCATCTGTTGCCCCAGAAGGACAGCAAGTGCCTGTGGCGCCACCCCAAGAGGAAGAGATTCTAAAGATTGCAGAGACGATCGAAGAAAAAATATCTTCCAACCTGCCATTGGAACAGGAGAAATAGAGGACTCTTGAGGAAACAGCATCACGCATAAGGGCTCCATTGGCTGATGGAGAGGTGCAGCCGAAACCGATTTTTGGCGAAGCAGGTAAGTCATGTCTAAGTGACCTTTTAACATATCTATATTTAGGTCCATGTCCTGATTATAGAGTCAAATGGGGTGGGGAAAAGTGATTGATAGGTTATCTACTTTCATCTGCCTCCTCTTTTCGCTAACTTCTTGGTGGCTATAGCATTTTTATGCGGTACTCCTAGGAACTTTAGAAGAACTAAATGTAAATTTTTAACTGCGGATGGCAAATATGGGTGCGTAAATAACATCCACCAATTTTGTTGTATTCGGCTGAACCCTAATGTATCTCTCTCTCTTTGTGGTTTTATAGGGAAAAAGAATAAGAGAAACAATATTCGCATGCCTCTTGGTGGTGTGATCGTATTCCTAATCTTAATTGCTATTTTTCTTTTCTGACTGTGCATACAAGTAGAACATCAAGGTTATTGTGAAAATTAGTTAGGGGAAACATGCGCCACAAATGCACATTTTACCCTAATGTTACTGCTATTAGGTGTTCATATCATATCAAGTGTGATAGATTTGAATTGTTTTTGTCTTTCTATTGCTATTACAATCAACTTTCTTCTTAGATCGTTAGTCAACTGAGTTTCATTCAGTAGTCAACTTTAATAAACGTGTTTTGTTGTTTGCATAAGATCCACGTCGCGATAGGAATAGGATACGTTCTTACATAATAGTTATGTGTTAAATTTTATATTTTCGTTGCGTAGCATCCCAGGGCCTATACGACACTAACAGTTACAAATGACCTTGCTCGGGAAAAATCCCTTATGTATACATTCCTCCATAACTAAGACGGCAGTTTCAAGCCTCCCGTTTATTATATACTCATAAACCTTCATATCAGAAGAATTACCACTTTCTTGCATTTTATCCCATATATTCAGGACCATCCCACATTTGCCATACCTAGATAACCTCACAAGCAAACGTTTATAGGCTTTAAGAGATATTCTACATCCTGATTTTCTCGCCTTCTTATATATCATCAGTGCATCATGAGGCAGACCGTATCTACACAGAGGTTCAATCAATTCAATCACGGTTCCCGTGGAAGGAATAATCCCTCTACTTAGCATCTCATCAAACATTTCAATAGCATCAACAACCCTTCTACTTTTGAGAAAGTACGATATAATTCTCAAATAAGTATCCATGTTTGGCTAGAGACAATTACTCGCAATCCCCTTGTAATACTTCAGTGGCCCATCAATATCACCATTAGCAACACAATTAAAATAATGGCATTGTAAACCTCAACACTTAATTCACTTCCCTTCTCGCCCAAGAACTGGTAAATCTTGAGTGCATCATCGACTCTACCAGCTCTCCCGAATCCCTCAATAGCATAAGTAGCACAATCTAGTTCGACTCGATCATCACCATAGCCTTCAAAAGTTTCTCAACTTCAGCTACTCTGTCGAGCTTTGACCACCCGCCTATCATGCTATCATAGCTCGTGCAATCACACCGCACCTTCTCTCTCATTTTCTTGAACAGCAAACACACAGAGCCCACGTACGTGCGCTGGGACGAGCATTTCAATGCAACACTCAATGTTTCCTCATTACATGTCAACCCGTAATTCTCCAACTCTCCGAAAACTCTAGTAGCTTTCGATTTTTTTGACGAGTCAGGTTTGACATCACATGCGATTGTTCGAAAGTTCACAAGCCGGCTCGAGAGATTTTTATATTTTTAATATTTTAAAATATATAAATAATAAATAACATTGTGATGTTGATCATAAATTTGTACAGAATCATTAGTATTTTGTATGATTTACATGTATAAACAAAATATGAAAATAATATATAATAATATTTGTCGTTCATAATTTTTATTAAAAAAATGAGAAAAATAATATTATACTAAAAATGAATTTGAGCTTGATTTCAACAAGTTGATGAATAAAACTGAAATTTCATCATTTTGAATTGAGCTTGAACTCTCATAAATAGGGCTCGAGCTCAACTTGTTTACACCGCTCAAAATATGAGTTGAGAATGAAAATAATACACTTCATGAATACATATTTTTATTTATGAGAAAATAAATATGCAATAGATGCAATTACACAAGGAGAAAAAAAGAGTCCAGGAGATAAATAAAATATAATTCATATATAAAAAAAAACAAATATTTTTCTTTATTTGGAAGATTAATATTTATGTTACAGACACCATTACATAATGGAAAGATTTTTTTTTTATTTTTTTATATTGTAAATATAATATAAACATTCAACTAATTGAGATTTTTAACTCACTTAAACAAATATCAATCGCATTTCATAGTGCATGTCCGGACCTAATTTAACTGGCTCTACTACTCGGCTTTATAATCTCGGTCTTGTGGGCATTAACATAAAAATTGTCGAAACTTTTTTATTTTTAATTATGTGAAAAAAAAATATCATTTTAATTATTCGGTTTTAATTTGTACTAGCGACAATCCGGATGAGTTAAATAAAAATAAAAATAAAAATAAAAATTAATTTAATTATATAATATATATTTTTTTTATCAATACATTATATCCCCCCCCCCCCCCCACACACACATACTTGTTAGGATTTGAATCCTAGACATTGCACTCTCTACAATTTTAAAACGAAGTAAATGTCCATGTGGCCAATAAGATTCAAATAAGGCTTGATTATGCAATTAAAACTAATAGACAGTATAAGATTAGGTTGAAAAGTGAGAGAGAATATAGAATAGATAGGAAAAGGAAGAAAAATCTTTTAATAATTGAGAAGAGAGAGGAGAGAGAGAAGAAAGATGAGAGATTAAATAGTGAGGGGAAGAAGAGAGATATATTAAAAGTTAGATCAAAGACCCCAAGTAATTATAAGAAGGTGCTAGTATTTTATATAGTAGTATAGATAGTGTAGATATAATTCACAATTTGTGTGTGTGTGCTTTTAAATTTAACAAGGAGGTAATGGTAATATATTGAAAACTCGTAGGGAGGTAAATGTTATTTCCATTTTGTATTGCAATTGGGCGAAAGGGCCGCCAATTGGAAACTATTTTATTTGATCAAATTCTGCTAGGTGTCCAAATGACTGAAAATAAATCCAGCCCATCAAATGCTTCAGAGATTTTTTTTTTCCAAGGACTTTTTTCCCATTGTTTTTTATTAATTTGATTTATCAACAAAATTATCCCCAACTTGCATGCATTAATTTTTTTATTTGTTAATATTAGTGTAGTCTTTAACTCCTTTTTTTTTTCAGTTTTTTTTTTCTTTGCATTTTTTGCAACTTCGTTTACATTTTACATTTATTGCATACTATTTCGCACAAAGTAACCTTCGACAAACTGAGTGCTATTGTCACATATATTTCTATATGTTGAATTTTCAAAAGAAATTCAGTACTTGAGATAACCAAAATAAGGATAGTTAAAATATGGTTCAAGATACTGTAAATTGTACAATCACCATGAGTAATGGAAGTAGCTAAAGACGCGATAGTCTCACTGCAAAGAGAGTCTTTCAGTGAGGAGCAAACCTGCTTTGACACTACTCGGAGATTTTGGTCCTATCTATAGCTTGGTACAGTGGCTTCTTGCATATAGAGCACAAGCCAAGGCACCAACTGCTATAGTACGTATTGAGATAGCAATATCTCTATATGCGCTGCGGATTGTCACATGTCTCGGGGGGAGAGATGTCATGAAAGGTCTCTGCCCACAGATGTCCTATAGTGACAACAAAGATTCTATCCTCATCGCACTCCACTGCATCTTCGATAACCCTGCAGACCTTCAATCTTGGATGACTCCTAGGAGATGAGGTTGGATTAGTCTTGCGAACAACCAATAGTTGACGCCTCTTAGGAATGAGGCTGCAATAGAAAATGACATATGAAAACACGGGCATGTCTGCTATGTAGTTCTCAAGAGGGAGAGAATCAAAGCGTGCAACATATAGAAAATCCAGTAGACTGCTAGAACAACATGTGATAATTTCTGCTCACGCCCACTTCAAGAAACATACTTCAAGAAACAAATATCAAACACTGCAGACACAATTAATAGAAGCACTCCTAAGCAATTCTAAAGTAGACAAGTAAACTGTGATTCAAAATACGGCAAGACTTGGCATAATTTCTTCTCAGCCCAGTTCAATAAACACATATCAAACACTGGAGACTCAATTAATAGAAACACGTCTAGGCAATTCTAAAGTAGACAAGTAAAAGGTGATTCAAACTACGGCTAGACTGCTAAAACAACAAGTTCCAATTCATATATCAAACGATGGAGACTCAATTAACAGAACCACTTTCAAGCAATTCTAAAGTAGACAAGTAAAAGGTGATTCATAATACGGCTAGACTGCTAAAACAACATGCTCCACTTCATATATCAAACACTGGAGACTCAATTAACAGAAACACTTTCAAGCAATTCCAAAGTAGACAAGTAAAAGGTGATTCAAAATACTGCTAGACTGCTAAAACAACATGTCCCACTTCATGTATCAAACACTCGAGACTCAATTAATAGAAAGCACTCCTAAGCAATTCTAAAGTAGACAAGTAAACTGTGATTCAAAATACGGCTAGACTTGGCATAATTTCTTCTCAGCCCAGTTCAATAAACACATATCAAACACTGGAGACTCAATTAATAGAAACAGTTCCAGGCAATTCTAAAGTAGACAAGTAAAAGGTGATTCAAAATACGGCTAGACTGCTAAAACAACAAGTTCCACTTCATATATCAAACGCTGGAGACTTAATTAACAGAAACACTTTCAAGCAATTCTAAATTAGACTAAGTAAAAGGTGATTCAAAATACGGCTAGACTGCTAAAACAACATGTCCCACTTCATATATCAAACACTGGAGACTCAATTAACAGAAACCCTTCTAAGCAATTCTTAAGCAGACAAGTAAAATGTGATTCAAAATACGGCTAGACTGCTAAAACAATATGTCATAAATAATTTCTTCACATGCCCACTTCAAGAAACACATATCAAACACTGGAGACTCAATTAATGGAAACATTTCTGAGCATCAGGCAATCATAATAAAATTTACACAAAAGAAGATAAAATTGCCGATCTGATTTTTCAAAATAGCACACAAACATATTGCTGAGTAGTGTAAGCAAGCATTGTTGAATTTTGCATCTAGAAAACATAACTTGCAGTGAGATTGACTATATCCCTGTCCGAGACCACCATTATACATGATTGAGCTCCAACAGAGACTCAATGACTCAGAATCGCTTAGAAGTGAGCTCCAATGGAGACTATTTACAAGTGTTTCTCAATAAACATATATCAAACACCGGACATTCAATTAAGAGAAACGCAAATCCATTTCTTACCAACATGGCCAGCAGGTGCAAGAAGATCGCCGGCGGTTCCAACCTCCCCAACATGGCCAGCAGGCGCAAGAAGATCGTCGCCAGGGGGCCTGTGGCCCCTTATGGCCTCCATATCCAGCCCGATGGTTCTTGCAGCTCGCACCGCATCGGCAGCCCTAAATTCATTCTCCTCCGACGGATTTGGCGACGGCGGTGACTGATCCTCTTCCGACGGAATTGGTGGTGGCTGATTCTCCGCCAGCTGGTTGTTGGATGGTGACGCCATGGTAAGTGCGTGGTGTGTGAATTAGGGTTTAACTGAATATAAAAGGGCAATTTGTTTATACTTGTTTGCTTTAAGAATTATTTTGAGAATAAACAAATAAATTGAAACGAAACCACAGTGAAGAGAGGGCAGTGCACGCTGAGTCGGCGACCTCCTCCGTGATATTATCGCCGCCGTTGCCGTCGTCGCCGGTATTTGCTACCTATCCTTCCTGTAACATGTGGTTGAATTCTATGAATGAATTTCCCAACACTCACGACTAAACGGACTAAAACTTGATTGTGAGAGATGCTTTAGAACGACGCAATCTCAATATCTTAGTTTCCTTTTTATCAAAATTATAAATGAATATTCGATTGGATTCTAATTTTAGAGATGTCTTATTAATAATTAGTTGAAAAATAATTTAGTTGCTCGTCTCCATATCTGCAAAATGAATCAAGCTATTTGATATTCGATTTGAGATCGTCTATAAAAAGTTCATTTAAATTTGATTTATTAAACATAATAATCTAAGTTTAAACACTATCGTTTTCATTCGAAAAAAATTAAAACTCGATTCGATTAATTAAAATATAATAATACAAGTATAAAAATATCAAACTACTCAAATTTGGCTCAAGTTTGGTTTATTAAAGCTCGTTAATGATCAAACTAAATTCAAACAAGATTTCAAACTCGATAAAAAATTCAAATCACAATTTGAGCACTATTTTATTTGATTCAATTCGATTCGTTTACACTCATAATTATTTTGCCCATTGGAAGGTGCTCTTTCATTGTTTGAATATGCTTTTTAGGATGGTAGGCATGAAGAAGTAGACGTGTTAGCAAAATCATTGACCAATTATGTCGTCGTAATCATGTCTAATTGATTTGGTACTATATTTATTTCATAATGTGGAGTTCTTGTTTTCAAGTGCTGATGTTGGATTATGGAATGGCCGTGGCATTGAACTTGATATAATATGTGGTTCAGTTTTATGTTTTGCTGGATTAAGGCTTTGTCGGTGATTTTGCTTATTATTTGTTGTTCCTGAAGTGTTGAATCAGTTTTCACCTTATTATAAGATCATTTTTTTTGTTGATATTTTAGAGCGAATTATAAAAATTTCCCCTAACATTTGCATAAAATATATAAATTTAATGGAGGGTTGAAAATTTCAAAATTGTCAATAACATTTTATTTACAAACACTTCCCTTGAGTTTTGATGAAATTACAAAAAAGATCCCTCAAATATTATAATTTACATCCACACCCCCACTGGCGATAGTGGCCTCCCTAAGTCGAAAATTTGTAAAATACATATTTTAAGAATCGCCCTGCTCTCAACTCTGATTAATGATTCATCAACTTCGTTTGATCTCATTTAACTATTAATCAACACGGTTCGATTTTCACATTGTCAATGAACCTCGCTGGATTCTAATGATGTCAACACTACTGGAATTGCTTCGCTTTAAGGATTCCAGATTTATAAGAGTCAACCATGTTCAAGCCTCCTCATTGTTGGTCAAAAGAACTCTCCCTCCTTCGATTGTCGATTTGCTCGTCGGTGGTACCGTCGATCTAGTATTGTCACCATTCTCTAGATCTTGACCATCACATCGATCATAAAAGTCTTGAAGGGAAAAGAAGGAAAGAAATCCAACTATTTTCTTCCCTCTTGGTGGCAAAATTCTAATGGTACGAGCTTTTGGTTGGATAGGCAAACCTTATTGGGTGTATTGTAATTTTGATACTTGAGGAGGGTTCGCATTTTCAACAAACCTCAAAAGAGGTGTTTGCAATGTACTATTTTAACTAATAATTAATAAAATATTGAATGAGGATATTTCGAAAAAAGTACATAATGTTTTGGACAGAACCTAACGGGGTGAGTTTTTGGTTAATTCATGCAAACATCGGGGAGTAATGACAATTTTCAATAATTGAGA
Organism: Petrea volubilis; assembly: GCA_026212405.1. NCBI lineage: Eukaryota > Viridiplantae > Streptophyta > Magnoliopsida > Lamiales > Verbenaceae > Petrea > Petrea volubilis. The sequence continues at coordinate 10,190,232 of CM047876.1, read as the reverse complement.
GTTTTTTTGTAACTTCGTTAAACTTCAGGGAAGGATTTTATAATTTGACTATTTTTTCAAAAGGGCTTTTTTTAGATACTATCTCAAAGTAGCTTCAAATAAAAACATATTTTAAAGTATTTTTAATTATTGTATCCAAACGCAAAACTGTTTAGCTTAAAAAAAAAGCTCTAGTATAAAAAGCACAGTTCATAAGTATTTTTTAATCCCGTCCAAACTGGCTCATGGTTGAGTTTGAGCTCAAGCTCAAAAATTTTGAATCTGAGTTGAGCTCAACTCGAAGCAGACCATTGTGTTTATGAGTTGGCTCTACTCATTTTACACCCTTACAAGGTATCATTTTGTATTGCTAAGTGTTGTGTTACTGTGTGGTGCAGTTCGTTTTAACTGAGAATATTGCTTTTTTTTCTTTTATAAATGAATATTGCTGATTTTATTTGCAGTTTTTGCTAGAATATGAACAGCAGGACTTTATTTTAGTAAGTATTCATGTTGTCAAACGGGAAAACGGATTTTACTCATTTGACATGCTCAATTCAATTATGAGCCTCTTAATAGTATTTTATATTCATTCGTAACTTCTTTTTCATTTTTGATTATATTCTAGTACTTTTTTATAATTAGAGATATGGGAGAAGATATTAAAATCCTATTAAGGAGACGAAAAATATTTATGTCTTTTTGGTTTGAAGCTATGTTAGGCCCACTTGAATATGTTCTACACCTACAACTCAATAAACCCTCTTAAACCCAACACATTGAGTGTTTTTTTTTGGTTTATTGTGTGTAATTAGAAATGTGGATCTATATTTAAAATTTTGTAGAAGAAAATTGTACGATTGATTTTTTTAATATAGATATATATATATATATATATATCAGCTTTTAATTCTTTTGGGACATTATTCTTCCGTGATTATTTATTAGATTCTTTCGCAGATCATTGATAATAGTCATCAAGAATGGAGCTGGAGGAGGGTTGCATTGAGCGATCCCTCTCTAAAGTTCATACTGAATTAAATTTTTAATATATTTATTTAGAAATTTTAACTTTTATTTTTCCTAAATCATAAAAAATATTTTAATATAAATTATCGTCCCCAAAATAAATATTCCCGACTTTATCCTTAATAATCATGGTTAGTTTCACATGGTTCCAATCGGCATAAATCGTGTTGTTCCAATATTCGACCTAATTATATATATATGCCCCTGTCGATCTCTGAGGAATACTTTTGCCGTTACTTCTATCTCAATTTTTTTGCTTTTCTTAGCGACTCATGGAAAAATTATATTTTAGTATTATTTGTTAATTTAACAGTAGAAATTTCATCGCAAACCAGAGACAAATAATTGAAGTTATGGCATTCGGATATCTTGGGTGATCTACTTTGAAGTTTTGAGACGAAAAATACCCATTACAAAATTCATAATGATCGGAATCCGTCTCTAACCCCAATGAACGAAATTTTCATAAACTCAATTTATTTAACTTAATTGTCTACAACAAAACCAAATTTTAAATTGAAATTGTCCAAAATCGACCCCGCTATATATTCACAGATATGGTGGTCCGGCAGGGTTTAAATGGCCCAAGATTAGTATGTATTAAACAGGGTTAATTCCAATTTTGGTCCCTGACGTTTACCCCCAAGTCAATTTTGGTCCTTCACGTTCCGATATTTTCAATTTTGGTCCCTAACGTTACAATTCGTTACCCAATGTCGTCCCTCCGTCAATTTTTCCGTTAAATACCCTAATTTTATTTGCAATTTGCCCCATTAAAAATAAAAAAAATATCAAAATGCTCCCAAAATTTTTAAAAAAGAGCTAAAAACCCCCTTTAAAATAAAAAACCTCCTCAACCATTCAACCACACTCAATTTATTCTTTGACATTGTTTAGTTCAATATTTTAATATATCGATAAAATAATAAAATAAATTATTTTCATAGCCTATATCTACTTAAATTTATTTTCATAGTTTGAAACGGTAATTAAAATTTTTCAATATACAGATAAATTTATGAAATAAATTAATCTTTAATCTTTTAAACTTTTCAATTTAAATTTTCATAGCCTATATCTACTTTTGATATTTTACTTTCAATTTTTTTTTCAAATAAATCGAACAAATGAACAAAATTGTAAAATAAATATATATTTTTTAATTCATAATTGTAAAATAATATGGGTTCGAATCCTATTGCTTATAAAATTTATTTTTTTGTGCCTAAATATTTCAAAGGGGGGTTTTTAGCTCTTTTTTAAAAATTTTGGGGGCATTTTGATATTTTTTTATTTTTAAGGGGGCAAATTGCAAATAAAATTAGGATTTTTAACGGAAAAACTAATAGAGGGACGACATTGGATAACGAATTGTAACGTTAGGGACCAAAATTGGAAATGTCGGAACGTGAAGGACCAAAATTGACTTGGGGGTAAACGTGAGGGACCAAAATTGGAATTAACCCTATTAAATATAATTAATGGGCATAAAGTCTTCTTTAATTAACAATATCTGTAACTTACTCCCTTTGCCCCAAATTATTAGTCATTTTAGAATTTTTTTTTTGTCCCACAATATTTATCATTTTGAGAATTTTAAGAGAGCATTTCTTCTTCTTTTTCAAATTTACCCTCGTTTTCCTCAACTAAAACTCGTTAATTATCTTTAGACAATCAACTAAAAAGAAAGGTATTTTTGTCAATTTTTTTTATAAATTTAGCTAAAAGGGTGCTATTAATTGAGTTAATTAGTATGTGTGAACAAATCTAAGACGACTATTAAAATGGAACTGAGATAAATCTTAGTATAATTACTTCGAGTCTCAAGATAAATCTTATTATTTGTTTATAAAAGAAAGCTATGTTGGGAAGTAAAAAAAAATATACATAATTAGCGTCCATTAGTGTATCAATATATATATATATATATATATATTTATATATAAACTCCTTCCATTCCCTTTTATCGTTTAAGGTTTTTACATAAATGTATAAAACTTTAAATACATAACTATTGTATAAAAGTGCATCCCGTTGCTATTGCAATACTGTTTGGGCCCTAAAAAAGTAAATTTTTGTATCAATTCAGAGTGGGCTGATATTGGTTTTTTTCGCTGTGCCGAAATAATATTAACAAAGCCCAGGTCACTTCGGCATGTACAAGGAAGCCTATGGTGGAGGGCCATGCCGAAATGAAATAACGGCCCATGACCCAATCAGAAATAAAATGGGGAAAAATAAGATAAATATGAGAATAATCAGATCCCTTATTTTTAGGGGTTGTTAGATAGGAGTAACTAACTAGATAAAGATAAGGCAAGAAATTATACCTGAACATGGCTAAAATAAAGGGCAGATACTGCTGGAAATTTGAAATCTAGATGACATGGCATAACTGCCATATCCTAAAAATAAGGATGGTCATCTATGTCAAGTGGCAATCCGGAATAAAATGGTTAGTTCTAAGAATAAAGGGTGGCGGTTGTAGCTTGAAGGCTATAAATGGGAGCTGGATTCACCATTTGAAGAAAACACAATGTCAATCAATCAACACAACACAAAAACTCTTCCAATCAAGAAGTCAACACTTTTCTGATTTTTCTTAGTTTAAATGAACAAATATTAGCTTTAGTTCAGTAGGTAGAAAATCGCTACGAGTGTTTGTAGCCATATCTCATTTGGCTTGAAGTGAGGATATCAATGCACTCATTCCGTAACGTCATGAGGTCGTAGTCATCACTTACTCGGATTGGGCCCGGTTCGAGGTGAGATATTAATGCGACGGAGTGGTACCCAGCATCCATATCGAATGCATGCATGAAGAAGAGTGCAAACGGTGTCAATCAATGCTCGTCGAAGTGAACAACCTCTGAATACACACACAGGTAGATATGGCCGAAGTCATCAATGTGGTCGATTTGTAGCTAGAGTTCTTAGGGACTGCTCAATGCATCTTTGTCATAGATATAGCCCCAGTCATCATTGCGTGTGTTTGTAGTCAAGTCCTGTAAAGTCCGTGTGGCGAGTAGACATCGTCTTCGAATTCATTTTCTCTTCGATTTAAAGCTTTTTGACCTTTTTCGATTTTTGAGAGTGCTGAATTATTAAGTCCTACATCGAGTTGTAGGCAAGTAGAACCTCAGGGCTAGTGTTTGCCTACTCCAATTCAGTCGCTTTACAGATAGAAGTCTTAGGCGCACTATATCACTTTTCACTTCGAACCACAAGACTTCCACTTGTGTGCTCCTGTACATTGGCACGCCCGCACCCAAATATCAGGAGCTCACTTTGAATTTGCTATTTTTTTATCGAACTCAGCCGGTTCGAACACTGAGCGACCATTTCGGCGCGACCGCAGAAAATTTATGCAAACATATCTTTCTGGCATGCCGGTGGGACAACACTTCAGTTTTCAAAAATGTTTTGTCAGCATTTTGGTCTTAGGAAGCACGTTTTATTTTGATCAATTGCATACTTGCATTCTGTATGGAAAAATCACAAAAAAATTGAAAGTTAAAATTCATAAAAAGCAAATCATGGCACCACCAGGCTTAAAGAGCCAAACTCAAGCTGGCCTCTGTTCAGACAATGAAATCGAGGCAACCAGTGATCAGAATGAAGAGATGAGTGGACATAATCTACCTCCCAATGCTCAGGCTATCATTAACAGGCTTGAGCGAAATCAAAGAGCGTTTGAAGAGGCTCTGATTCAGGAAGCACCCGCCTTACTGGCCAGAGTGGTGCATTATATCTGATGGAGAAGTGGATCTGGGAATCTAATCAAAAATTCCAGGAGTTGATAGAAAGATAACATAGAGAAGAATTGGAGAGGGCCGAACAGATGGCCACCATGTTACAATCACTATGAGTAACCGATCCATATTGTGGAATGAACTTGTGCAACGTGGCGGCAAGAATGGACAACATTCCACCGGTGAGAGAACTTCTGCGATGAAATGAGGTCGAACAACATCACAGGCCTGACCATACCAATGCACGGCCAGAAGGATTGAACATTGGAGGTAATCATTGCCGTGGAAGATACTCCAACATTGATATCGGCAAAAGAGTGGCGTTCGAGTCCAAAGGCGTACTCTTGGAGGGGGAAGGATTGGGCTCCAAGAATCATTCTGACGGGCCTAAAATCCCCTACGTAATGCCATACTGGCAGAAAGACCCCAACCTGCTACCAATCGAAATGACAACACAGCCGTGTCTCGACAAGAGATACATGAAATATTGCAGCAGGAACTAGCGAGGCATGAACGATTAGCCTCGCCACCTAGGTATTCTCGTCCCTACCCCCCTTAAATTGACACGATTCCTTTTCCCCCAGGGTTTAGGGTCCCAGTTTTTACTTTGTTTAACGGGGATGGGTCACTGACCACAATCGAGCATATTGCTAAATTCACCACACAGTGTGGCTATAGCTAAACCGTGGCTAATAACACAACCGATCTATTTTAGCCACGACCTAACCATGGCTAAAATGGACATCGATCTTGATTGAGCTTATGAACCAAAAGAATAAATTGAGTTGGATTTAACTAGTCAAAAAACATTTGATATAACTTGTAAAAAATAGCATCAGTGCACAAATGATAAATGTTAGGTACCAAAATGCACAATTACAAAAGTTGGATACCAAAATGCAAAACACCCCAAATGTTGGAGTGTTTAATGTAATTTACTCTTCTTTTTATTGTTTCAAATGCTCCTACATATTTAAATTAGATATTTTACACCTCTGCCTAAAATTAGTATGATAAGTTTTATAGTTTTATGATTGTATAAGGTAATCATGATTAAACTAGCATTTGCCCCATGCGTTGCACCGGTATATATTATTTACAAAAAATGATTTATTTTTATAATATTTTCAATATAATTTCACTTTATTAAAGAGAATAACATTTTTCATTATTTATGTCTCTCGAAAAGAGAGTATACAATCAAATTTAGAATTCATATCATATAAATTTATGTAATTATAATTTAAAGATAAATATTGCATCGATATTGTGAAATTAATATTGGTTTTACTTTTGTTGGATCCTTTCTACGCATATGCATTTTGCAATAGCACATTTTACAATATTGATATACATAGATTAGTCTTTTATGACAAATCTTTTAAAACTATGAGTAGATGCGTTCATATTACAATTATTAATAAAGTTTATTTATCTATTATATATATATATATATATATTAGGAAATACGTAAATTAAAAGTAAAGAAATGGAAAAAGATAGAAATATTATGAAAAAGTGAGTTCGCACCACATGCTTGGATAAATACAAAGAGTATGATTCTATAAACAAATTCGAAAATTATTCATGCAAAAATATTATATTAACAATGTATAAATCCGTCAAAGTACTTTCTTGTCCTTCATTTTCTTCTTTTCCTTGTTTTTACTTTTTTTATATAATATTATATCTATTTTTTTTCCCTTATATATACAATCCACTCAACACACCTAATAGATGTAAGTTGAAACGCTACACATAAAAGGGGAAAGTAAGAGGAAAAAAGGGTTCGAACTCAAAACCTCAATGGTGCTAAGTTCAAGCCCCTGCCACTAATGACAGTATTTATATCTATATTATTATATATTTGAGAGTGGTTTGTTGATTGTAATTGTCCGATTTTAATTGAGTAGAATTTTCTGGTGTTTTTGAATTTTTTTACTCTAAAATTAATCATTAGTTGATAACTAATCTATAATAAGAAAGCTTTTAAATTAATAGATTACGCGTAAATCTCTCCCTGATTAATTCCATAAATTTAGGAACTATTCAATATTTCTTGTGAAAAGTTTACCCGCTACTTAGTCTTTCAATTGAGTTCGGATACACTCTTTTTGGAACTCCCCTTACTTATCAAGCCGGAGGGCACCCATAGCAGGTTTAGAATTCTTCTTGTTTCATTTGGAGCTTGAGGCGTACTCTTTGGCGATCGAGCCGTACAGAGACCCATTTTATTCTATCTTCCATGTTAGGTCGGCTGTTGAATTAGTTTAGTAAGGAAATTCTTACTTCGTTAAGATCCATAGCCAAGATGTGCTTTGCAATAGGCCAAGGTAGTTTATCACTCTGTAAACAAAACAAGCCACTAGTTAAGAGGTTAGTTACCATGTTCGGTATCAATAGAGAAAGTAGAGGAAGATAGTGACACAATAGCTCTAACATAAGATCTCTAAGTAAGCGATACAATTTCAATCATTTACAGTCAATAAGGAGCGTAGCAGCTCGACCAAAGGGAGAAGAGTTGTATAGAGACCCATTTTATTCTATCTTCCATGTCGGATCGTAAGACTTTCAATAATTTCACAAGAAATCTCTCATGTGGAACTCAAAGGCCACCTCTGACAGTGAGAGATTGTATTGTGTCCATGTAGTAATTGGACATAAATGCTTAATTGCGGCACAATTAATTCATGTAAATAGCAATAAGATATTTCTCTTAGTCTACTATAAGCCTCATTTGCCCAAACTCTTAAAGTGTATTTCAACTATTCTTCCTAGTACAACTTAAAAGTACAATAAAATAAGCGGGGCGAAGACCATTTCGAAGACAAGAGAAAACAAGAATAAAAAAGAGCAGAATTTGAAGGTAACTCCCACTTTCGCTCTCCCATCAGTGTGACTAAACTCATCTCCATTTGCAGCCTTAACCTCTAGGCTTTCATCCCTGCCTTCTCAATCCATGAAAGCTTCTAGGTTTTTCTCATTACTCTACTTCTTGAAACTTCTTCCACCATAAAACTTCTTCTACTTTCAACTTCATCAACAAAAATCATTCATATTTTAACAGTATTCTTTTGAGAATTGTCACTGAAATGATTATGCTTAGGCTCAAGCCTTTCATCAGCTCTCTTATACGGGTAGGAGTAGCGAGAATAACATCTTAGTTTTGCAAGAACTAGTTCATACCATGAGAAACTTCAAGACTAAGAGGAGGGATATGATTATCAAAATTGACCTCGAGAAGGCCTATGACAAGGCCAATTGGAGGTTCCTTGAGCAAACTCTCCAGTTCTTTAAATTCACAGATTCCATAGTTGGACTCATTATGAGTTATGTCTCTAGTATGCAACCCTCAATCCTATGGAATAGCGAACCCCTAGAACCCATACACCTGAATTGCGGATTTCGTCAAGGGGATCCTCTATCACTATATCTTTTCATCTTGTGTATGGAAAGATTGGTGTACATGATTGAAGAAGCGTGAATAAAAAAACTTGGAAGCCGGTTGCTAGTTGTCAAAGTGGGCCTAAACTTTTCCACCACCTATTCACAGATGACATCATCTTAATGAGTCACGTGACCTATAGTTGTGCACTCACTGTCACAACCATCCTCACCAATTTTTGTGAAGCGTTAGTTCTCAAGATTTACCTTTCCAAATCCAAAGTTTTTTTCTCCCCTAAGACTCACCCTGACATCAAAAGGGACATAGGTGCCACTCTTAGGCTTGGCGTTACTTCTAATATTGGTAAATACTTGGGAGTTAGGATTACCAACAGGCATAACGTGAGTGCTAATTATTCTAACATGATTGAGAAGGTTCAAGATAAACTTTTGATGTGGAAGGCTGAACACCTCAATCTCGCTAGGAGAATGACCTTGATCCAATCGATTTCCTCAGCCATACCCATTAACACCATGCATGCAAGTTAGTTACCCCTAAGGTTTGTAACCGACTTGATAAAATCTATTGTAGCTTTCTTTGGGCCACGGATGGCAACCCGATAAGGGTTCACCTTATGGAATGGAAAAAGTCACGAAGAAAAAATCCAAAGGGGACTAGGATTGAAAGAAGCTCGTAAAGTGAGCATGGCCATGCTAGTTAAGGTTGGATGGAGGGTTTTGTAAAGGGACAACACCTTATGGGGGAAAATTTTGAAACAAAAGTACCTCAAAGGGAATGGCATTCTCACACATCACACCAAGCCTCAAGCCTCATCCCTTTTGAAAGGAATTATTAAGAGTGCTAGGGCAGTTGAGGACACAATCAAGTGGAAGATAGGTAATGGGACAAATATCTCTTTGTGGCATGATAGATGGGTGGGGGAGGGGGTGATAGAATCTATAACCTTCTTCACTCAAGTGTTCATGAGGATGAGACTGATTTTAAAGTGTGTCATATCATTAGTGAATCTGGCCAATGGGATCTCTCTAAGCTCTAGACTACCATTCCGAATGACATTGTGACCTCTATCCGTAGTTTGCCAATTCCCTACAATAGGCTAAATGATGACACTTTCGTACGGAGTGCAATGGGCAGTGGCCCTTCCATACATAAATTGGCTTATGACTTTTTGGCTTTTCAAGATAACACCAATGACATCAACCCACACAATTGCAAGTGGATGTGGCTTTGGAGACTACAATGCCCACAAAAGCTTAAGTTGTTCTTTCAACTTTGCACTCATGATGCACTCTTCACGAAAAAGGCTAGGATAGATAGGCACTTAGCTCAATCAGATAGATGCACTAGATGTAACTCAGCGAGGGAGGATATTCTGCACATACTCTTTCATTGCCTAGAGGCGAAGCAAATTTGGGAATTCTTAATTATGCCCACTAAGTCTCATGTTTTCTTACCATTTCGTATGACAATTGGTTTGAATGTAATCTTTTCACTTCTTTCCGAAACATCATATGGCCCGAGTATGAGTGGAAATTCATGTTTATTGCCACGATTTGGAATTTGTGGAAAATGAGAAACAACTTCATTTTTAACAATCATCATGATCCTATCTTGGAAACTATTATCTCCATCAGGAGGCTTGCAGTAGATATGATCCAATCTTTTCCATACTCTACAAGTAAAAACATAGCAATGACCTCTCAGTCCGGATGGCAAAACCAAGCTAATACAGATGGGAGTTACTATGATGCAACATGATTAGTGGTAGCAGATGGTTCAGTAAGGGAATTGGCAAAGGAACTTGCTCTTTGGGTTTGCATGCAAGTTGGGGAGAGTCACTATCACTGCTGCGGAGCTGCTAGGGTTGTAAGAAGGGTTGAAGTTAGCTTGGGATAGGAGACTCCAAATATTACCTGTAGAAGTTGACTCAAAGGTGGTTTAGGCTATGCTTAGAAATGTTGGAACAACTTTTCACCCTATGGGAAGCATCATTGAGGATTGCAGTGAATTACTCTGGAAACCATGGGATATCACATTCGAGCACACTAAACACGAAAGCAACAAATGCGTATACATTTTGGTCAGATTGGGACATCATCTACAACAAGGTAGCGTAGTATGGGATAGCCCGATCAAAGAGATGGAAGAGCTTCTCATGGAAGATAGATTTGAAGAGGGGTAGAGGCCCATGACTTCTCATGCAGTTTCATACTTTTGCAAGTTTTTGTGCATGCCATATGCAATAAAGTGGATACAAGAGAATTATGGAATTTCTCATGAGATAATACAACTAGAGACCCTTGATTATGGTGATATTTTAGGAGAAAATTGCAATTTTAGAACACTAATTTTGACCAATTGTACGTTTAAATGGGAGAGGCAAAACTCAAGGTGCATGGCAAATGTTGTATAGAAAATTCTGAAAAATTTTGATGTTAGTACTTTGGCTGCTAGAGTGGTGATTTTGACCGAAAATCACCACATCATCACCAAAAGTTGTTTACGTGGCAATAAATTTGGAAATTTTGTTGACATGGCCAATGACTTGAATTGTGAAATGATGTTAGCTAACACCTTGGCCTACTATATCCATATAAAAGCAAAAAAAAAAAAAAGTAAAAATTAATATTACATATAAACTATATATATATATATATATGTAAATATTTGTTAAAGATAAGAATGAGAAAAAGAAAACACATTACCCTCACCCCTACCTTACTTTCAGAAATGTCTAGCCATCCAGGGTGCTGCCTGAAAGAGGGGTTGGCCATGGCATGTTGTGGTGCAAAGTAAGCTTTACCTTCCCAATGAAAACCATTGCCCTCTTTTCTTGCATTGCCACTAAACCATTGCCATTTTTGTTGAACTAATAAGAGAAAATATATTTGACAGGAGGTTTGAGGTGGAAGATTAAAAAAAATGGGGAAGGAAAAAAGGGGTTTTCTCAAGCAGGCTTTGATGGTGGTCGAAAGTGGGAGGATCATAAAGAGCTTGATGAGACGAGTCCGGTGGTGGATCGCCGGCAATAGGGAGATTGGCAATGAAGAAGGCGACGAGAAAATAGCTTTGACTGAGATTCAAATGAACTTAAATGGCATTGACTCTTAGGGTATTAAAGAGGTGGAAAGACAATGATATCGAGATTATGTTTGCATTGAAATTCTGGCTATGGTCAGCTGCCTCTGGTGGCGCCGACCGCAGGGAGTTCTCCTAGAGTCTGGAGAAGAAGACTAACTCTAGGAAAAAAAAAAAAAAGAAAAAAATGGGTCGTGGGGTATGGGTGGGAGAGGGGGAAATTTCTTATATATATATATATATATAATATATATATTATTAACGTGGCATATTTTCGATCAAAATTCTCAATCGGATCGGGCGTGCCACATGTCATCCTTTCCACGTCATCAAGCTCACAGGCCTAGGCTCTCGATCGAATTAGGGCTCATCGATTGGTATATCGAGCTCTCGTTCCGGACTAATTGATGGCACCTACTCGAACCCACATTCAACTGAGACCATATCGAGTCCAACTAATCCTTGCTGGCATTAAATGCTCTGTCAGCCCAAGGTGAGGGGTTACCACCTAATCCCATGCCTGATTAATTGAGGGCCAATTAATGCCCTAGGAACCTACCTTTAGGCTTATGGTCACTCCACCTCATCACATGATGGCTTACTAAGCCTAAGGGTCCCATAGGGTGCGACCTACGTGGACACACTATAAAAACCCTTGCATTTATGGTAATAGGGGGTCATTAATTACTTTTCACCCACTTACTCTGTTCAAATCTCGACTCAATCCGATCGATTAGCTTAACATCGAAGGATCTTAGTCGAGACTCATCTCGACTAGCTCACGTTGTCTTTCCCTTGTTGCAGGTCAATTTCCATTCAAATCCCCTCGCCTTCACGCTCCATCAGAGTTCCCGATTGAGGTTGACCAATACCAAATTCGACCCACATCAATTATTATTATTATTATTATTATTATTATTATTATTAATAAATATCTATATATATTTAGATAATTTACATGCAACATGTAATTTATAAATTACATATATTATATTAATTTATTAAATATTAATTTTTTTGATATTAATCTTAATTTTTATTTTTTTATTTATTTTAAATTAATTTATACTAAGTTTCCCTCCAAATTTATTCCGAGTCATGTGTGGTGTAATTGTAGGTGGCATTATAAATTTTCTAATTGGGTAATTGGGCATCAAAATGCCGCTTAATAGTCACGTGTATGCTACGTGTAATTTTTCCAGCCAAAATCATCACTCTGGTGGCTAAATTCCTAACATTGCAAATTTTTTGAAATTTTTTATGTTGCATATATCACCCCAAAACTTTATATATTCTAAATGTGCAATTGGACAAAGTTAGTGTCCTAAAATTGTGAAGCTGATATACCTTGAGAAACAGAAAAGGCATGGAAACATTTGATAGGTTTTAGTGTAATTCGAATGGATGGATAGTATTTTTTTTTTCTTTCTTGAATCTTTTGCTTATTATTTCTCTTTCATCATCATTTTATTAGCATTTTGAGAAAAAAAATATTATCATGTTTGAAGATTTTGAGGAGTATTTGTTATATCTCCACAATTTTAATTTATTTAAAGAGATTTAAGCTAATGATTCTTATTACTGTAATATAATGATTAGAAAATAATTTTTGTATATAGTCAGAAATTAATATAAAAATAAAACTTAGACTCTATCTCACATTTTATAAAGAGAATTTCTCTTTTTTCCGGGATCAACAATATATTTCAAAATTATTTTTTTTTATGTCTTTTTAAAGTTTGTAAATGCGTATAATTTGGCAAACAAAGCTGGTTTTGGAGGAAAAATGAAGCATAGATATATTTTTTTTTCCCCTAAACTCAATAAGTATCCTTTATGAAATTAAGAAAAATTAATTATTCTTATATACTTCTTACAGAGCAATTGTGCATCCGTGCATAACATGGGCTTTACGCTAGTTTTCACATATTCAATGAGTACTCTATACAAAACATCGGTACATAGCAACACGCACATTTGACTAAATAGTAAATACTATACCATCCATGCTATATAGACTCCTACAAATCCTGACTCACATTTGACTAAAATCGGATATCAATACATATATTTGACTAAGACTTCTCACTAGCTAAGAACCGCACGTCTTGATTACCAAGTGAGTTATACACTTGGGTATCATACAAAGATTAATAATATATATATATATATATATATATTTTTAATTTTAACCATTCATCGATTCACTGATTTATTAATTTGGATTTGAAAACTGCAGAAGTCCAATATAGTCGTGACCCTCCGACCCAATTATTTCATTCAAAATTCCAAAATTTAAATTTTAAATATTGTTTAAGGGATTTGCGTCTCATTTCCGTAGATTAACTAGGAGTTAGTAAAGATTTATAATATTTGCTCAAATCTTCAAACGTCAAAATTAGTTATCACTAACTGTGTCTATCTTGCTTGGACTTTATATGTTCCTTTCTTTTTGATAAGCTTGGGATGGCTCTGACACCGTCCGACACAGCTGCCCTTTTCAGAGTCATATTTGATAAATTTGACTAAACTTAGTGCCATTCTCATCTTTTTATGTCCCTCAAATTATGAGAATAATTAAAGGGCTGATTCATTAATTAATTAATTAACAGGGAAGAGATAAAAGCATATATATAGGTGTAAAGCATATCTTTTAATTAGTGATGATGAATAAAAAAAAAAAAAAGGTTATCCCAAGAGCACATTATATTCTTCTTGAAAATATGCCATACCTTACTCCATATCCAACATCATTTCAACCCAAAAAATAATCCAAGTTAATTATATAGGTCGAAAAGATACAATCATAAAAACATAGTGAAATAATTAAAATTAATTTTGTTTAATTAATTAATTTATCGAGTAATGCCATTAGTGTCCTAAGTACATTGATAACTTTTTTTCGTTTTTTTCCCATTATCCAATTTGGGTTGTCTTGAAGACAAAATTTCTTGATGGGATCAGTCTGATTTTCTCTTTTTGCCTCCTAGTCATACTCTCCCTCCCTCTCTCTCTCTCTCTCTCTCTCTCTCTCTCACACACACACACACACACACACACAGACGCACACACACACACACATCTCTTGAGAGCATCTCACGTCAATCTCCAAAGTTAAGGAATTGAAGAATGTGGAGAGGGGGAGGAGGGGAAGAAAAGGATACCCTCCAAAGTGGCTAAAAACATTGCAATATATTTATCAAAAAAAGCTAGCGTACGCAGTCCAAAAGAAGAATCCTGGCCACACCCACGCAACCTGTTTGGTCCTCTCATTTCTGTAATTCCAACGATGCCCCACACCATGCCAATTAGTGTAAAATTTCACGAGGGCCGGTGGAAAACGTAGATGCTTAGTGGTCGGATTCGAAATTTTTTTGTATGTACTCGACGTGAACTCCAAGTCTCCACTCATATATGATTGTAAAGGATATTTAATATGTAAAATTTTGATATATTTTATTGAAATATATGAAATTTGATAAATATATTATATGCATCTCCTATTTTATTACATAAATATACACTCAATTTAAAGATTTCAGGTAAAATATATAACTAAGAAAATAACTTTATACACATAGCATAAATATATTTAATGAAATAGAAGATGAAATATTATTTTGAAATAAGAGATCTTATTCGTATCATCAGTGGCTCAACAATGAATGCTTACAAGCATTTTTGGTTGGGATTTTTTATTACACAAAATGAAATAGTTTGAAAATATTAAATAAGATTTATCTTGAAAAATAAGAGAATCCCATTTACCTACGAGACAGAAGAAAGTAAAATGGATTTTATCCATGACTTCAATTTTGTAAAAGTTTGAAATAAAACATCAATTTCTCAATTTCCATTACCTCGCACCGTCCTTTGCGTGATTGTTTCTTTACACATATGCACAATATTCCTACATGCATATGTATATCTATCATTCCTTTGATCCCAAATTTTTAATTTTTATATTTATTTGTGGGTATCAAAATGTTTGCAAAAACTCGTACTCGAATAGTTTAATCATGAGATTTCTTAGTTAAATTAATGACTTGACGTTACTAATTATTATTTTTAAGATAAATCATACATAAACACCAAATTAATTTTTATTCAATATTTTGAAAATTTAAGTAAAAACTTTAATTTCAAAACGTACAAAGAAAAATTACTACAAGAAAACACTCAATTTACAAACGAAAAATTTTGAAGAGTAGACTCTGTATAGATATAAGACATTTTGTAATGAATTCGTTACGAAGCTCTCTTAAAATATAACTAAAACATGTGACATATTTATCAACGTTTATGTGACGAATAAATTTTTAATTTTTTCTATGATGGATCTCTTTAAATTTGTAGTGAATTATCTAGTTAGTATATTGGTATTTTCTTGCAGTATACACGTAGTAATAGTACCATGACAAACGAAAAATTTGAAGGACGGACTCTGTATAGATATAAGAGATTTTGGAATGAATTTGTTACGAACCTCTATTAAAATATAACTAAAAGAAGTGACATATTCATCAATTGATTTGTGACGAATGTTTTTTTTGTTTTATGATGGATCTCTTTAAATTTATGGTAAATTATCTTGTTACTATATAGGTATTTTCTTACAGTATACAAACATACACGTAGTAATAGCACCATGACAAATTGAGAATGGGCACCATATTCTACGTGTATCTATGTTGATTATCTATTACTCCTTCTGTCCCAAATTATTAGTCAATTTAGAAAGTTTTTTTTCTCCCACAATATTTGTCATTATGAGGATTTCAAGAGAGCATTTATTTTTCTTTTTCAAATTTACCCTCATTTTTCTAAACTAAAAACTCATTAATTATCTTTATACAATCAATTAAAAAGAAGGGTATTTTTGTCAATTTTTTTTATAAATTTAACTAAAAAGGAAGCTATTAATTGACTTAATTGGTATGTGTGAAAAAATATAGGACGACTAATAACATGAGGTTGAGAGAGTATTTTTTGGTTGTAACGTTTTATTTTACATTATTGTTTTTTGAACATCCAAGCATTTGCAAAAACTCAAGCTCAAGGTTCATTGCCTCATTCAAAAGGCTTTTAATTAAATAATAACAATAATAATAATAATAATTTCACATTACTTACTCTAACTTGTTATTTTTAAGTATAACTTGTTATTTTTAAGATTAATAATACAAAAATACAAAAGAGAATATCAACTTTTATTTAATGCTCTACAAGCTTTAATTAAAACTATCTAGGAGGGAGAGGGATTGAGAAAAAAGTTAAGAAGGAGGGGCATGAATGTCAAACACACAAATGGCCAAAAAGAAGAAAAGCATATAGCTTCAAATAAGCTGACACTACTCCCCAAAACTTTACCCCCATCGCTCTCTCTCCCCCCTCCCCCGCTTCTCTCTCTACATATGCTTAATACCTAAGGCTATTTTCCCTTTCATCTTTCCCAATCCTTCACATCTTCTGCAAAACAATCTCCAAGATCCGAAGAAAATACCCAAGTAGTTTCTCTCTCTACACTTCCATGGCAGATGCAGTTGACCATGCAAATAATCCAAGTAAGTTCTTCACCCATTTTCTCTACAAAGCAACCCTAATAACCATTTTTCTAGTTTTGCTTCCCCTTTTTCCTTCACTAGCCCCTGAGTTCATCAATCAAACTTTACACGCCAGAAGCTGGGAGCTTCTGCAGCTGATTTTCGTGGGCATAGCTGTGTCTTACGGGTTATTTAGCAAGAAAAACGATGAAACTGATAAAGATCATCATCAGGGGTCGAAGATTGATAATGCCCAATCGTATGTGTCCAAATTGCTTCAGGTTTCGTCAGTTTTTGATGATGAGTCTGAGGCTCTGCAGAATGTGATTGATGAGAATAATGGTAATAATAGCAAGGTTCAGACATGGAGTTCTCAGTATTATAGAGAGGAACCTGTAGTTGTAGTGGCTAAAGAAAGCCCTGTTGTTAAAGAGGATAAGAATGGTAGTAGCGATGGTGTTTCGGAAATTACACAAAAACCCCTGCTTCTCCCTGTCAGAAGCCTTAAACAGCGTGTGATATCCGACCCGAATGAGGTGGATTCAGCTGATGATTCGGGTGGCGTAAACAGGTCGAAAAGAGTAGGGAGCAATTCGAGAAAATCAAGAAATGGGGAACTGGGAGGGTTGAACGTTGAGAAGAAGTTTGAGGAAAATGTGGTCCTTCGTTCGCCGATTCCGTGGCGATCAAGATCCGGGAGGATGGAGATGAAGGAAAACGGGGCAGACCCCAACCCGGGCCCGAGCCCGAGCCCATCGTTTCTTGTTTCGCCTCCAATGGAGGAGCAAGAAGTGAGTAGGGTGGTTGCATCTAGGTCTTTTAGATCATCAAATAGGCATAAGACTTCACCCCATAAGCTATCGCCATCAACGTCTTTTTCGTCCGAATCCCAATCCCGAAGCGGCTTCGAAGATGTTGTGAGGAAGAAGAGTTTCTCCACTTCACCACCAGCTCCGCCACCGCCGCCACCACTGCCACCGCGATTTCTCCAGAAGCCAGTGCTGACCAAGTCGAACTCCACCATCATGAACAATGCTCGCCCCACTTCCGAGAGGGTACTGAGGCGAAGCGCGAGGAGCGCGCCCACAGAAGAGGAGTTAATGGATGAGGGTGGAATGATGAATTTGAGGGGGAGGTCCGTTGGGACTTTTGGGTCTTCTAGTGGGTCTGTGCAGTCCGCGGATTATGGGGCGACCAAGTTTTTCGAGAAGAATGTCCCTGATGAAGAAGAGGAGGATGAATTGGTCGAAAAAGTGTTGATGGAAAACACTAGTGATGATGAAGATGATGATCACAACGACGAGTTGGAGATGGAAGAGGTTCGCTTTGAAGAGAGTAGAGGCAATGAAGAAGCTAAAAACGATGTTGATACTGATAGTGTTAACGACGTAGGACCAGATGTGGACAAGAAAGCCGATGAGTTCATTGCAAAGTTCAGAGAGCAGATCAGGCTGCAGAGAATTGAGTCGATCAGAAGAACGACCGCGCAGCGGCCCGGAAGAAGTTTTAGGTGAAAAGAGTTGTTATGGAAATTGAAGTTTCCATTTTTCAGCTTCCCTGATTGAAATTATCTTCTGTTAGCATTGGATGTTAACAATATACTTTTTTTTTTTCCTTGGGTTTTTCTTTGTATTTGCCAAATTATGGGTAGTGGTGTAGACGATATTTGCAGTGATGTACCAGCTGGGGTTCATCTGCTGTTAATCAGACGCATATTTATCTATGGTTTATCTGATATTTGCCACTGTTATGGCTTTGTCCAAGAATCTCAGTTTAATCAGCTCTAATAGTTGTATAAAAGTGAGAAGTTATTCATGGATATCTGTAATATTTTTATAATCTTTGTGGTGCATAGTTATGGTCATAAGTGAGCATATTTTGTAACATCTATTGTTTGTGGAACTTGTCAGTGGAACCAATT
This sequence comes from Petrea volubilis, assembly GCA_026212405.1. NCBI lineage: Eukaryota > Viridiplantae > Streptophyta > Magnoliopsida > Lamiales > Verbenaceae > Petrea > Petrea volubilis. The sequence goes on along the minus strand of CM047876.1, from coordinate 10,171,524 downwards.
TTAAACCACTAGTTCGGATGTTCTATTGCATAATTGTATTATATCTTCTATTAAGTAATACACGTCACGTGTATTGGTGAGTGTTTGAGATAAGAAAAGAGGTATAGAAAAAAAAAAATAGAGATTCTCTTTTCTAATCTCAACCGTTTACATGTATTGATGAGTGTAATAGAAGGTGTAGCATGATTATGCAATAGAGAATCCGAACTATTTAAAACATATGATCTTCGTTTATGTCCCTTTCTCGAAATTATAGTCCAATTTGTACAGAGGAGGTTGGGAGTGTAAATGAGTAAAGCTTGAGTTGAGCTTATAAGAATCTTCCAATTCGAGCACATCTCGTCTAAAAGATTTTAGTTCACACGCAAACACAAGCTGTTGAGCTTGTAAATTTAGGCTCAAACCCAATCTTATTACAAAGTTTTAGCTCAAGCTCAATTAGCTCATCTACAATTAAGCTTGTTCAAGGTCGAAGCTTAAAGTTGAACTCAGAACCACATGAATGTTGCTATAAATCTTGTATTAAATATGAATTTTATCATTTGTTATACACATATTATAAAATTGAATTAATATAACAAATAGTTTGAATATCTGAACTAATGCTAGATATAATTTTGATACTTCAACTATTACTACTTATATAAGTTTAGATATTATAAACACATAAGTGATATAGTTTTTTAATGGTAGTGATTAATACAAGCTTGCAAAATAATTTGATATTATTGACAACTAATATCATTGTAGTAATACAAACTTATTGTTGTTATTCAACCAGTCTCGCACCACCAACACTATTATCATTATTTATATTAGGGATAAATATTTTTTACTCTCCAAACTTTTCGTATTTTTGGACTTTACCATATAAACTTTTTTCACCGTTTGCCATCTAAACTTTGCATTTTTTTACACATTACATTTTTCGGTGGAGCTAAGGGCAAATGCGTCATTTCAGCTGGTTAAAGTCATATGACATACATGTGAATACTTTTAGATGGTAATATGTAAAAAATGCAAAGTTCAGATGGCAAATGACCAAAAACAAAAAAGTTTATATGGTAAAGTTCCCAACATATGAAAAGTTTGGACGGTTAAAAGTATTTATCCCATATAAAATGACGCATTTGCCCTTACTTAAAGTCACGTGATATGCATGTGATGGGATTTCGGTGAAATATTCCCCGGGAAAAATACCCTTAGATGGTAATATATAAAAAAACTCAAAGTTTATATGACAAACGATAAAAAAAAGAAAAAGTTCGTATGGTAAAGTCCAAAAACACCAAAAGTTTGGATAGTAAAAAATATTTATCCCTTTATATTATAATTTAAAATAAATATAAAAATAAAAGTTCGTGAGATTGATATAAAAAAATAAAGGCTTAATTACACTTTTGGTCCTGCAAGTGAGACCCCTTTTCAAATTTGATTCTATAAGTTTGAAGGTTGCACATTTAGAACTGTATGTTAGTTCAATTTGACACATTTAATCTTGAATTAACACATTTGCTCATAAAATTTTAAATATAGTCCTGTCTCATTTAGGACCTAATGTGTCAATTTAGGACCAAATGTGTCAAATTGAATCAACATACATGACTAAATGTGCAACTATCAAACTTACAGGACGAATTTTGAAAAGGGGGTCTCATTTACAGGACCAAAAGTGTAATTAAGCCAAAAATAAATTAATAAGGCTCGATGTGCTCTGGCCAAAAAAAAATGAAGCTCGAGTGCGCATCATTAGGGTCAATTCCTTGAACTCTTGAACTAGCTGAACTTCCTATTACATTCTTGATTCTCGACTTCTACAGTTTTGTGGCTTGCCTAATTGACATACAACCAGACCAGCTTGCTCCCAACCTATAATGCATGGACACGGCATAAAATGATCCCATACAGTGTCGGACAAACATGGCTCCACGGTCTCGACACGTGTCCGACACAACAAAAACACGTCCGAAAATTAAAAGAAAAAAGAAAAAATCTGATACGGTGTCGGGCATGACTGAAGGACGTGTCTAACACTGTTGGGTCTTTTTTGATATATTATAAAGTTTAAGTAGGGTCTTTTTTAAAATTTTAAAACAATTAGTGAAAAAATTGAAAATAACAAATAATTTTTTTTTAATTGTATTTTATAATTTGTGTTAACTCTTTCACTTACTTATATTTAGATATTTGAATGATGATGTGTTCCTTCTATTTTAATCATGTATTTGATTTTAAGAGACACTTGTTGTAATGATGAATATTACTATTTCTCTATTACATATTTTAATTTAATAAATTACAAATATATAATTGTTTGCATAAATTTCTCCCGGCCGCGCCGAAGTGGCCGCTCAGGGTTCGAACTGGCCGAGTTCGATGGGAAAACAACCGATTCGAAGTGAGCTTCTTCGTGTTCGGGTGCGGGCGTGCCAGTGTGCAGTAGCACACAAGTGGAAGTCTTATGGTTCAGAGTGAATGTGAGGTGGTTCGAAATGGAATTAATATGAATCGAAATGGAACAGTGATGCGCCTAAGACTTCTATCTGAAAAGCGATTGAATTGGAGTAGGCAAACACTACCCCTGAGGTTCTACTTGCCTACAATTGAATGTAGGACTTAATAATTTAGCACTCTCAAAGATCGAAAAGGGTCAGAAAGCTTAAATCGAAAGGAAATACATTAGAAGACGATAGCTACTCGCCATGTGGACCTTACAGGACTCGACTACATACACACGCATTGATGACTCGGGCCATATCTATGACAGAGATGCATTGAGCAGTCCCTAAGAACTCTAGCTACAAATCGGACACATTGATGACTCCGGCCATATCTACCTGTGGTTGTTTTCAGAGGTTGTTCACCCCGACGAGCATTGATTAACTCCGTCTGTACTCCTCTTCATGCATGCGCTCGATATGAATGCTGGGTACCACTCCGCCGCATTGATATCTCACCTCGAACCGGGCCCAATCCGAGTGAGTGATGGCTACGACTTCGTGACGTTACGGAATGAGTGCATTGATATCCTCACTTCGAGCCGAATGAGGTATGGCTACAAACACCCCGTAGCGGTTTTCTACCTACTTGAACTAAAGCTATTCTTTGTTCATTTAAGCTAGAAAATCATAGAAGTGTGGACTTCTTGATTGAGAAATTGTTGTTGTAGTTGATTGATCGATTGATGATTGATGATTGATGATTGATGATGTGTTTCATGAAGACTCCAGCTCTCCTTTTATAGGCTTCAAGCTGCAATTGTATCCCTTTATTCCTGGAGCCGAAAGACTTCAAAAGACTTGATTATTTGAAATGGATGGCCCTCCTTATTTGTTGCTATGACAGTTATGCCATCTTATTTGAAATTTAAATTTTCAGTCAACACATGACCTTTATTTTAGGCATGTGCAGGTATAACAATGCCTATTTTTAGCCAATATGTTATCTAATAACCCCTAAAAGTGAGGGGTTTGAATTTAAATTTATTATCTATTTATTCTATTTTCTATTTTATATTTTTGGCCGACTGGGCCATGGGCCGTTATTTCATGTCGGCCTGAGCTTTGAATACGGGCTCGTGGATGCGCCTAAGCGGCTTGGGCCTTATTAGTTTATTTCGGCGTGGCGAAGAAGATCAAAATCAGCCCACTCCGAATCTAATTCCAAAAATTAATTTTGGGCCCAAACAATAATATAATATATTTTTTAATAACCGTGTCATGTCAAAAAATTTTAAAATTTTTCGTATCGCCATGTCCGTATCTCTGTGTCCGTACATCGTAGTTCCCAACTCTTTCAGGACGTTGGGATGCTATTATGTTATATCGGATTGAAATTTGATTATCGCCTACATTCTTTGTTCGTTTTATTCTCTTTTTCCCTTTCGATATGGACCAGCAAAGAGCACGTGCGTTGCATGTAAAAGCATGTTTCGTGCAGTCATACAAAACGATTTGATCTTTAAAATAAATCTTGTTTATATAGTTCATGAATTATTTATTGAAAAAAGTCAAAATAAATTTTAATGGTTGCCAAAACGCCAAAATAAAAGATAAATGATTCTTTTGACTCAAAAATGAATATGCCGGGGGTATTAAAATAAATAGAAGGAATTAAATTTTCATCCATTATTTTGTCATGATCTTCCGTGCCATTTATTACTTTTTCAATGGCGCCGCTTTAAACATTCTTTTTCTCTTATTGTATTGCAATATTGAACTCATATTGAACTTATCTTCGCAGTGTCATTAAATATTTTTATTTAGTACCATTATTGAGGATTGTTTACCCTCCAAAAATTATTATTTGCACTCTGTTCTCACTTTTTTTTTTGTTTTTTAATTAATTTCACTCATTTTCAAAGTCCTAATTATTCTAATTTGCATGATTTGTATTCTTTTTGTTTTGATTCTCATCGTTTTGATCACTTTTAAGCTATGGAAAGCACAACACATCACTCCGTTAGCCCGACTCTTTGTTTTTATCCTTTTATCTTTCTTTTTCTTTTTTATTTTTTATTTTTCTATTTACTTAACACAACATATACAATAATTCAAGTTATAATTGACTTCAGGTATCTATGCAAAATCATTAAACTAAAGCAGGCAAATTAAATATAAAAAAACCTTAGGGCGAGTGGAAAAGCAAAACATGGTATATATTAAATTTCAATGTTAAACAGAAAAGTATGTATCTCATCCAAATTAATATAAATATGTTGGATATTTTTTTCTCAATGTATGTGGTCTCACATATTAATTTATTGTACATAGTTTCCTATCTCATTAAAAATGCCCAATTGTGTGATCCGTTGGTAAATAAATTTAATGGGTTTATAAAAATATTATACTGAGTATGTGTCTTTCATATGTGTAGAAGCTCAATCACACTTTAATTATGTTTGATAGACTCATAATTAAAGTGTTTTGACATTAGGCATATTAGGGTGTGATCCCTAAACCAGAATCATTACGACATTTTTTTTTCCTTTCTGCTCCATCTGAGAGAGAACACAAAAGTGACGGTGTTTTTCTTGGCTTAGCAGATCACTAACTATATGCTCCACTCTTCTTCCGCATCTCCAATAGATCAAGGTTAGTGATTCTTATTAAAACATTGTTTGATAATTTACTAGTGGTCTTGTACATAATCAATTCATGATAATCGTGCTTTATATTTTGTATTATGGATTATTATGTGAGAATCCGTATCTTGTTAAATTTTTCAACAAAATATTGTTTTGAAAAATGGTTTAAGGTTGAACACCTAAATCCAAAGGCGTATATCTTTATTATCATGTAAATGACAGCACTTTTAAACTTCGACAAGTAAAATTTTTCACAACTTGTATTGAGGTTTTAAGTTGTGTCATCCTTTCTTGAAAAAGAAAAAAGAAGAAAAAGAAAGAAAGAAGGGAAAAAGGATGCTTCTCACTTGAAAAGTTAGAATTTTAACAAAATGATACTAATTGCAGTCAAAACTTCTATATAGAAAACACCATTCTTTTTCCTTTTATTGTTTAAAGCATATTAATCGATAAATTGTTTCTATTTAATAATCATTAAATTATGTCGCCCTTTTAAAAATTTGCATATTTATGGCAAATTGTTTCTAAAAACAACATCAATGTCATGGACGAAGCATTAAATATTCTAAAGCTATATTATGATATTTATGTTATATATTGTACCCCAAAATTTAATTGTTTGTTACTATGTTATTTTATGATATTATTCTATACTTTTCTATTTAGTACACATAAATTTGAATCAATAGATATCTTGTTTAGATTTTGAAACAAATTAGTTTTACAGAAATATACAATAAGCTTTTCATGATTTGACGTGAAAGGATGACGACATGAAATTGATTATATTTCTCTTGAAACAATATTTAATTGTAAAGTTGGATAAAAATTCATATCCGCAATCCATAAGATGATATATATATATATATATATAGTCCACTCTACATAAATTTGATAACCTACACTTGAGGCTAATGACAGTTTGCAATGTTAATTTATAGCAGTTCTTTCACAACTAAGTGAATTCAATTTTGTGTTATATGCATCGGTGCACCAGCAAGTTAACTTTCAACAAGCATATTGTCCTTTTTAGTAGTTTAAAATGAAAATAATACGAAACGGTAAGAAAAATATTATCATAAAGTTGAAAATTATATTACGTGAAAATTCCAATTTTACAATTTTATGCAACACCTGTTTCTATGTAAATACTAAAGTTAGTTACACATAGTACAACATTTTAGTATTTATTTTTGAGATAATTTTATTTTCTAAAACAAAAATTTTGAAGTAGAATCTGAATATAAATACAAATCTTGAATTCTCTAATTCAAGCTTCCGAATAAATTTTAATTTTTAAATCAATTGAAATCTAATTTCAATTTAATTCAAAATTAAAATCAATTCTACTATTGAATTCTCTAATCCAAAAATAAGTTGGATTAATTGACTAAAAATTTACTTAGAATTCACAATCCTAATTTTAATTTAAATCTTTAATCCTTTTATAATTGGAATTCTCTAATTCCAATTTGGATTCCTAAATCCAAATAGTCTGAGTATGCACGGGCGCATCTAGGAGCGGGACGAGGGCGTGGAGGTTCTGGAATTTGACGACCCCGAAAACCCTTTATTATTATATTATTATTATTAGTATTATTGTTATTATTATGATTATTATTATCATTAGTGGTTATATACATGCGTGCATTGTTAATTACAAAACGTACAAGGTACATTACATAACATAAGGGTATAACCAAAAGGAGAGTATCGACTTGCTAGTTCTACTATATCACATAGCAAAAGCAAAAACCACCAACTACAGGTACGCAGCGGAAATCCTACATCTTCCTTCCTAGTAAAATGTTTCAAAAGATTCCTCCTCTTCATCATCATAAAGGCTAGCTTCGGAAGTATCTAAATCATTAAGTAACACGGAATCAACATACGTTGAGTAGAAACATTTCTTTATACACATAAGGTACTCGGGTGTCAAGTGCACATTAGTTACACATAACACACATATAGTTTCACACTTTCTACCTTTTGTCACCTAACAGTGACCCTTATAACTACCCGGACCGAAATAACAACCAGCACATTTCTCCTGCCAGCCTTATCCTCCAATGGTCGTATCCCGGGCATACGCCTAGTATTGTCCTACGACCCTCTCTCTTGAGTAGATCCCTCCGTCTACCCAAGGGGGGATTAGGAGATGGAAGGGTTGTGAACTCTTCCGGCTACTCAATAGTATGTTCCGGCGGAACACCCCCCAAACCATTCCAGCACATATGGGCCCATTCACAGAATTGCAATTTGTTCACCTATGCACATAATCTTTGGAAGTTTATATTATAGTTTAGTAAAGTAAGCTCCACACTTATAAATGAAAGCTTTATATTTGCTTATTAAGCATATTTATTTAGAAATGTTAAATATGTAAATAGCTAGTAGCAAAAATATGTAAATAGACAAAATATAAATATAAATGTATAAATATAACTAGTATGAATATATAAGTATAAAGATTAAAATATAAGATATATAAATATATGAATACTACATATGTATACCTATATAAAATATAGATAACTATATATATAGATATGATAAGAATTATCTACATACACATATAAAACTAATAAAATGAATATAAGTATATATATATATACATATACGTAACATATATATATATATATATAAGTAGTTTATAATAACCTATATCTATACGTGCATATACAACTATATATATAATTAGGCTATCATTAACATATAATGAAATTAGTTAAATGAATATATAATGACACTTTAAAATTTTATATATATATATATATAATCATCTAATCACTTACTAAAACCTTGAATAGGTTTATATATATATATGTAAAGATTAAAGTAGGCATAAACCTATAGTATAAAGTATAATAAAAGTTCTATTTATCAAATAATAGATATGTGGAGCTTTCTTTACTAAGACTTTCAAGAACAACATAGGATATTCCCTTAATAGCTCAAATAAAGTATCATGGTCTCATACTACTTCATATAAAGTATAGAACTCACATATTAGTTCAAATACAGTATAAGAATTCCATATTATTGCAAAAAGGGCACAATAATCACATAGTATTTCCAATAAAGCATAGTAAACACATAGTATTCCAAATAAGCATATTAATCACATAATATCTTCAAGATCATGCTCAAAAGTCTATCCATCCTTCAACTTCGTCCAAACAAGAGTTATAATATGAAAAATTAACCATAAAGCTTTAAAGTAAAATGAATATGGCAAAATAACTAAAATCCTCAACTTGGAGGCATGTTTGGCAAAAGCTCTCACTCTAGGCCATTCAAGCTTGATCTTTTACAGTGCTTGGGCACAAGAGTATGGAAGCTTGCCTATTCTTCACAAGAAAGAAGAAGAAAACCTCTACTTAAGGCATAAAGAAGTGTTCCTACCTTAGTTTCTTCAAAGAAGTGTAGTAGTTTGGAGTGTAGTGTTTGGAGGAAAAATGAAAGAGAGAGTGAGGGTGGCAGCAAGGGCACGGTTTTGGGGCTGTAAAATGGCTGAAAAATGAGGATTGTGGGTGTATATGGTCTTGTGTATTGATCTTCCAAGTATTAGAGGCAAAAATCTACATATTATATTCATCTAAATACCTCTTCCATACATTTATACATGGTTGTATATACATACACCTCACTTTACTAACCACCATGTATATGTATGTGGCTATGTGTGTGTGTATATGTAGCTATGTATATCACCACTAATATATATTTATATATGTATATGAAGCTAGGTTTCAAGAGTGTATTAGTAGAGATATTTTGATAAAATATAGAATAAAATCAACTAAAATCAAACAAAACCTATAAAATCTGAAAACTCTTATTTATTAAGTATTTTTATTTTTCATTTCTCAGCAAAACCGAAATTTAGGGGTTGGAGAAGTGAAAAGACCAAAATACCCCTTGTTTTGCCCTTTTTTCAAAAATCGCCCAAAAATAGAAATAAAATTCTAAAAATTCGAAAATTAATTTTTATAAGTCAAATAAAATCTAAAATATTTATTTATATTATTATTTTCATTTTTTGATAATAATTAAGCATTTTAAAAATTAGATTTCAAATTAAGAACTTAAAGACAATGTTTTTCGAAAACTACTAAAAATTCTTGGAAAACTAGGTAAAAGTTGAAAATAATCTATTAAATAATTTCTGAGAGTTTAGAAGGATTAAATGCATTAAAGTTTAAGAATATTTGGAATTTATAATATTTTCTAAAAATTTGTGCAGTAAATGCTTATTTGTTCACAAATAAAAATCATATTTTTGAAGAATAATTTCTATAAAACAATAATTCACAAAATAGTTCGATATTAAAAAATGATTCATCAAAATAATGGACACTCAATTTATAATATAAAATATTTAAATAAAGAATTTTATCGGGTCGTTACAGGGAAGATTCTCTAAAGTTCTAGAATTGTATAGAAAATAAGAGAAAATTCTAGAAAGGAGGATTTTTGAATGCTCCATTATAAATATCTTATAGAATAGTCTAGAAGACTATTTGTAGCCGTAGGATTCAGTTAATCTCCACCGTTCATTGAAAGAGAGGATTAGTATAAATAGGCGTAGGAATTCATTTGTAAATCATCCAAGTATTGAGTGGTTAGAGAAAACCAAGGAGTGTTAAGGGAATCCTTTTGTGTTCTTGTGTTCACTTGTGCCAACTTCCTAAGCCTTTCACACATGAGCACGTTCCGTAGAGGCTGACTAGCTAATTCGCGACTGGCAACGAGGGGCTAAGCGCCACACAAGAGCTTGGAAAGTCTTCCAATCACTATTCTCAATCCTAATTTGAATTGAATTTTCTAATCCTTATTTAATTAGGATTCCTTAATCCCAATCGAATATGGACTTCAAATTCAAGTTTGATTAGAATTCTAAATCCTAATCTAATTCGAACTCACAATTCCAATTTCAACTAGAACTATCTAATACTAATTAGCTTTGGAATTCACTAATTCCATTTGAATTTGGATTTCCTATTCCAATTTAAATCAACACTCAAAATTTATAATTTCATTGGAATCCTCAATTCCAAATTCTAAGACAATCGCATGCAAACTTTCAATTGAATTTCAAGTTGGACCAAAAATTCAATTTCAAAGAAAAATATTTAACCAATTTAATTGAAAACAAAAACAAAAAGAAATCCAATATTTCCTTTTCTTTTGTTTTCTTTCGTTCTTTGCTTTTTTTTTAAATAATCACATTTAAATACAATAGGAAAGAAAACACGAAAATCTATTTTAATAGAAATTTAAACTCAATCCAACAAATTCAAAACAAAAGCGATTAAACAATTTAATCCTAAACATGCAATTCCTATGAATGAATCTCTATTCAATTCATGTATTCAAGCAATAAACATGTTTGTGTTGCATAATTAGCTCTAACACCATTGTTAGTTTCTCATAGGCCCCGGGATACTCATGCAGCGGAAATATAAAAATTTAACACATAAAAATTATATAAAAATGCATCTCGTTTCTATCGCAATGTGGATCTTATGCAAATAACGAACACGTTTATTAAAGTTCAAACGAAATTATACCTTATAAGCATTCCGTTTGATGTAGGGAATTGTTGTATTCAAATACGAATCATCGTTGAGTTCCGACTTGATCGCATTCACTAACCCAAACATATCCACGCTAATAGGAGCCCAAGTGTTCTCCCTCTAAAGATAGTCCACACGAACAGATCTCCTCAAGTTCTTGATTCTACATATATTGGAATCAAATCGAAAACCATATAGTTGTATATGAAACTATGTATATTCTAACTTTTAGAATAATTTCTAAACTCCTTAAAGAATAAATTGAGAATTGTGGATTTATTTTCAAATTGTATCTTAATCCTATGATCATTAATTGGTCAAGAACTAAAAACTTATCATGATTGTGGCACAATTATCCTTGTGCAACAAGCTATGAATTGAAAAAAAATAATTTTTCTCTCTTTTTAATCATAGCCACATGTTTATTAAATTCATAATTGATGTGGCATATTTTTGATCGGTATTCTTGACTGGCTTACGCGTGCCACCTGTCACCCCTTTCGAGTGTTCAAGCTAACAAGCCCAAGTTATCGACCGGGTTGGTGTTAACGAGCCTCGTGCTAGACTCGTCGAGATTCTCGATCGAGTTCTTTATAGGCTGAGACCATACCGTGTCCAATCAATCCCAACTAGCATTAAATGTTCTGCCAGCTCAAGGTGTGAGGCAACCACCTAACTCATACCTCATTAATTAAGAGCCAACTAATGTCATTAGGCCCTACCTTTAGGCTTATGGGTCACTCTATATCATCATATGATGGCCTACTATGTGTAAGGGC
>CM047876.1:10126374-10159580 GCA_026212405.1 Petrea volubilis | reverse complement strand
TGGAGGAGAGAGTGGGGAAGACAGATCGAGGCTGGATGATGAGAAATTGATGATGGACGAAGTAGAATTAGAGAGAAGACAGTGGGGGGGGGGGGGGGGGGGGGGGGGGGGGGGGGGGGGGCGGGGGCGGGGCGGTGGAGGTGGTGGTGGAGAAAGAAGGAGGAGGAGGGGGCGGCAATGGGGAGGAGGAAGGAGGCGACCGCACCAAGTGGGAGGGGGTGTGGCGTAGGGTGTGGAGGTGGAGGCGCGACGGGTGGGAGGGCGGTGGTGGGCTGGGTAGGGGTTAGATTATTTTGAATAAATTACTAATTTTTTTATTTTTTAAATAAATTAAATTAAAATTTTAAGATAATTTAAATAAAAATAATTTTTTAAGGATAAATGACACACATACCCTATGTGGCCTACCAGTCATAACAATATACAACTTGGATCCAAATAGTCTATGATGTGGCCAAATCTCGCAATTCGAGGTAAATTGTCCTAAATTTACAATAGATGATTAAATTGCAGTCCTAAAATAAAACACCAAAAATTAAGTCCTGAAATAAAAAAATTGGCAACATATGGTCCTAAATTACATTTTCCCTTATTTATATACCCGCAACCCTCTGCTAAAACCATTGGTGCTAGAAATATTAAGATTAAAAATAAAAAATAAATTATACACACACGCTAACGTATATATGTAACTATATATACTTTTTTTATAAGTACCAATACCTTCTAATAATTGTTTGGTGTTTTGATCTAGCCTTTTTTTTTTCCTCTTTTCTCTCATGTGATATTTATCTTTCAATATTTATTTTTCTTTGTATTTTTATTTATTTTTTTCATAATAATACTCAATTAACTTTTAATCATTTTTTTTTTGTTTTGCATACCATCTGAATTTAACTTTCAATCAATTTTGTTTTTTGATTTTTCATAATATATAACATTATAAATTTATTAAACATGTTTGGTGTGTTTGGTCTGACTTTTATAAAATTTATTAAATTTGTAAATTTCACACACGCATAGAGTATGCCACACCCAAAGTTCTGAAAATCAGACCGGACACTGAACCGACGGCCTTATTGGTTACCGGTTCTACCACCGGTTCACCCGTGTGATGTCATAAATATGTAATAATTATTAAATTAATTTTTTATATATAAAAATCATAAATACATAAAAAATTAGAGAAAACTCATAATAATAATAAATAATAATAATAATAACCAAACATGAAATTTACGTTACTATTTAATAAAATCCAACTCATCATTCATCCTAAAGCTAACATATAACACTTAACAAGATAATTCAAAAAGCATATTTTGTCACACCTTACATCCAAGTCTAAATAAAACCAAAGGAGATTAAACAAAGTAAAAACGATAAATCATCATAAATCATCCAATGCAGCATAAACTCATTTTTCAACAACAAGTTAAATCATCATAAATCGAGAAACATTGCTTCACCAATAAGTCATTCTCTCTGAAAATTTGCTGACATGTTTATCATCAAATTCAAACGAATCCAGCTTATGCTCTGTGAGTCCCTCTTGAAATATTAATTTTTTTTGGTTAGGTCTTGAAATATTAATGATTTAGGCATATGTATATATATACAGATTGTATATACATATATATATTTGCCTTATATATATGTATAGAGTATATATGCAGAGTTTTACATTAGCCCAACATAATTACATAGAGTCATCATGCTTAAATTTTAGACAATTGTAAAACTACCATTCACACGGTGAGAAGAAAATAATACAATAGCATGACTTTTAATCTGATAAACATGCGCATGAATATCCCAAGAAAATCAAATTCAATCACCAAATTAGCAAAACTCGAACGAAATTTAAAAGGAAACCAAAGTTTTACCAAACTCAAACAGAAAAGGAAAAATGAGAAAAATATAAAAATAGAAGAAAACCTGTGACGACCCCGGTAATCCTTAATATTTAAATAATTGATTTAAAATATTTTGCTTCTTGAAAATGTTATTATTATTTGTTGTTTTCAAATTTAATCGTTTTTTGAAATTAACTAACAATTTGAACGGTAAAGTGTTAATTTTCGTATTTCGATTACCACTCATGGAAAATGCATATGTTAAATATTATGACTTTTCAAAAATAATATAATAAGTATTATGGACTTTTATGCATGGAGAAGATGCAATTTTGAATAAATTACATGATTTTCCAAATTTTAGACGAATTTGACATTCTAACACAATTTTCGAAATTCTATGTCCTAAATTGCAATTTTCAAAAGTATAACTAAAACATTTTTAATTTCTGGAAATATACATATATTTTCATATTTGTAAAGATAAATTCATAATTTGGGGGATTTTTTTCTAAATTAATTATGAATTTTCGGATTTTATGCCCAAAACCCGTAATTTTATGTCCTAAACACCCTAATTTTTCGATTTTTACAACAATAAATAAATAAAAATTCGAATTGTTAATGAAATAAAGATATGATTTCAGATTTCATAAGATTAGGACAATAAAATCAGATTTTATTTAATTTTATATTTGATTTGTGTAATATTTTATTAAATATCTTCCTACAATTATTTGGTAAATCTAGAAAATCTTATACTTGGAGCATTCTAATGAGTTTAGGGCGTGAATCATCATATTAGGCCAACACATATATAATTTAGGGTACAACTCAATTGTTTAGGGTAACATTTGTGTAAATTACAACCACAATTAGATGTAACATAATTAATGTTAGGCCTAGTTTGGAAGATCACATTAATTATAAGATAAACCCTAATAAAATAATCTTGTTTCTTGGGCAACAACTATAAATAGGGGGGGTGTGATCTTCATTTCCATCACACACACAACACAAAATCCCGCCTATAAGACCCACACTCACAAACTCTTGCACTTTCAATATATATATCACACAATATCATTAGTATACCTTCCTATATACATTAAATATAAATTACCCCTCTTCTAACCTATATATATACATATTAACCTTTCTATATATCTATACATACACTCTACACTTATACTTATATAGAAGAGGTAGTCCTTTGAAAGGTAGGAGTATTGTTTAACTTCATGAGTAGAATAGGAATTTAAGTATCTTATAAGTCTTAATGTTTTATGCTTTATTTTCACCTGTAGTATTATGTGAAATTATGTGTCTACGTGCACCTATTAAAACCACACCCACCTTATGGGGTTGAATGATATTCTACTCAACCGTCGCGTTGACTCTTCTTTTCCAATATTGTTTTGAAAGAAATGAGATAGCGATCAGAGTGGCGCCAGCGGAAGCGTTTCGAAGCCAGTTACGCAATAAATTTCTTTGGTTGTCCTTTTGAAACTTGTAAATTTTGTATTTTGTACAAATTTTATGTGAAAATAATTATTTATACAACTATGAAATATTACCGTTGCGCGTTTCAGTCCAACATATTTTAATAAAATATTAAGGGTATTTTTCCGGGTCGTGACAAAACCAAAACAAGTCTTACCGTCACTCCATGAGCGTGGGACGGCCGCAACATCACCGGCGGCAAGAGACGGGAGGTGAGGCAGCGGATGGGCAAGCGCGACTGGGCGAGCGGCGGATGGCTAGGGTCAAGGTTTGGTTTTGTTTATGTTCTTCACACGTACACAAAAAAGAAAGTAAGGAGTTGTTTCTATTTTAAATCAGAAAAGAGGAAAACCAAAAAGAAAACAGAAAAATACACGGCCCGCCAAATTGGTCCATGAATTAGGATCGGTTCAACCTGTTTATCGGTTCTTGGCAGGTCGAGTCAGTCCCGATTTTGGATGGTAGTTCGGACCGGACCAGGCGTCGGTTACTGGTCGAACCGGCCGGTCCGATCCGATTTTGAAAACATTGGCCACGCCTGCTAGTTCTTTTATAAATCACCAGCACTCTTTAATAATTATTTGGTGTTTTTGGTCTAGCTTTTAATTTTTTCTCTCCTCTCCTACCTATCTTCTCTCCACAATTTAACCTCTCCTCAACTATTCAACGATTGTTTTTCTCTCTCTTTTCTTTCTTGTCTCCACTATTCAACCCCATCCTATATTTCTCTTCCCTATCTATATTTAAACTATAATTAAGTCTTATTTGAATTGTTTTGTAATTATAATGATAAAATTTTATATTCTATATAATCTATACTATTTAAAAATGGGAGGAGTGTATAGTAACCACCTTTTGGTGTCTTTGGTCGAGCATCCAATCTCTCATCCTACCAATTTCCTCTCTCTCTCTCTCTCTCTCTTCCCTCCCCTTTCTCTCTTTTTTTTTTTTATTTTTTTTTAAAGAAACGGGGGAAACGAGGCCCCAGGATATTTATTCCAACCAAAGAAAGATGAAACAGAATTCAGATCCTGACAGAAGCCAAAACGCACAACAACGTGCCCAAACTCAAACATTGTCTACCTTAAGCCATTTCCATTTAAACTCTCAAGTACGGCACCCCTAATTATCAAGCCTACACAATCCTCTAATCTGTTTAGGTAAATTCCCAGCAACAAATTCAGCGCACCCTCTCGACGAGCAAGCCAAGTTAGCCAACCATCCGCCACAGCGTTAGCGTCCCGGTAAACATGAGTAAACTCAGCGTGTAACTGCCTCAGCAGCTGTCCCACCTTAATTTTGATATGAACCATGTCCCATGCACAAGTATGCACCTCCTTAATGAGATGGAGAGCCGTAATCGAGTCCGTTTCCACCCAGACATGACGCAATCCCAGCTGAACGCACTGTTCCAGCCCCATATAGATAGCAATCAGCTCAGCTTGGACGTTAGTCTTTGTCCCAAGAAAAGCCGAGAACGCAAATATCACCCCCCCCATCTGAGTCTCGCACAACTCCACCAGCTCCAGCAGGCCCCGGGTTCGACTTTGAGGAGCCATCAGTGTTCAGCTTCACCCAAGGAGGTTTTGGCGCTTTCCACAACACGGCCTTCGTAACCATTTTTCTTCCCACCCATCACCTGCAAGCCCCAGCAGTAAGCAAGCTCTGAATCGCCTTTCCACTGTTTGGCGCCCAGCAGCTGCACATTATGAATTTGCCACCACTAACGATTGGACTTGCTGCACAATGTGCGCTCCAGAAAATGCCCAGCTCTATACTTACAATGATTTCGGGCCCTCCAAGTGCTCCACATTACTAATATCGGGATAAGGCACCGCACATGGAAGGATAACCCCCCACACGAAGCTTGCCAATAACAAAACATATCCAGTGCGGACTGAACAGCAGGAACGTCCATATGGAACATTCGAAAAAATTCAAGCCAAACATGTTTGATCACCTCATTCTCCAAAAATAATGGACCTCGGTTTCAATATGAGACACCACGCAGCAGTGGCATTTGGATGCCAATTGAAAGCCTTTAGCTTGCAAGCGGACATCCGAAGGAAGCCACCCATGGAAGAGACGCCACATAAAAATCGAAGCAGCAGGCGGTATGGCCTTGTGCCAAATGCTCTTAAAATGCCGCCGCAAAGTTCCCCGCTGTACAATCTGTGACCAAGCCGACGATAAGGAAAAGCGCCCGTGAGTAGTCGGCTTCCAAATAGGTCTATCCAACTCATGTGAAACAGGGACAGCAAGCACCCTATCTGCCAGAGCAGGCGTGAGCAGCTATCGGATAACCGAAGTCCTCCACTGCCCGTCCTCTAAGCAAGAGGCCACTTGAAGCGCAAAGTTCTGCCTGTCGGCGATTGAAATGAATTCAGTAAACCTCCAGGCAGCCACTGATCCATCCACAACGAAAGCTGTCCCTGCCCAAGTTGCCAACAAATTGTTTTCTCCACCTCCATTTTAATCGCACAAAGCCGCTTCCAGATTGGGGAATTTCTCGGCTGTGGGCCGATCATATAGGGGTGTGACTTACGAACATACACTGTGTGTAGATATCGTGCCCAAAGAGATCCATTCAACCTAAACTTCCACCAGAGTTTCCATTGAAAGGCACAGGCCACATCTTCAAGGAGTTTCACCCCAAGACCACCTTCCTCCATCGGGCGAGCGATAGACTTCCAGTCACACCAGTGCATGACCCGGCTCCCATCCCTGCTGCCCCAGAAAAATTTGTTGAACATCCGAGATAATGTGAGGAATATCTTCTTCGGTGGGTATAAACTTGCAGCAAGTATAACGGCACAGCTTGTAGGATGCTCCGAATAAGCACAAAACGACCAGCATATGTAAGCCAAGAGGATTCCCAGCTCACCATACGACCCCACACTTTCTCCAAAATCCCATGAAACAAAACAGCTTTACACTGTCCAGTGAAGAGAGGGGCGCCCAGATAAGTGAATGGCAGCGAGCCCTGTTGAAAACCCGTAATATCGAGGAGCTTGAGCACTTTCCATGTGGGGCAGGACGAACCAACCATAAACGTGCTCTTGGCATTGCTGAGCAGTTGCCCGGACAGCAATTGATATTCAGATAATACCCCCATAACAGCCTTGGCCGAAGATGGATTAGCATTGAGAAATACTATAAAGTCATCGGCGTAGGCTAAATGCGAGACATTGAGAGCACGGCGAGGACAGTATCGCACACCCTTCGAACTAGAAGACAGCATATCCAACCGACGGGAAAGCCATTCCGAAGTAAGAATGAATAATGCCGGAGACAATGGATCCCCCTGCCGTAGTCCCCTAGATGAAACAAAGGAGGGAGAGACGCAGCCATTTAATAGAACGTGGAAACGGCAACGCGCAACACAATTAGAAATTAAATGAACCCACTGCTCACTAAAGCCAAAGGCCCGCAACAGCTCATACAAATACGGCCAGTGCACGCGGTCATACGCCTTAGCCATATCCAGCTTGAAAATTGCTCTATCACACATTGATTGGTCATTCAAGATATGAACTAACTCCTGTGCAAGGAGGATGTTATCGGCAATCTCCCTCCCTGGAACGAAACCTGATTGGGAGGGTGAAATCATGATGGGCAAGATCTTGGCTAACCGCAAATATAGCATCTTAGTGAAAATTTTATTAACCACCGTACACAAACTTAGCGGCCTGAAATCTGCCCAGGTCTGCGGGTTAGGTTTCTTCGGGAGAAGAACCAAAGTAGTCTCAGTCATGCTTGAGGGCAAGCAAGTCCCCTGCATGAAATCCACTGCAGCCTCCAGAACCTCCTCTTGAATAATATGCCAACACTTTTGAAAGAAATAGGCTGAAAAGCCATCCGAACCAGCAGTGGCGTGCGGCTTCAGCCCCATGACAACTTCCTGTAATTCCTCCATGGTGGGTGGACAGCATAATGCGGCATTCTTGGAAGGAGTGACCAAACGAGGTATGCACGAAGATAAATCCATGGCCGGGACATCTGTGGCCGTGAGTAGAGACGAAAAGAACTCCTGAGCAGACACGAGCAACGACTGCGGATCCGTAATACGCTGTCCATCAGCAGTGATGGAATGAACGGCGTTCCGTGTCCGCTTCACTTTAACCAAATTATGGAAATAGGCGGTATTCCTCTCCCCCATGACCAGCCAATCACAGTGCGCCTTCTGCCGCCAGAATTCCTCTTCTTGCTGCAGCACCTCTGTCAATGAAATATGCGCAGCACGAAGTGCAATCTCATTCTCCGCCGTAGGCACCTGAGCAAAAACAGCTTCCCAATGGGCAGCCTGAGTTCGGGCATGCGAAACCTTAGCATGAATATCCCCAAAGGTTTCTCGATTCCATTTACGAAGCACTTGAGCAAGCCGCTGAAGCTTATGACGCAGTTTCAGCAGCCCATGAGCAGTCACATGCATATCCCAAGCCGTAGCCACGACCCGCTGAAAAGACGGATGAGCGACCCACATATGCTGAAATCTAAAACACGGAGTCCCCCGCCACTGCTTGGACGAAGCCGCGATAGTGATAGGCGAGTGATCAGACAAGAAGCTCGCAAGGTGAGCCACTTGCATCCTGTCGAACGCCAATTGCCAAGCGCCATTAGTCACCACTCGATCCAGCCGTTCCCAAGTGACCCGATTAGTCCAAGTAAAATCACTCCCCTCGAAAGGCGTGTCCTCCAGGTCACAATCTTGAAGACACTCATTAAATTCAGTCATGGAGCCCCAACTAGGCGCAGCTCCGCCCTGTTTTTCCGAAACACGCCTGATAACATTAAAATCCCCTCCCACAATCCAGGGGCCAGCAGTGATATTAGCCCGTAGGCCCTCCCACAACTCCCGCCTCCGAACTCGATTATAGCTAGCATACACAATAGTGAAGATCAGCCTAGAGGCAAAACCCGGAACCTTCACGCCAAGGTGCAAATACTGAGCATGATCCACAATGACCTCAATCTCCCAAGTAGATTGGTACAAGACCCAAATATGATTCGAAGTATTGGCAATAAACTTAGCAAACCCCAACTTCTGACAGTACACCGACCTGTTCAAAACTGTCTTTGGTTCGATAATAGCCACTAACTCAATCTTAGCAGCAGCTTTTATTTGCAAGATGTAACTAAGCTTCAGAGGATCAGTGATCCCCCTACTGTTCCAAATGAAAGCGTTAAACATGATGTAATGACGAGGGCAAGCTGAGCACCCCTTTACTCCGAGTCACTATATCCGATTTCCTTGCCATCTTCTTCCGTTTGTGTTTGGCAGATTTAATTTGAGCACGATCACAATCAGAGGCGTACTGCAAAGCAGCCTCAACAATAGCAGCAGACTCGGCAAAGTCCGAAAGGGCACCCTCTTTGTCCGAATCAGTCAGATACCCCTCATGTTCAGCATCGGTCTCCAATACTGGAGCCAAAGGCCCCTCATACGGATCAGGGATATCATGTGCAACCGCAGCCATCTCCACATCCCCTTTCTTTCTCTATTTTCTTAACGTGTTTTAACTTTCTCTTACTTTCTTTTTTCTCTTATCTCACCTTCTTTTTTTTCTTTCTTATTTATTTCTTACTTATCATAAATTTCATAAAATATATTAAAAAATTCAAAAGTTAATGAATATACTATTAAAATTTAAATATGTACTATATTATATTTTATTTTTATTTCGATCACGGATCGAGTGCGCCCAATTCACTAGTATATGTAACTTATATTTACACTAGCATGAATCTCATTGTACACAAGATGGTATTAAGTCTTTTTGTCTTGTAAAATATAGAAGATAAAAAATATTATTCGTAACATTAATATAAAGATTATTCTTATAAGATAAACTTATTTCGCTCCTTGGGGAAATAATGATTTTGAATGGTATATTCTTATAACTTAGAAGATTCGAGCATTTATATGATTAACTTGAATGAATTTGTCAATATATATAAAACCCCTCTCCAATGTTTATCGATGGATTTCTCTGCCATTTTTTTTTTCACAATTTCGTCAAATTCGTCATGATATTCATCGCTTTTTTGTTGTTGAATTGCAGTTTTCTCTTTTTGAATGCATATTGTTTAACTATCACTAGAAGAAAAATAGCTTGTTGCAACGATATTTTTTACTACGGTTTTTAAAATGTAGTAAAAAATAGTTAATTGCTACGAAACTTAGACCGTGGCAAATAATCAAGTAATAAAACAATAATTCACTATGAAATTTAGATCATAACAAGCAATCAAGTAATAAGACGGTTATTTACTATGAAATTAAGTTCGTAGCAAATGAATAAGTACAAAATAGTTATTTACTACAAAATTCAAACCGTAGCAAATAAGAAAAGTAATAAGATTGTCATTTTACATAAAATTTCAATTGTAAAAAGGGGGCTTCTAATAAAAGGTAGCTTTGTACTACCTAATATTAGGTATGGTCTTAATTAATTACCACGTGTACTTAAATTTATTTTTAACATATTTATATATTTTATTTTGACCTATAACCAGCTATATAAGTCACAATTATTTATTTTGAATTATTAAAAATATGGTAAATATCTTTTCAAATCTCCTCAATTTAAGGGATTAATGAGAAGAGAATCCTAATAAGTAGGAAAATTAATCAACGCTAATTAATTCTCTCCTCTCTCTCTCCCTCGCCCCCCCACCCCCCCCCCCCCCCCCCCCCCCCCCCCCCCGTTTTGCCATCTTGTCTAACACATATAAAGGCTAATTATATAATGGAAAATGAGTGGTAAATATGTACATATATCAATTATATTATAATAAAATTTATAAGTAAGCAGAGTATCAAATTAAATAATAGTAATACCTTATGTTAATAATTTTATTTTCTAAATTAAAAATTAAAAGATTTTTTTTATTAGTATAAATTCATAGTTATCATCTGTATCAAAAACAAATTCATAGTTATCATTATAAAATATTTATTTACTCAGTTAAATAAATTAAGTAATTATTATAAAAATTATTGATTTATGGGAGTTATGGAATTTTAATTATAATTTTAGCGAATTGACATAAATTTACTAATGATGAATAGTGATTTGGAACATTGATCAAAAATAAAATAAACTAAGAAGATAGATAAATATTGTTAAATTTATAATTAAGAGATGGATATATCATTTTAAGCATCAATTTAATTTTGAATTTAAAATACATTTTAAGCACCAATTTAATATTTTAAGAAGCAATCAAATTTTTGTTGTTATATTCAATAAAAAAATATATTTCAAAAAAATTAATAACACATTACCATAAGAAATTTGTTGAAATTAATATGAATTACAATATTTTTTTTATTAAAATTTGTATGATAAAATGCTCTACATGTTATTATGTTTGGTGATAGATCAAATTAAATGCTAAAAAATATCTATTAAAAATTAATAAAAAAAGCTAAATGATAAATGGATAAAATAGATTTAATATAATGGACCTCACACATATAAATAACATTTAAATTTATAGGTAAACAACAAGTAGCAGGTCATGACAACCTGCATATTAAGTTACAGGTAAACGTAACTTGTAAAACAGGTAACAGGTACTCTAATAAAATAAGGGTACCTAACATTAAACTTTTTCTATCATACCTAACAATAGACAAACCCTTGTAAAAAATAAATAGAAAAGTAAGAAAACTTACATAATTAATTATTTCTTTTGCAAAATTACTTCACTATTATGCCACCACATTCCAAAATATTTGAATTTCATATTAGTCCACATATAGAAAGAGACGTTTTTTGAAATTTATCATTGATTTGGGGTAATTATACATTAACTATATATCTTCGTCGAGTAAAAAGTAAAGCTCTCTCTCTGAGTAACCTCTTAGTCCACTAGAGAGTACTACTAGGGCCTCTCTTGACGATCCCTGGTAGTGAATGCCAGGATTAGTAGGAATAGGGGGAGGTGATTCTCAACTAGGCGGATCTATCTACAAGATCAAAATATTGCTATGGCGACAGGAGGAGTGGATTTGTTGGAGGAAGAACTCTCACGCCTCTCTATCTGGACATGCTCGCTAGTTGAATTGAAAGAATCACACCCTCATGCTTTGATCTACACATTATGGTCACATAAAACTTACTTGAAGGAAAGTTAGTAAGAAGTCGATACGAATTAAGATCTGACTAGCCCTTACGAAGCCTTTGCTGTGGGGGAAATACTTATAAATGCCGACATTAGGAGACCACTAGATATGGATGAAATATGAGAGACTAGCAACCTTTTGCTATTAGTGTGGGAAGATAGGCCATACTAGTGTACCCTGCCCCGAGGACAAAACACCAGAATTTGATGAGGCAACATGGAGATATGGAAACTTTCTTCACGTTAGTTTGGGAAATGTTTTCTGCCAAGTCGAACAAAACAGAAGAATAAGGTAGAGGTTGGACATTAATATGTTAAATCTCGGGTATAGAACAACTGCACAACAGTCCAACAGCATCAGGGCGGGATAGAGCAGATGGTGAGTGGGGCATCACAAATAGGGAATTTGGAAAATCCTACAATCACGGAGAGGGAAGCGCAAATTGTTGAGAAAGAGAATCCTTTACTAATCAACAAACGGCTTTTGAGGGAGTTTGACCCTAGATTTGGGGGGATATTAATGATGAAAATTTGGATCCTAACCTCCATGGTCAAATTGACTCTTCCATAAATACTACAAGTCCACTAATACTGACAGGGATGACCACATTTGACAGCACTGCTGACATGGAAACGATGAAGCACAATCGCATGGTAGACATGAAACACACATTCAAGCGAATCAAGAGGATGATGGAAGGGATGGAAACTTGAAAAAAGCTGCACGAGGGTGGATTCACTTGATAGAAGATGAGGGGGATGAGGAGAGCCTACCATACAAGAAACCGAGAGTTATATCACTAGAGAACACACCTATGGATGCGGAGGTTGCGCCATAGTTACCTGTACTCTTTAGTACCTGGTATGGGTTCGGGTATGCAATACGCTACCTTATTAAAATTATGGTATACTGGGGTAGGTTTAATCGGTACGCTTATTTGATACGTGATACTTTTAAATAATTTAATAAGTACTCTTCATTATAAATCCTTCTCTAAGAAAAATAAAATTAGTTCAAAATAAATAAATTCAAAAGTATAATATATAAATATAATTGTCAATCATTTTTTATTAATTTTTCATAATATATAAAATTATAAATTCATCAAACATGTGATCAAATTATATTTAATTTTTATTTTTCACGAACATACAATGTTTGACACCCACTAGTATAAATAAATATTCAAAGTACTTTAAATATTTATTATTAGTTTGAAATAATAAAATAGAAGCCCATAATCACTAATTTGAGATAATGAGCCCACAAATTATAGTTTTGATTTGAGAAGTGGATCAATTTACTTAATTAAATTTAGCCCATAATCATTAATTAAAATTAAGGGCTCAATTCATCTTCTCCTTTCCGTCTTCTCCACCCGACTGCTTTCGGACATCCTGCGCCTGTTCCCCAGTCCCCACCGTCGTAATGTCTCGCCGTTCCGGCCGATTTCTTGCCTTTCCGGCCGATTTCTCGCCGTCCTGCCAAGCGATCTAGTGTGAGAAAGCACCATGAACCGGAATGCGCGTTCCGGAACGCGGTACTTCAGTGGGGAGAGCGAACCAGGTAACTATAGGTTGGCTTCGTTCTTAGCCCCGCGATGAATAACGTTGATCATTGCTTGGAGCGGGCATGGGCTTGGGAACCCGCGCATCATTCGTCATCTTTGGAGTTTCATCCGGAACAAAACTCCTAGGGTTGTATTTATCCGCAAAATGCCGCTCCTAACAGAAGATATGGCAAAGTTAAACGTGTTTGGTTGTGCACTACGTATTGAATGATCATGGCAGATGAGGGGAAGGCCTTGCACTCTTATGAAAATTACCTCACGTTATCGAATTGATCTCAAAGTGAATTAATCACATTGATGTCCATATTTGCATGTCAACTTTGGAAGGAGATTGGTTCTTTACAGGGATATGTGGGAACTCGAAAACCTATCTAATACACGAAATGTGGTCGCTTCTCAAATAAATCCAGCAAAACCTTTCGTTCCCATAGCTTATCACGGGGGATTTCAATAAAGTCTTATATAGGGAAGAGCTTCATAACATGCCAGGAAAACACAACAGATGTAGATTGATGCTCTTTCAGTTATAGTCAAGTGTTGTGGGTTCTGTGACGTGGGCTTTGTAGGTTGCTGTTTTGTGGAGTAATAAAAGCTTGGGAGGAAATTGGAAAGAGGCTAGATTGGAACAGACGATTGCTAATCTAGAGCGGCTCACAGTGTTTTCGAGGGTATGCCTCCTACACCACCCTATGGTTGTATCAGACCATATGATTCTTCTATTGCAAACGGATAGTGACCACTTTCGAGCCCCAGGAAAGTTTCTCTACGAGAAGTTTTGGTCCAGTTGGAATCAAGTAGAAGGCAAACAAGCGCTATTTTCTCCCTAAAAATAGCATTGGAATGCGAGTGACAAATCAACACGAGATGGAACAAGTGACTGTTGGTTATAATTTGGAACTTTTCCACATGGTCTCGCCCGAGTTACCCGATGACTTGGGCATTTTAATACAGAGGTGGTTGCGGAATGAAGATCGAGAAGCCATGCTAGAGCCCCTGAACTCGGCTGAGGTTATCACAACGGTTAAAACATGCACCTTACAAAACCCCCGGATTAGATGGCTTTCCGGCTGAGTTCTGTTAGACGCATTGGGGGATCATTGGGCAGGATATGACAACAGCTTGCAATAGATTTCTTGAAGAAGATGGCAAGAGCTCGTGGGAAGATCAATCGAAAGCCATTAACAAAACTAAAATCGTCCTTATAGCAAAGAAGATGGAATCGGAGGATATAACGAACTACATGCTAATTAGCTTATGTAATGTTGCATATAAAATCGTTGCTAAGGTGTTAGCCAATAGAATATGAAGGATCTTGGGGAATGTTATTTCGGAAAACCAAAGTGCTTTTGTCTCAGGCCGATTGATCTAGGACAATGCAAGTTAGACATGTCTAAAGCATACGATAGGGTGGAATGGAAAATTATGCGATTATAGGACATGAATTTTCAGCCAGAAGTGGGTATAATGGATTCAACAATGTCTTACTTTAGTATGCTTTTGGGTCTTCATTCATAGCCACCTAACAGATGAGTTCTAACCCTAAAAGGGCCTCCGGTAAGGGGACCCAATAATGACCCCGGTATTCCATATTCGTTATGAATTACATAAAAACATTTAATAAGAAATATACTTAAATAGAAAATATAATATCGGGAAATATAATATCGTGATGGTACATCAAGTGCAAAGCTCCGGATACAATTATTTGTTTACAAAATACACAAGACCGAAATTCGTAAAACAAACAAGTACGCAGCGGAAATTAATAACTCTCTCCTAATAAAATGCTTCAAACGGTTCCTCCTCTTCAACCTCATTAACGCTAGCCTCAGGTTCATCTAAAACACATCATATTAACGCAATCAACACATAGTTGAGTAGCAACATTACCTAATCACATAAGGTGTCCATGTGTGTGATTTGCACATAAACACATATTTTTTACTTTGCACATAAATACATATTTTGAAATTTTCAACCTTTCTCGTCACCTAACAGTGACCCTTATGACTACTCAGGCCAAAATATACAACCAACACATTTCTCTCGCTTGCCTTATCTTCCAATGGTCATACCTCGGGTGTTACGCCAAATTTTCTTTCGACTCACTCTCTTACATAGAACACTCCATCTATATAGGGGGGATTAGGCGATGGAGGGAGTGAGAATCTTACAGCCGGCTACCC
The DNA here is from genome assembly GCA_026212405.1 of Petrea volubilis. Classification (NCBI taxonomy): domain Eukaryota; kingdom Viridiplantae; phylum Streptophyta; class Magnoliopsida; order Lamiales; family Verbenaceae; genus Petrea; species Petrea volubilis. The sequence continues at coordinate 10,144,334 of CM047876.1, read as the reverse complement.
CCTTGGAATGTCCCGGTGGAACTCACCCAAACCACTTTGATGTATTTTTGGCCCATTTCACATAATCACAGTTTGTTCATATAGAACATAATCTTGGAAGTCTTGCTTCCATATTTCAATATATTGGAAAGAATATCATTTACATAGTAGAAGAATATCTCATAAACTTATTTCAACATATATATATATATATATATATATGTATAAAATATAAGATTTAGCCTAAAACATATTCAAAACATAAGGGTTCGACAAAACTATAATTATCACACACACACACACACACACACACACACACACATATATATATATTGACTAAAATATAATTAAACATTAATATATGAATATATATAGATATATACGTGTAACATAACCATATATATATATATTTAGTCTAGAATATAAGTGAAACATAAATCTAAGGATAAATACATACATTTACGTATAACATATATATATATATATTTAGATTATAACTATGATTAAGTAGTTAGATTAACATATAATGGAACCTTAAATATGTTAATATATATAAACACGTCCAAAATATTTAAATATGTATGTATGTATATATCTAAATTATATACAATATTTAAAACATAAGTATGAATATATATATATATATGTGTGCACGTATTATATATATGTATGCAAACATATATATATAACTATATATACATATTATGTATGTATGATATATATATATACACACACAAATATAAAATGATTTATTTGACCAATATATACAACTATAAGGAAAACACATATATATTTGTATAACTTTAGGAAATATATTTTTATGAAAATAGTATATCTTGTCAAAACTCATACTTTTCATAGAAAACATATTATTTTACCAAATAATATGACATAGTTTCAAAATACTATATTAGTATAAAATTAATAGTATAGTATATTTTCTTGAACATCTAGGCATACATAAATCACATAGCATTGTGTAAGATCACATATTTTTTAACTAAATCATATGCTAACACATAATTATAACTAGGAATACACTAAGTCATTTCGCTACTTTCATGATTTCATTGCAAGTATAAAATAAGTAGTGAACTTTAACTAGCGTAAACTCTTGAAATCAAAGAACCAACATCTAATTATCATTCACAAGACAACTTGCACACTAATCACACAACATATCAATAAAATTCATGATAAAATAAAAATAGCTCCTAAATAAGTATGGGAGCATGTTTGGCAAAAGCTCTCACCCAAGAGCATTAAAGCTTGATTTTAATTAACAAAGCTTTGGCTCATGGGTATGGAAGCTTGCCTTAGTAGGATAATCCTACTTCAAGAAATAAAGAAAAAATCTCTACTTATGCAATTAGTGTAAGGTTTCTACCTTTTCTTTTGGGAATGTAGTGTAGAAAAGGGGTAGGAAAATGGTGCTTTTTGGAAGAAAATGAAAGAGGGTGTGAGTGTGTGGTGTGGCCAGTTCAATGAGGAGTAAAAATGGGGTCTTTTTTGGTCTTGTTATAGAAATAAGAGGAAATAGATTATTATATTATTAAGGTCAATTTTTATTAAATGCAATTTTTACACCTAAGTGGCTTATTAATTGAATTCTTCCACCTTGCACCCTTATGTGGAAGACTAATGAGGCTTGGGTGTTTTCCTACTTCATGATTCATAAGCTAGTTAAGTGAGAACCATGCATGAATAATTATTTATTGTGCATGAGAGAAGATTTTCTTGCAAAAATATCATAAAATATGATAAAATCTAGAATTTGTATTTATTTTAATTAAAAATCCGAAAATTATGTTTATAAATTATTAAAATTCAAAAATTATACATATAATTTCAGGAATATATTATTGTAATTATAAATTCAAAAATTATAATTTTTATTTGGAATTTATGATTTATTTTGGGGAAAATTTGAAAATTAGGAAAATTCAATTCTAATTTCGAAAAATATATTTTTTCCGAGAATTAATAGTCTAGAATATTTAGTTATTAATCATTAAAGAATAAAATACATTTTTGAAAAATATAATTTTGTAGAGAAGGTAAATTTCTAAATTCTTATAAAGAAGAAAATAATTAGGAACTTAATAATTTTAGGAAAACTATTATATATATATATATATATCTAATTATAGGAGAGATAGCTAAATATAAAAATATATTTTGATGGCAAAGATTAATACACATTCTCCACTAGCAATTACTAAGAGTTAAAAGTTCCAAGTATTCTTCCTTTTACCACATATTTCATGAAAATGACATAAATGGTTAATTAAAATAATGGGAGACATATTTAACTAATTATATGTATAATATTTATATATTTTCGGATTTTATATGTATGTATATATATATATATATATATGTACTTATAAAATTATTTTAGAAATGTGAAGTAAATAATCAATTCTAGTAAATATATATTTTCTAATTTGGAATATATGTTACCATTATTTTCGAAAATTGGAAGAAAATTAAAATTAAATTTCATGATATGAAAACATTAATACTAATAATAAAATAACACTAATATTTTAGATTTGTGAAGAAAATTAAAAGATAATAACTTTTCGAAAAAAATTAGTGAAAAATTCATAGGTTTAAGTTTTACTAATGACAAGTCATATTTTTATAAAATGAATGTAATGCAATGCACATTTATTCACAAGAAAAGAAATCCTCATGAAATAGTAATAATACTTCATAATTTCAAATTTTAAAATAATGGGGTTTACCGGGTCGTCACAGACCCCATATCCCCATACCCATTCCTATTGTGCTCGGAGGGATTTTCAGCATTGATCAGATAGGCTCATGAAAGAAATACTTTGACGGGATTGTGAATAACGAATAAGTGCCAACATGTTTCTCATCTTTTCTTTGATAATGACTCACTACTAGTTGTGAGAGCATCACGGCTGGAGGTTGAGAGTTTACTGGGTATTTTGGAACAATATGAGAAATGCTCGGGATAGACAATAAATCTCCAGAAAACCAGCCTGCTTTTCAGCACTAATAGGAGACAATTGACTCGTGATTTAGTGTGCAATTTGCTCATATGCTCAGACTTGGCAATGGATACATACCTTCGACTTCCAGTTCATTTCGGGAGGGCCAAGAGGACGTGTTTCCAACACATGAAAGATTGTCTCTGGAACCACTTTCAAGGCTGGAAAGGGAAGCTCCTGTCACTCGATGGTAAGGAAAAAGCTGATTAAATCTGTGGCACAAGCGGTTCCAGCCTATGCAATGGTCATTCTTGAGTTTCTGTTGCGTTTCTGTCGTGAGTTGAACTCTTTATGCAGTAGATTTTGATGGATTGAATCAAACAGGAAGAGGTGTATAGCATGGAAATCATGGTCATCGTTGTGTTTTCTGAAGGCTAGGGGTGGACTCGGGTCCTAGGACTTCCGCTTGTTTAACCTTGCGATGTTGGAATCAAATTCGTCTAGGTAAGTATTGCTCGGAGACATCCTTTCAGGAATGCAAACCTAAGGCGACCGATTCTTTGGTATGGAAAAGTATTTTGGCTGGGAGAGGCTGGCTTCAAAAGGGACTGCAGTGGAGAGTGGGACATGGCACTACTACTAGATTCTTTGAAGACTCATGGACTTTGAGCCCACCGACACCAATGAAACCTTTTTCGAAAGGTGTGAAAGATGATTTCTATCTAAGTGAATGTATTGACTTGAAGATTGGAATGAGGATAGTTATTATTTGGTTGGCATTTGATGGAAACCATTAAAATTGTGCGGGATGAATGGGGAGAGTTTCTGGGGGCCAAGGTCAAAATAGGTTTTGGCTACTACAACCCGCTGGAACTCGAATTTTGAGCTTTATGTATGGGAATCCAATGGCTTATGAATAAGAGGATCAGGAAGGTCATATTGGAGAGTGACTACCTCCAAATGATTAATTTTATATAGAACCTAGGAGTATGTATATCTTTGTATAAGAACCAATGTTTTCAAACCTGGACCGAATCGGCCAGTTGGACCGATTCGACGGGGAACCGAAGGGTTGTCCAGTCCGGTTGATCCCAAAAGACCAGTCCTCAATTGACCCAGTGCGAACCAATCCGAACCGGCTAATAACCGGTCGAACCGATGCTGGTTCAACCACTTGAACTGGCGGGTCAAGTTTAAAGAAAAATAAAATTGAAACTCAGCTTTTTTTTTAAAGTTTGAGAATATAACATTTCTATCTCTTAATTCTTGGTTTGTCAACCAACAACACACAACCTCTTCATCTTCTTTTCTTTTCATTCTTATTTCTCCTTCCAAAAAAAAAAAAACAAAATTCACCCTTTTTTTAAAAAAATTTTCGAATCAATAGCAGAGAAAAATAGAAGATTCAAGATCGACACCAACTGCAAGATCAAGCTCATCGGCATTAAAGACGCAGTCTAGTCTAAATAGTTGTCAAATGAATGATATAGCTGGGAAGCATTGCCATGGATTTTTATTAAATAGTGTTGTTATATGTAGTAAATATTAGTTATTATAAAATTAAGATATGATTTAGGAAGAATGACTAGAATTTTGACAAATTTCTTATGTATTTATGATTTTTTATATAAAAATTAATTTAATAATTATTATATATTTATGACGTCATACCGGTTGAATCGGTTGAACCGGTAACCAGTAAGGCCGCTGATTCTGTGTCCGATCCGATTTTCAGAACATTGACAAGAACTCCATGGACTCAATAAGTGCTATAACACTAGGGGTGTCAAAAACGGACTCGACCCGATGACCCGAACACGACCCAACAGAAAAAAAATCAGGTTTGGGTTTGGGGTTTTCGAGTTCGGATCAAATCAGGTCGGACCCGAAAATTGACCCAAAAAATAAAATCGGGTTGGGTTGGGTTCGGGTCAACTCGAGCAACCCGAAATTGAATATTGGGTGACCCAAAACTCGATTTAACCCGAACCCAACCTGACTCAACCCGATTTTTTTTTTTAAATTATTATTCACTTAGTGATTTATTTTTCACTCTCCAAGACTTTAACCTTTGATATTATTTTTTTTATTCATCTACTTATTTTATTTGTTCCTTTTAGAACTATCTAATTTTTAATAAAATATTTATTATTACATTTTAAAATAAATACAATATAATTCATTTTTTACTAAATTAAATAATGAGATTGAACTTGAAAAGAGTTTAATATAATTAGCAAAGAGTTTAAATATTCTCTTTATCAAGAACAAGTTAATAATGTGGTTATAGTCTTGTAATACTTAAAAATGATTTAAGAAATCCAAATAATATATTTGATTATCATATATCATTGTTTTTATTTTCTTTACCTTTTCATATCCACTAGTTTAGTATTTCGCCTGACAATTGAAATTTTTTAACACAATTAAAGACATTATATGTAGTATTCTCAAACCATTTTCTTAACAAAAGAAAAAAAAAACTCAATTTATATTGATAGGAAAAATGATAATGGTATAAAAAAATATATATGTTATGACTTGTGATATTTCTGCAAAGATTGTGTTAATAGTATATAATATTGAAAAATATAATATTTTTTTCAAAAATAAAATAGATTAAATAATATAAACATAGTTTACGTAAGATCAATATGTTAATAGTATAAAAAGTATAGTTATTTCATTCTTATTAGTTTACTTAAATTTTATTAAGATTTATTTAAAAAATTCCTACTCCATGAATCACAAATTTTCAAATAATTTCATATAAAATAATCTAGAATTTAATGATGACATTTATTCTAATGTGATCTAGAATTTGATATTTTGGTATTATGTTAATGTTAGGAATGAGTTTAGTCTTTTGGTATCATGTTTAATTATATGACATTATGTTAATGTTAGGGATAAATTTGATTTTATGTTTCTTTTGGAATATTAGATTTTTTTTCTTATTTTTTGATAGTATTTTTAGCAATTTCTTTTGGTGACAAAAATCTGAAAATTTGAAAAAAAAATATTTTTTTTGGTCGGGTCGGGTCATTGGGTAACCTAAAAATAAATTAGGTTAGCCCGAACCCAATCAGGTCGTGTTTGGGTTGACCCTTTCGGGTTGAGCTTTGGGTCAGGTCAGGTTCGGGTTGGGATTTTTTATGTTATACCCGCAGCTCAACCCGACTCGACCCACCCGAATTGACACCCCTATATAACACCGAGGTTTGAGCAGATCTCCTTCACGCATATCTGAAGGTTAGTAAATAGAGCAGCACATGAACTAGCAAAATTTATAGCTCGTTGGATGAGTGGGAATGCGACCCCCCAACTCGTATCTTAAATTCCATTGTAATCGCTCCAAAATATGCATACTTCTTGGAGCTGAGAAGAATTAAACCTAGGTCTCCCACATGAAAAAGCAAGGGTTCTAATACTACACTATTGTTAGTACTTATGATATTTTTTCTCCGTTTATAGTTATTGTACATTTGTTTAATTATTCTTCTTATCTTGTTAATTAATTTTAATTTATTAATTAATTTTAATTTATGTTTTGTAATTATGTAACTTATTTATTTTTGTAATTACGTAATTTAATAATTTTTGTAAGTTTTTTAATTTCAAAATTTGATGTTAATCGAACAATTAGATCCATAATTTCTATTGCCCCATTTATTGTGGATCATTATTTAGTATTTGTATTTCATTAATACGAATAACATCCTTAATACATGAAGTTTTTCTAAGATAGATGATTAATTAAATTTATAGTAATTAGGAAAATAAATAATTGTATTTGTTTAATATAATTTTTTTATAAAAAAATTAGCATATTTTTGTGCTTGTTAAGGCAAAACGTTTCGCTGATAATAATTGCTGGATTTTTGTTTGTTAAAATTCCAGCAAAAATTTCTACCTCATTTTCCCTGACAAAATTGGCATGTTCATTCGCGCCACTATTTCCGGCAAAAATGTGGAGGACATTGCGCTAGATTCTTGAAAATAATGTCTGCTAGAAAATGCATATTTTCCTATAGTGTAATAAAGATATATTATTTAAAAATTTAGGCCATTTACATGTAACACCCGTTTACTTAGATACTTTTATCGTTAGTTACGGCTATTTATTTGACCAATTAATTTAATAGTAATGAAGAACTTAGTGAGGCGTATAAATTTTAGGATTTCAAATAAACCCCAAGGACCTAAGTAAATATGAAAGAAGTCTTGATTGCATTGAATGCAAATCACTAAAAAAATGTCGTTTTCCAAACAGAAAGTTTTCGGCGAAAAATTTATGGCAGAATTCGGGTGGAGATGTAAATATTTTAAAAAGAAATTTTTTGATTTTTCATTGAAAAATAAAAATCACCATTTTCTATTTTTCGGTGAAAGTTTTGCCAAAAAAATTCTGCTAAGAATTTTTCTATTTAATTTATAAAAATATTATAAATTTAGAATTTAAATATATAAATATTTATATAAAAGGATATTATATATATCCAATTAATTTTAAGTAAGTACAAAATTTAATGAAATCACATATTATAAAATATAGAAATTAAAATATTAAAATATGAAAAATCTCTATCCTTTTTTAAAAAAAAAATAATTCTAAATTATATACACACACACAGGCATATCTAAAAACTAATTACGAAAAAAAACCGGCCCCTTCTTCTTCTTTTTCAAACACCACCCCACCCCCAATTCACTCGAGCAGCCTCCCCCGCGGCCCCCCAATTTGCTCCAGCCCCATCCCCATTCTCAAGCCCACCCCCTCTACCACCACCCCAAATCTCTTTCCTCTCAAGGCCACCTACCACTACCACCCCTCCCGCTTCCCCAATTTCTTCCCCATCTCTGTACGTATGTGTTTGTGTGTGTGTGTGTGTTTGTTTGTATATAAGTATATGTATGTGTCTGTGTATATATGTATGTATCTATATCTATTTGTTATCCATGTGGGCATGTGTTTATATGTGGTTTTTTGAATTTTTTTTTAATTTATGTGTCATCCATGTGAGCGTTTTGGACGAAAAATCAACAAATATGTTCAAATTATTTGACACATCATCTCCAGTGAAAAAAAAAAAGTGACTGATTTGCATACCATGTGAGCTCTGGGGGCCGGAGTAGTCCAAAATCTAACTAAAATTAAAATTTTTGGAAGATAGAAGATTACAATTAAAAAACACAAAAAAAAATTGGGAGAACAAAAACCCATACTTATATGATGAATTTTGTAAAAAATCCCTAAAATATCACAATCCCTAAAATAAATTTTTGTATAATCATCGCATATAAAACTTTATAGAGACTAATCAAAATATTAATTATTAATTTTATAATAATAAAATTATTCAATTAAATTGTGGAAAACTTTCAATTGATAGAATTGAAATGGAGGAAAAGTTTTATTGGCTCAATTGAATTTGGAAAAATATTTAACTCAATTGGATTATCAAAAACGTCCAATTAACTCAATTGAATAGAGAAACGCCTAACTCAATTGAATTAGGAGAAATGTCCAGTTGACTCATAATTGAGTTGGAGAAAGAGTAAACATTTATTATTATTATTATTATTATTATTATTATTATTATTATTATTATTATTATGATTATTATTATTATTATTATTATTTATTTATTTATTTATTTATTTAATGTAGTGATACTTGAAAAATATATTTTTTTAACTAACATATTGTCATATATTACTACATATTCTTTTTATTATAACAAAATTTTAAAATTTTAATTTAATTTAATTTTTTAATAAATTTTTGGCGAAATTGATTACATTCAACAATTATTCAAAATTGAAATAAATAAATTGATAACTTTCCAAAACATACAATAAGTATATATATATATATATATATATATTTTGTGTGTGTGTGTATCTATACTATTATATAAAGCAGCAACCCTTTAATAACTACATTTGGTATCTTTGGACTATCAAGTTTACATTCTCCCTCTTTATTTTTTTCACATTTTGCACTTTCTCAATTTCTCTCTCTCTTTTCTCTCTCCTATCTTATCCCCGCTAACATTTTCTTAACTCTCTTCGTATTTATTTTTTAATTTTATGTTATTTTAAAATTTAAAAATTTTCACTTATCATTAATTAAGTTATATTATCTTTTTATTATGCACACACATCGAGTATGCCAAGATGACTAGTATATATGAATGAAGAATTATGATGGTGCGGCAAAAAAGGCTCCTTCTTGCGTACATTAGAGGTGTGCGGATTTGAACCCAACTTTTGCAAAAAAAATAAGCTCATTTGTGTGTGCATGTGGAGCGCCTTTTCACAAGCAGGGGTGGCCTGCCATAGTGCAAATCCGAGTTCGATTCTTGAATGTGGTGGATGTTAATATTTGAATAAAAAAATATTTACTATAGATTTGATTCATAGTTAATAGTAAATTTTTACAACAATACATACATTTTTAACAAAAAGGTAGCATATTTTGATTTATGGTATATTGCGTTAAGCATCCCAACGTTTGGGCATTTTGCAATTTGCTACCCAACCTTTGTAAATGTGCACTTTGCCCCCCAACCTTTATCATTTGCGCGCCGATAGTACTTTTTCACTGTTTCGATAGAATCTTTGTGGAATATTCGGGCATATCCTTTATTTAACTATTTCATATTATACAAGTTTTATAGAATTATTTTGTGAGTTATTGTTTTCTAGAGATTATTCTTCCAAATATGCTTTTTATTTGCGAACAAGTGAGCATTTTGCTACATAATTTTTTATAAAATATTATAAATTCCAAATATTCTTAAATTTTATAAATTTAATCTTTATAAATTCCCAAAATTTATTTAATAGATTATTTTCAACCTCCACCTAGTTTTTCAAGAATTTTTAGTAATTTTCGAAAAATATTGTCTTTAAGTTATTAATTTGAAATCTAATTTCTTTAAAATGTTTAATTATTATCAAAATGAAAATAATAATATAAATAAATATTTTAGATTATATTTTATTTATAAAAATTAATTTTCGGATTTTTAGAATTTATTTCTATTTTTGGGCAATTTTCGATAAAAGGGCAAAACAAGGGGTATTTTGGTCTTTTCACTTCTCGAACCCCAAATTTCGGTTTTTCTGAGAAATAAAAAATAAAAATACGTAATAAATAAGATTTTTCAGATTTTATAAGTTTTTGTTTGACTTTAGTTGATTTGATTCTATATTTTATCAAAATATCTCTACGAATACACTCTTGAAACCTAGCCTCATATACATGTATAATTATATATTAGCGGTGATATACATAGCTACATATACACACACACACACATACCCACATAAATATACATGGTGGTTAGTGAAGTGAGGTGTATGTATATACAACCATGTAATTTGTATGGAAGAGCTATTTAGATGAATATAATATGTAGATTTTTGTCTCTAATACTTAGAAGATCAATACACAAGACCTTACACTCACAATCCTCATTTTTCAGCCATTTTCCAGCCCCAAACCGTCCACTCTCTCTTCTCTTACACTCTTTTTCATTTTTCCTCCAAACAATACACTTTCTCCAAACTACTACACTTCTTTGAAGAAACTAAGGTAGGAACACTTCTTTATGCCTTAAGTAGAGGATTTTTCTTCTTCTTCTTGAGAAGTTTAGGCAATCTTCCATACTCTTGTGCCCAAGCAATGTAAAAGATCAAGCTTGAATGGCCTAGAGTGAGAGCTTTTGCCAAACATGTTACTTTAAAGCTTTATGGTTAATTTTTTCATATTATAACTCTTGTTGGGAGGAAGTTGAAGGATGAATAGACTTGTGAGCATGATCTTGAAGATATTATGTGATTAACATGCTTATTTGGAGTACTATGTGCTTACTATGCTTTATTGGAAAAACTATGTGATTATTGTGCCCTTTTTGCAATAATATGGAATTCTTATGCTTTATTTGAACTAATATGTAAGTTCTATGCTTTATATGTAGTAGTATGAGACCATGATATTTTATTTGAGCTATTAAGGGAATATCCTATGTTGTTCTTGAAAGTCTTAGTAAAGAAAGCTCCACATATCTATTATTTGATAAATAGAACTTTTATTATAAATATTTAAAGTGTTATCATATATTCATTTAACAAAGTTCATTATATGTTAATTATACATATATATTTATGTATGTATAGATATATGTTATGATAGACATATATATATATATATGTTACGTACATGTATATATATACTTATTATAGACTACTTTTATATATAGATATATATATATATATGTTACGTATATGTATATATATATACTTATATTCATTTTATTAGTTTTATATATATATGTAGATAATTCTTATCATATCTATATATATAGTTATCTATATTTTATATAGGTATATATATATGTGGTATTCATATATTTATATATCTTATATTTTAATCTATATATTTATATATATTTATACTAGTTATATTTTGATCTTTATATTCATATATTCAGACTAGTTATATTTATATATTTATATTTTGTCTATTTACATATTTTTGCTACTAACTATTTACATATTTAACATTTCTAAGTAAATATGCTTAATAAGCAAATATAAAGCTTTCATTTATAAATGTGGAGCTTACTTTACTAAACTATAATATAAACTTCTAAAGATTATGTGCATGTGTGAACAAATTGCAATTCTATGAATGGGCTCATATATGCTGGAATGGTCTGGGGGGTGTTCTGCCGGGACATACTATTTAGTAGCCGGAAGAGTTCACACCCCTTCCATCTCCTAATCCCCCCTTGGGTAGACGGAGGGATCTACTCAAGAGAGAGGGTCGTAGGACAATACTAAGCGTATGCCCGGGATACGACCATTGGAGGATAAGGCTGGCGGGAGAAATGTGCTGGTTGTTATTTCGTCCCGGGTAGTTATAAGGGTCACTGTCAGGTGACAAAAGGTAGAAAGTGTGAAAATATGTGTGTGCTATGTGTAACTAATGTGCACTTGACACCCGAGCACCTTATGTGTATAAAGAAATTTTTCTACTCAACGTATGTTGATTTCGTGTTATATAATGCTTTAGATGCTTACGAAACTAGCCTTTATGATGATGAAGAGGAGGAAACTTTTGAAGCATTTTACGAGGAAAAAAGATGTAGAATTTCTGCTGCGTACCTGTATTTTGTGGTTTTTTGTTGCTTTTTGTTTTGTAGAGATAGTAGAACTAACAAGTCGATACTCTCTTTTTTGGATGTACTCTTATGTTTGTAAAGAACCTTATACGTTTTGTAATTAATAATATATGCATGTATGCAACCACTAATGCTAATAATAATAATAATAATAATAATAATAATAATAATAATAATAATCATAATAATAACAATAAGACTAATAATAATAAAGGGATTTTGGGGTCGTTATAGAATAAGTGTTTGGACCAAAAAATAAATTCTTATACAATTTTGGAGTGGGCCAAGTTTGGTCATGCCAGAAGAAAAATGAGCGGCCCCAAATCACTTCAACGTAGTGTGAGGCCAGCCTATGCTAAAGGTCAAGGCCGAAATAAATAGTTTTGGCCCAATCGGTCAAAAAATAAATAGAAAATAAAGTAAACTTAATAAAGTCACAACTAAACCCTTATTTTTAAGGGTTGTTGGGCTAGGAAACAACAAAAGGGCTAAAAATAGGCTAGCATAACTAAAATGCCAAACATATTGGCCAATTGATCTGAAAAATTCAAATTTCAAGTAAGATGGCATAACTGCCATATCCAAGAAATAAGGAGTTCTGTCCATTCGAATGATCAAACTGAATAAGTGATCCAGCTTCAATAATAAAAGAAAAGTGGTTGCAGCTTCAAGTTTATAAATGGAAGCCGGATTCATCAAATTACAAACAGTCAACTCAACAATCAACTCAACAGCGACACTTCAATCAATAAGTTTACACTACTTTGATTTTTGTTCATATGAACCAAGATTAGCTTAGTTCAATAGGTAGAAAATCGTTATGCAAGTGTTCATAGCCATGTCCATTTGGCTCAATATAAGGCTATCAATGCATTCACTCTATAACGTCACGAGGTCGTAGCCATCACTCGCCCATTCAAGATGAGATATCAATGCAAGTAAGTGATATCCCACATTCATGTCGAGTGCATACATGAGGAATTGTAGCTAAAGTCATCAATGCTCAAAGGATAGCTTAATTCCTTCAACACACTCACATGCAGCCATCGTATGAAGTCATCAATGCGTCTTAAATGTAATCAAAGTCCCTAGCAATCTTTCAATGCATTTGAGTTGTAGATATGGCCTGTATCATCAATGCACGTGTTTGTAGATAAAGTCTGTAATATTCATGGCAAGTAGCCATCATCTTTTAATGCATCTTTCATGACCCTTTTTGATCTGTTGAGCACTAAATTTTAAGTCCTACATCAGTTGTAGGCACATATAACCTTAGGGGTAGAATTTTCCTACTCCAATGCAGTCATTTTTTGGATAGAAGTGAAATGCGTGATCTATAAAAATCAAATTGAAAAGACTTTAACTGTGTATTTATTACACACTGGCACACCCGCACTAAACACAAACTCACTTTGAAGCTACTATTTTCATATCAAATCCGTGATTTTAAATCCTGAGTAAACATATTGAATTGGCACAATGCGACTTCAAAAATCTATGGCATTGTCAATTTTATTTGCAAACGCACAATTTTGGCACGCCTGGTGGGACATCTAATTTTTTAGTAAATCAATGGGAATGCTAAACCTTTGAAAAACTCAAGGTGGGACTGCCAATTTTATTTGAAAGTATATAATTTTAGCACGCTCGGTGGGAAGGTATCCAGGGTGTCAAAAAGATTTTGTCTGTATATAGATCTTGGAAAGCACATTTTATTTTGTTGTATTGCATATCTGCATTCTTTATTGAAAAATCACAAAAGAAAAATAGCAATATGGGACCGTGCTTGCGGAGTCAAACTAGAAGTGATCATGACGATACAGAAAACGGAAACAAAATGGAACATGATGCCGAAGAGAGTGGTAGAAATGATCCCACCTCCCAACATTTAGGCAGTTATTGATAGGCTCGAACAGAATCAAAGAGCACCTGCCATATTGGCCAAAGCGGCCAACTATAGCAAGGATGCATTGTACGTCCTGGAAAATTGGATCAGGGAGTCTAACCTCAGATTGCAAGAGCTTCGGAAGAGACAATGAAAAGAAGGGATGGAGAGGGCTAAGCTTATTGGCCTCCATGCCAGAGTCACTCAGAATATCCGATCCATATTACGAAGTCAAACTGCGCAACACGGCAGTAACAGTGGAAAACTTTGCTAACATTCCGTCGGTGAGGAAACCTTCACAATGAAGTAAGGCCAAACAATGTTACAGGCTAGAGCAGACCAATCCATAGTTCGAGAGACCGAATCTCGAAGGTAATCATCGTAATGGGAGACTTGGCCTAAATTTTGATAATGGTAAGAGAGAGGCGTTTGAATCCAGAGGTATACTCTTGGATGGAGAAAGGATAGGTTGAATGAATCATTTCGACGAATCTGTCATGCCTTATGTTATACCATGTGAAATGGATCGAGGTCACCCAACCACGATTTGAAATGACAACACAACCGTGTCTCGATAAGAGATACAAAAAATGTTGCACCAGGAGTTTGTGAGACATAAGCAGTCAACCTCACCATCTAGGTATTCTCATTTATATCCCGTTCGCTGAGGCATTGACGAACATGGCACATTACACCAAATTCTTGAAGGAGATCATCTTGAAAAAGAAGAAGTTGGAGGAATACCAGACTGTGGCATTGACGGACGAGTGTAGCAGCATCATCTCTCAAAAGCTACCATTGAAATTAAAAGATCTAGGGAGTTTTACTATCCCTTGCGTGATTGGCAAGTTTGAGTTTTCTAATTGTTTATGTGATTTAAGTTCTGGTGTCAATTTGATGCCTCTTTCTATTTTCAGGCAATTTGGAGTTGGAGATTTGTCCCCTACTACCATTTCCTTGCAACTTGTTGATCGAACGCTCAAAAGGCCCGTAAGGTTTGTAGAGAATGTACTGGTGAAGGTTGGGGAGTTAATTTTTCCCGTTGATTTTGTGGAGCTCGACTTTGAGGATGATAGAAATGTGTCTTTAACTTAGGGGGGCCTTTCATGAATATGGGAAGAGCACTGGTTGATGTTAATGCGGGGAAGTTGACTCTTAGACTTGGGGACGAGAGTATAGATTTTGATGATGTCAAATCTATTAAATGTCATAATGAGGATGATCATTACATGAGACTGGAGGCAACCGACAACTATGTAAGAGAAAGGAAGAAAGGAAAAGAGCATGAGCAGGATGTGGGGAAAAGGACCCAGTGTGCAAATAGTTACTAGAAACCTTGAGTCCTACACCACCCTCAAGTATTCAGCCCCCTAAGGTAGAGGTTAAGCCTTCACCACGAAATCCGAAATATGCCTTTTTGGAGGAGAATGAAGCCTTACAAATCATTTTAGGTTCTCCCTTGACTAGAGAGCAAGGAGAATTTTGAGGCTAATCAAGGGTAGACTTAAAGCAATGGGGCACCAAACTTCTGATATCAAGAGGATTAGGCCTTCCGTAGGCATACATGAAATCTTGACGGAATATGATGGAAAGCCGAGAAGAGAAACAAAGAAATGGTGCGATGCCCACATCATGAGAAAGAAGTCCCACGAGGGACAACGAGAGGAACATTTCATGGTGAATAGCTAATGTTTGAAGGCGTATGTGGGTGGAGATGTGCACAGCGCAGGGTCAACATCATACGTTGACCTTATCCATTAAACATATCAAAAGGAGTCGAGCTAAAAACTTTAAACAAGCACTTTTTGGGAGGCAACCCAAAATTTTATGTTTTTATATTATTGAATTTCTTTAAGTTTATTTGTTTGTATTTTTAGGTAGACCACTTGAGGTTTTGTGATTTTTGTTTGAATTTTGATGTGTAGGAGGATGAGACGGGGTTCTATGACGCCATCTGACCTTAGGTATTTTTTATCCTTTTCTTTACTTTCTGTTAGTGTTTTTATTTCCGTGATCGTGGTACTTTTAGTCTTAGTTGTGCCTCCTTTCTGAACTTATTTTCCGTACTTTGGGGACAAAATACTCTCTAAGTGTGTGTGGGTGGGGGGGGGGGGATTTCAGTTGCCTAGGATAATACTTTTGAGGTTAATTGTTGTTAGCTATGTTTATGGAATTTGAACAAGAATTGTATATCAGCTGGAAACCCGGACGGCCAGATGAAAAGAGTCATCTTTGATGACTCGTGTCTTGGTATAACAACAGCACGTATAGTTCAAGTTCAATTCCGTTCAGTTCAAGCTAAATTTTGGTGATAATGGTTGTATGATGGATGTTCGAAAACTATTTTGTGTTGTGTTGTTTGTTTTGTGTCGTTCTTGGAATACACGTGTTTTGGTGAACTTTATTTTCCGTGATGATTTTATGCTATGAAATGCTATGTTTGGAACGATGAGCGTGCATGAAGCATTTTGTGTGCCCTTGAAAAATGATTGTTGTTGTTTTGCTATCCCCTAATCACTTTGAGTACATAGTTGGAGCAATGATTGCTAAATGATTTAGAGAAAATTTATATTTTTGTGAGAAGTTTTCGCATGTGCTTTAATGCATTACGACACTAGAATCGATTTGATTTCTTGTCGAGGCGAAATTCTAGACTATGTTAAATTGGGGAGATGACTTAGGCCATTTTTGAAATTTTTCGAGCCATAATTGCCTATTTGTTTGTTAAACGTAGCCCTTGAGTCCCCCTTGAGCCTACATTGTGCTTAGTTCTTTTGATAGCCACATTACAAACCCAAAAGCACAATGTCTATATATCTTAATCCTTTCTATGCACTATATTTGAATTGCGATAATTAGTTGGAGTTATGTAGTAGATATGTAGAATTATGAGGGGATTAAATGGAGGGTTGTATGTATACTTGAGTGGGGGATATGCTAACTCACTTTTGAGAGAAAAAAAAAGAAAAAAAAAATGTGAAAAAAAAAGAAAAAATTACAGAGAAAAATGCAAAAAAAAAAAAAGAAGAAGAAGAAATGGAAGAAAGAGCGAGTTAGCACTCTCAAACGCATAATAACAAGAAAAAAAAAGACATTGAGAGTGATGGTTTTTGAATAAATTTGAGGGGAATGAAGGCATGAATAATGCTCCAAAAACTCCAAGTTGTCCAATTTAAGTAACTTGGGTGCATAAGCCAAATACTCTTCTATATTTTCCTACTTGACCCAAGCCCCTAAATTACAAGCTTAACTAAGTCCTATCGATCCCCGATTTATCGTTGTCTACATTAGTGGAGATAAGAATGAAAAATTGACTTATAGAGCCTACTTTTTGCGCCTATCACACGAATATAAATTGATCTGAGTTGTTGGTGATTGTTGCTCTTGATCATATCATACACGATAACACGGGAGATACTTGATAATAATAATTGGTTGTCGAGTGTACATGAAATTTTGATTGCTTGCACATTGAACCAATGACATAGTGCTTAATAGTTTCTGAGAAATAAAGGGAGTTTTACTTTGGTGCGTGGTATTCCAAGATTGAGCTTTGATTGTGCCCAGTTCCTTGTGCTGTCAATTTTGAGTTGCTCGAGGGCAAGCAACATTTAAGTTTGGGGGTAGTTGATAAGTCCGTAATTCTACTTGATTTTTTTATGTTTATTTTGTCGGACTTATCGTGTATTTTTCTCTATTTGAACCTTATTATGCCTAAATTCGAGTTAAATCGTTGTTTTGTAAGTGAGATGGGAAAAATACCATCAAGGACACGAAAAGTGGAAGTCGAGAGTTGGGTACTTATACAAGATATTTTGGGTATCAACCCAATGACGACCCCGAAATCCTTTATTCTTATTATTAGTCTTATGCTATATTAGATTAATACTATCATTATGGCTACATATGCATACATTTTAATTACAACGTATAAGGTAC
>CM047876.1:10098668-10125874 GCA_026212405.1 Petrea volubilis | reverse complement strand
GAGAGAAGAATCAGGGGATTTAGTCTACTAGAAAATTATTTTCCTTTTAATTATATCCTTTCTTCAAATTCAAAATATTTGTCACATATTTTTCTTGTATTGTACTTGTTTGTTTTACAGATATGAAAATTTTGTGTGGACAAATTTCTTGACACTTAGTGAGAGGTTTGCTTAATATAAACTTGTATAGGATGGCCTTAGTTTAGAGAACCCCAACTTACATACATAAAAATCCAACCTTAGAATCCTTGAATTCTTTTTTTTTTTCTCCTTATTTTAAATGTCGCAATTTATTTTTTTAAAAAAATACTAAAAGTATCGAATATTTGCACAATGGATTTAATTTTAACTGGGTTCGATTTCGGCTTCGGCCCGAGTGCAATCCGATTCTTCAATTCTAGGAACAATTGAAATTAGAGCCCAAATCACGAAACCCCCCGAGGCCCCGACTGACAAAATTTTGTCCTCTCAAAAACCCTCTCGGCTCTCTCCCTTCAAGCAAGTGCTCATATTTGCATCACTCGCAGTAGAGATTGAATAAAGATTTTACTTTCGCCATTGTTGGATTCATCAGAGTTCCTTCTTCTCGCTTCTAGCTGAGCTGTTGCTACAGTGTCACGAGAAATGGTGGGTCGAAAGTTCGACGAACACACTGCCTCTCGAAGCCAGGTACCTTTTTCCACTTGATTTTCACTTAATTCGGCTATTTCATCCATGCCCTAGCTGTTGTTTTCAGTTGATTCGTGAATTTATGGAGTATATATATGTTTTTTGTGATTTTATTGAACTTTTGTGTATTAGTTGCTTGACATTGGAGCTATTGCAATGGTTTTCAGAAGGCGCTGGTTCGCTTAGCTTCTATTGATCCAATTGAGCTGTGCAATGAAGCTAAAGTCGAGCGATGTAGAGCAACTAGGGATTTGAGGAGCTGTGGGCGCTATGTACAAAGGGTTCTTATTTCTTGTGGCCATGCTGCTTTATGTGAGGAATGTAGTCAGAGGTGTGATGTTTGCCCCATATGTAGGATTTCCATGCCGAAGGGGGTTAATGAGCTCCCTCTTCGTCTTTACTATGAGTGTATTGAGGTGGGTCTTCTATCGAAGAGGTGTGATGACAGATTGAGAGATAAAAAAGATGGTGAGGATGAACTGATTGCCGATGTTCAGCGGCTTTACTCTCTGTTTGATGTTGCCTTGGACAACAACCTGGTTTCGCTTATTTGCCATTGTATCCTTGCACTCTTTATGATGGAACAAATGCATAGCCTTTATTCTTATTGTTGTGGTCCAAGCAATCCATTCTAGCCTTTGTTTTCAAAGTTGGACAACACAACTTGTTTTACGTTTTCCTCTACGCTTCTTTTTTCGGTCGCTTGTAGTTTCATGTTGGCACGATGATCTTAGGTTAAAAGTTTTTCTTATCGGTTTTCATGGTGGCCCTATCTTCCTGTGTTTAACCGGGTATATAGGCAAACTAGTGGTTCGGAACCATTGACGTGTTTTGAATTGCTATACTTTATTTTTGAGAGGCAGAAAAAAAGTGGTTTTATTTTATACTTTATAAGTGTTTTGATATTTAATTTCATTTTCTGGATCTCTCTCTCTCTCTCTGTTTTTTTTTCCCTTAATTGAAGCCCACAGATGTTACAGATGTATGTATGGATGAAAGCGCTGTATCAAGTGATCCCGTTATAGCCTTCTTACTAGATGAGAAGGTTGTCAAAGACTGGTGCAGGCGAACATTTCAAAAATAGTTTGACAGAACTGCAGGAAATATGTATCCTAAGTTCAGACCCTTACAGCTTTATTGAAAAATGCAGCATCGATTCTGTGCACCTTGACATTCTTAATAGATAGTCATACTGTACCTGAGATGAAAAGTAAGTTAAGTTCACTTCTGAAAATCTCCTCAAAGCTAGCAGGTATGTCCAATGTTCTTGAAGTGTTGGAATCTTCATTCAAAGGCTCTACTTCAGCAATGGTTCAGGACCTGAATCATATTCAGGAGAGTATACTAAAAACAAAACAGGTAAAAGACTTTCATATATCAGCTTTACATATTTCTCACTGTCAGATTACTTCAGTAGTAAGATCATTTGATGAGATTTTAGTATTCAAAAGTTACCTTGTCAGAAATTTATTGCATACTGCATGTTATCTGGGTTACTGTGCATTTTGTTGATTATCCTAAATTTACACAAGACTTTGTGTCTGTATTGCCTGTCACATGGTAGCTTCAAGACCCATGTGGTTGGGTCTTAACAGATAAATGCTGCATGTATCCATTTAGACATGTGAACATATTTTTTATTTAATTTTGGTGTTTGAGGTTAGGTTTTGCTGACCTAATGTCACTGCCTAATGTCTTGATTCCCAATTTTCTGTATTTTACAGCACTTGGAAATCATGAGTTGGTGCATCAGACATCAATTTTTGGAGAATGTGAGATCTAGATACTCTGGTATTGTATCATGGAAATCAGCTTTTCGTGCAAGGAAGTCAGCAGCGATTAAGCGAGCATGGCCCGATCCCGTGACTCGAATATCAGAGTCTAGTGAGCAGAGTGCATTGGGCCTCTTTATTGAAGATGCACTTTCAAATCTCGACACGGAGCAAGGATATGATGACAAAGATGAAGGGGGATTAGCAATTACATCTTTGCTGACAGGTGGGGGAGATTCACTTTTTCTGGCTAAGCTACATGGAATTGCAGGATGTT
Source organism: Petrea volubilis (assembly GCA_026212405.1). Lineage (NCBI taxonomy): Eukaryota > Viridiplantae > Streptophyta > Magnoliopsida > Lamiales > Verbenaceae > Petrea > Petrea volubilis. The sequence continues at coordinate 10,123,156 of CM047876.1, read as the reverse complement.
ACCCCTTTGGGAATCTTCGTACTGCTGTTGACTTGCTGTTTCTACGAGGAAACTCTGATTTGGTGCTTGCCAAGCAGTCTATCGTATCCTACCACTTTTCTTTTTTCTTGTATCCTATCTAATTTGAACACAATGTGTTTGGATGATTGATGTTTTTCTAATGTTATATTACTGTTTTACCCTTAACCATTGGCATAGTTCTTGTATTTTCTTTTTGATCGGCACTGGACGATGCCTGATGAGGAGTGGAGAAACATTGTTGATGACTTTGCTGTCACGTTTGGTATAACCAGGCACTCTTTGCTGGAATCATTTGTCTTCTATCTTCTGGATGACGATACGGAGGAAGCTTTGAAGGTAGACTATTATCTTCTAGTCTATTGGCTAAGATGAAGTACAATGTCTTCCTTGTTCATCTACGGAAAGTATGTGATTATATACACTTGGTAGCACTATCAGAATGTTGGCATGGTCGCATGGGCAAATTTAGTGTAGCTTTGTGACCTTGCATTGCCGGAAATTTTTGAACAGTGCTCTGTCCTGTGCTTTTTTCACTTTTCAGTTTTCACTATATGCAAACTGTTGTTCCCGGTTATGGTTTGTCCCCAGAAAATAATCAGCTGAATTTTCAATTTTTTCATTTAAATTCTGTATTAACATGTATGTTGTGGTCTTAGAACACACTGGAGTTTAGCATAACTAAGGAAAGGTTTAGTATGATAGCCTTCCAGGAAACACGAGACAAGTCATAGGAAAAAGGGAAGAACTAGGATAGATCCTTGGATGTCAAATCAGCTAGTGATGAACTTATGCAGAGCATTTTATGTTCACAAGTGTAGGCCTTTATGCAAATGTGAACATGGAGTTTTATAGGTTTTATATAGTAAGATCAACATTCCGTGGGCTGATGGATCACCTTTAGGTCATGGGTTCCTTTTCTGAACTTGGTTGGTGTAGCGAGTCTATATCCCAAAAAAAAAAAAAAAAATGAAAAAAAAAAATCCCCAAAATTGTTTTCATATATTCATGTTTCTGGATGTTGTGAACTAAAAACGGTTTTGAATTTATGCGTACTTTGGCTTACATAGTAGCTCTTTGTTTCGTCTTGAATGTATTTTAGCTATCAACAAAAGAACTGTAGCTTCTTTTCTAGCATGTATCTGGTTGATCCGTATCTATGACTGGATGCACTGATTATTCCTTGCAACATGTTTTTGCTAGGAAGCTTGTCGCCTTCTGCCTGAAATCTCTGGCTCAAATATTCATCCTAAGGTTGCACAGGTACTGTTAGAGAGAGAGAATCCTGATGCAGCTCTTATGGCTTTGAGGTGGTCTGGACGAGATGGTGGAGCAACATTAGTTTCACTTGGGGAAGCGGTTACGGCTGTTCGAGTACGGGTGGAGTGTGGGCTTCTGACTGAAGCATTTATGTACCAGAGAATGATTTGCACAAAAGTGAAAGATAAAAAGCTGATTGATGCTTATGATGAAATGAAAGAGCAGTGTTCCAATTGGCTACTCTGGTTGGAGGTCCTAGTAACTGAAATTTGTTGTCTGTGCATTCGGAGGAACTTAGTAGATAGGATGATTGAATTGCCCTGGAACACTGATGAGGAGAAGCATCTTCATAAATGCTTGTTCGATTTCGCCACAGATGATCCTAAATCAACTGTTGGAAGTCTTCTTGTGGTTTTTTATCTCCAGGTACTTCTGATGAATTTTTATTTTTATTATTATTATTATTATTCGTTCATCAGGGATGTGGCTTGTTATTATTCTTCTTCATTTTAATCTGGTACTTTTTTCTGCAAGAATAAGCGTGATGAGAAAATAGTTTTTACAATAATTTGTTCTCTAGCCCAATAGCATTCACATTGGAGATGGCAGGCTGATGTGAGGCTTTCGAAAACATTTATGATAATTTTTTGACTCTCCCCACTCTTTTCTTAGGTTGATGACACCTGTAATTAGCAAATTTGTTTTTTAGGTTTAGTGTAGATCCAGAAAATGTATGATCAAGTCATGTACATGAGGAGCTTACCAATAATTTGCCCCAGGCACCTCTAAGTTATTTAAGAAAATATTTATTATAGCTTGTTAAGTGCTTTATTTGTTTTGTAGTTTTCGATGAATTTACATGGTTTTTCTTTTATTTCTTTTTTTTTTTTTCCGGCCAATTTGTATTTCTTTGTTCCGCATGTGAAACAGGGGAACTATTCCAGTTGCAATTTCAAGCAGTTCAGTGAGCAGCTAGTTGGCTTAATTCTCCTAACTCAAACTTGTTTATATCTTTACGAGGGGATAGGGAGATGGAGAAGGATTCTGATTGTGATTATGTGAAAATATTTAAATAGTCTTATATTCCAACAGTCCTGTCATAATTTTCACGGAAAATCTGCTGAGTTTGAGAGTCTTAATGTTACTTAGAGTTGACTGAAGTCGAATTGCATCCAATTCCCAGATTTATTTTCCTATCCAATATGATTCTATTGTATTTTCCTCATCCATTCTATTGAGCAACTGGAAAATGTAAAGAAGAGTTCCCATATAAACTGTGAGAATTCTGTCAGACTAATTTGTCGTATGCATGTGTATGATTGCTTGTATATCGTCAATTTACATGGAGACTTATATTGAAGTTCATCATGAGTTATTTGGATGAGTTGGATGGAATTTGGTGGTATTTAGTTTACACAGTGACAAGAGCTACGCAGTTAAGATCTGTGTTGGTTCTCTATCTGGATATTGAGTCACACTAGCAGTCTCTATGGTATAATTAACAATAACTTCATCAGTTTCATTGTTTACTATGGCAGCGTTATCGTTACATTGAAGCATACCAAGTGGATTGTAAGCTCCAGGCTCTGGAGGACGACTTCATCTCAAAACAACGGAATGATGAAGTCTCATATAAAATGAGATCAATGAGCCACTGGAGGAAAAAATTAGTTGTAAGTTGTCTTAAAGTTTTTGATTCATTACTAATTTCTTAATATTCTATGGAATTTATTAGTCGACAAATATTGATAATGCCAATGAGATCTAGACGAAAAAAAGGAACTGGTTGTGGCTTGCTTGCATGTAAGTGCTCCTTATGTTTGCTGCAAATATGCTTAGAAACTGATTTGCTGCTTAGACTGGCGTTTGATTGATGATTGGTCTTAATATTTTGCTTGAATTTTTGCCTATGTGCTTTGGATACAACATTTACCAATGCCGGCCATTTTTGTTGTTGTTAGTGGTTTGACTACTGTTCTAATTTTTGATGAACTGTTTTTGGAGGTAGCAAATAGCTTGATTAAATTGTTTTTTGTTTGCAGATTTTTTACATGTTGTTTAATAGATTTATACGATTCCTTGTTTATTGATAACTAGTGTCATATACCGAAAAAATAATATAAATATTCTGGTCTAAATTTTGCATGGCTTTGCCAAATATTAGAAACATATTTCTGATATCATTCTGATATGTAAATCTTGAAACATATTTGTTCTTATATCATTCGAGCAAAGTTTTTATGTGCACTTTTATGATCCTTTTGGAAGAAAATTTTGGCCGGGCTAAACTTTCACTAATTTGTGTGAGATTATGCAAGTTTCTAAACTCATATCCTGATACCCTTCTGATATTCGGATGTTGTGCGAACAAATTTCACTGCATAGAATAGGTCATGAGTTTTTCCTATTTTTCTTGGAATGGGGTACTATCTGTTTGAAAAGAGCCAAACAGTTCTTTTTCTTTCGATTTTCTCCCTTGTCTGATGCTTTAATTTCTTTTTTGGTTTTATTTCTCGATAGGAATTTTGAGGCTTTTGTAAAAAAATTAGTTTATGCATTGTTGCTTGCAGAGCCAAAGTGTGGATTTGTTGCCAGATGTTCTCCAGCAACAACTGAAGGCTGGAAACTTGCCAGAAGTTGGTGATTTTGGTGGTAACAATAATAATGAAAATGTTCCAGCAAAATCAAATCTTCCAAAAGTACAAGAACCAATCTTGGGCAATTTGCTCTTTAAAGTTCCACAGTTTCGATGGGAGGACAATGGCTTTCTACATCCCCAGCCTTAACCAGAATGTGAAACTAGGTTGTTAAAAGCAACTCTCTCTCTCTCTCTCTCTCTCTCATATATATAATTTTATTTGCTTATTCCATGCTATAATGTGTACTTTTAAGAAAATGAAGGCATCATTCTCAGCATTTGTAATTTTGGGTTTGAGGTAGAAATTATTGCAGGGTTTTGTTGGTTTGGAGGAGATTCAATTTGGTTTGGGGAGCAGTTATTGTTCTCAAACAATTGATTGCTTGTTATTTGCAAAATATGAAAGTAAAGCCAGAATTGCCTCCAGAGTTAGACTTTTGTTATCATTCATTCATGGAGAGAATTGCACTCAGTCCCATGGGTTAGGAAATAGGCAAGTTTCGTCCTGTAGGCTGTAACTTAACTAAGAGGGTGTTTGACTAAGCTTATTTGTCATATAGTTGGAGATTAGATGCACCCATTTCAAATAGATATGGCCAATGCACCCTATCATATGCTTTGGCCATATTTAATTTAAATATAGCTCTGTCCCCATGAGACCTATCATGAAGGATGTGCAGCAGTTCTTGGGCAAGAAGCACATTGTCAGCAATCTCCCTCCCAGGGACAAATCCAGATTGGGAAGGGGATATGAGTGATGGTAACACGGTGGCAAGCCTTTAGTACAAAAAGCTTGGAAAATATCTTGTTTATCACTGTACAGAGGCTAAGTGGCCTGAAATCAGACCAGGTATGGGGGTTGGACTTTTTGGGCAGGAGCACCAAAGTTGTTGCTGTGAAACTGGGTAGCATACAGGTTCCTGCCATAAATTCTATAGCAGCTGCCAACACATCCTCCTTGATAATGTTCCAACACTTCTGGAAAAAATAAGCTGAAAAACCATCGGGGCCTGCTGTTGCATGGGGCTTCATGCTACTAATGACTTGGTGCAGTTCCTCTGTGGGGTCGGCAGACAGAGTCTCGTTAATCTCAGGACTAATAAGTGAGGGAATGTGATCACAGCTGTCCAGGGGCAGCACTTCTGTGGTAGTGAGCAGATGAGTGAAAAACTCCGTAGCTGATTCTAACATTCCTCCAGGGTCAGTCAAAATCTGTCCTCCAGCAGTGATGGAATGCACTGCATTCCTGGCCTTCATGACTTTCACCAGATTATGAAAATAGCGAGTATTCCTCTCACCCATTACTAGCCAGTCACAGTGAGCGTTTTGCCTCCAAAATTCCTCTTCCTGCATCAAACTCTCTTTAAGCATAGTATTAGATTCACAAAGAGTTTTGAGCATTTTCTTCAGTTGGGGTTCATGGCATAAACCATTTCACATTGAGTTGCCTCGGATCTAGCCAAGGAGATCTTGGCATGGATATCACCAAACACCTCCCTGTTCCATTTCCTCAATGCTTTAGCAACCCCTAAGAGTTTCTGCCGCAGCTTTAGCATCCCATTGGACTCCACCTTAAACATACCATGCATGAGCCACAGTTTGGTAAAAAGTGGAATGTGTCGCCCATATATGCTAAAATCTGAAGTTGCTTTTGCCCCTTCAGTGACAGCAAGGCATAGAAATAGATAGTGGAGTATGATCAGATAAAAAGCTGGCAAGATGAGCAAAAGGAGTGACTCCAAGTACCATTAATCAGCACTCTTATCAAGTCTTTCCCATGTAGCATTGATAGTCCAAGTAACTTACTGCCTTCAAATGGTGTGTCGTCAAGTCCACACGGTTGAAGACGGTCATTAAGTTCAGCGATGGAGTCCCCAACTTGGATACGCCCCTCCCCTTTTCTCATGTAGTCTCCAAAGGCTTCATTTGATTATGAGGATTGGATTCAACTTCCAAAAATTCATTTTGTGGTATTGGGCCATATATTTGGAGGTGAACTCCCAATTTGATTTGTCACTTTATATAACTTATAAGTATATATTATGGACTAATTCATGAATTTGATTCATGATGTTAGATTGTATTGAGTTGGAATGTCCCATTTTAACCTTCATATTTAAAGTTGGAGAGAAAAAAGTAGACCATAGAATAAGAGTATAGGGTGATGGGTAGAAAAGTAAATCTAAAATTAATGTCTTCCACCACTAAATTCAACTACCATAATAAGACACTCCCCATGAGATTGAGTATTGCTCAAAATCATAGACTTAGTAAATGTCTTTGTGGATTGTGGGATTTCATTACATGGTAGAATAATAAATCAAATTTGGTTCATCCAATGAATGAAAATGTGTATTATATAGTAATACAATGAATCAAATGAAGCCAAAAATAACATTGAAATCCCCCACAACCATCCATGGAGCATCAGTTTTCATTGAGATAAGTCTGTCCCAAAGAGCTCTTCTCCTCACTCTATTACACTGGGCATATACAACAGTAATAACAAAAGAAGAAGGTAAGCTGTGGCACTTTAACCTCCAAATGGAGCAACTGATCATGATCTTCCAAAGTTGTCACCTCCCAATCAGAATTATGAAAAACCCAAATGTGGTTAGAAGTATTAGTTATTAAACTGTGAAATCCCAATTGCTTGCAGAAACTCAGCTTGTTCACAACTGTCTTTGGCTCAAGGATGGCCACCAAATTAATCAAACTGGCAGCTTTTATTTGCAGAATATAATCTATTTTCAAGGGATCACAGATCCATCTCTTATTTATCGTTTTTTTCATAAATGACATTATTTAACTTTTTATTTTAGTTCTCGTTTCCCTTATTTAAATTTTTTTTTTGGTTCATCTCCTTTTTATATAATTTTATAAGATTGAAGATATTTAGTGTTTTGAATGTTTTATAATTTATTTTTTATTTTGACAATTATTTTTATATTTTATTTATTTCTTTTTTTCTATTATTTTCTCTTTTTCCTTTGAATGTTGTACTTCTACAATATGTAACTATATAATATTCGATACTAAAATTTTAGTTGTGCTCTGCGGAAGTTTTTGCAAGTTAGGCATAAAAGAAAATGAAAGTTCAATAAGTTACGCATTTATATTTTATTTTGTGTTTAAGTATCCATATTGTGTTTCAATTTTTGATTGTTTATGATATAAAAGATCAGTGTTTTTGAAACTTTTTAGGTGCATAATAACCTTCAAGTTCTACTTCAATGGATCATTGTCAAAATGAATAATTTATTTTTTGGTATCTTGACATGTTTTAAATCTTCAAATAGAATTTAGATATATAATATTTTTTTGACTATGTCATGATTCAAAATAATATTAATATTACAATACTTTAAAATTCCATGCATAGCACAAGGTTAATGCTAGTTATATATAAGGAGGTGTTTGATCCACGTTACTGAAATTTAACTCAATTTATAATTGTCATTTTTTTTTAATTTTTCATTAGATTAACAATTTTCTATGGGCTATCTTTATGAAAACTTAACTTCTAAATTCTATAATAAATGCACCATGCTCCCTTTAGATTTTTTGTTCACCATTTCATACTTTGATAGTAGCTCTTTCAATTTGCCGGTAGCTCATGTCTTCTTCAATGTGGATAAGTTGTTTTGCTTTTCTTTAAATTAAGGTAATCAAAAAGCACATATCGACGCTAAATTTATTCCATTTAACATATATTTGAAAATCTATTAACAAAATCTCAATAATGAGAAAAATTAATTTTCTAGGCTACTGCATAATATGGAATATTCAAAATGAATTTTATTAATTTAGGTTTCCAAAATAATTTAATTACCCGTTTCTATAGCTATTTGCACTATTGTCGTAACTTTTTCGCTTTCTGACCATTTGCCACAACCACACTTCCAAGGTCACACGAGAGATCACAGATTTGGTTTATCCTATTTCTTCTTTCAATTTTAAATATTTGCATGATTAGCTTGTTGTTTACAAATAAAATTGGCAGCCCCAAACAATATGAGTTTGTGTTTAGTGTGGGTGTGCTAGTGTGCAATGAACACATAATGTGAAGTCTTTTTGATTTGACTTTCATAGATTGTGCCTTTGACTTCTACCCGAAAACGACTGCGTTGGAGTAGGCAAACATTACCCCTAAGTTTCTACATGCCTACAACTGAATGTAGGACTTAAAATTTAGTGCTTGTGGGATTGAAAAAGGTCTAAAAATATGAAGTAAGAAGCTGCATTAAAAGACAATAGCCACTCTCCATGGATATTACAGACTTTATATACAAACATGTGCATTGATAATATGAGTCATATCTACAACTTAAATGCATTTAAAGACTGCCATGAATTTTGATTACAAGCAAGACGCATTGATGACTTCATACGATGGTTACACGTGAGTGCATTGAAAGAATTGCACTATCTTACGAACATTGATGAGCTCAGCTACAACTCCTCATGCATGCGTTCGACATTAATGCGGGATACCACTCAGTTGCATTTATATCTCGTCCTAAATGGGCGAGTGATGACTATGACCTCGTGACGTTATGGAGTGAACGTATTGATAACCTCATCTTGGGCTAAATAGGCATGGCTACGAACACTCGCATAACGGTTTTCTTCCTATTCAACTAAGCTAATCTTGGTACATTTGAGCTAAAAATTGAACAAATATAGACTTCTTGGTTGAAGTGTTGTTGTTGAGTTGATTGTTGGTGCACTTTTTTAAACTTGATGAATTCGGCTTCCTTTTGTAGACTTGAAGCTGTGACTACTTTTCCTTTATTCTTGGAGTTAGATGACTTATTCAGCTTGATCATTCAAAATGGACGGAACACGTTATTTCTCGGATATGGCAGTTATGCCATTTTATTTGAAATTTGAATTTTTCAGATCACTTGGCCAATATTTTTGGCATTTTAGTTATGCCAATGCTTATTTTTCGCCCTTTTGTTGTTTTCTAGCCTAACAACCCCTAAAAATAAGGGTTTAATTTTAACTTTATTATTTTTACTTTATTTTCTATTTTTTTGGCCGAAAAGTATTTATTTTGGCCTTGGCCTTTAGCATAAGCTGGCTTCACACAGCACTGCAGTGATTTGGCCCCCCTCATTTTTCTTTTGATATGGCCAAAATTGGTCCACTTCAAATTTATACAAAAATTTATTTTTGGGCCCAAGTAATGTCCCCCGCAAGCCTTAATTAAATGCCAAATTTTGTTGAGACTTGGTCAATACTTGTTTTTAAGCAAAGCATGTAGATGCATATTTATTTATTTTTTTAACTGTGGAAAAGGAATCTTATTGCTCAAGCTAAAATCAAACATAGCATGTTTGAAATAAAAGGATGGCCTCAGGAGCAATTGGCATTGAACGCCATTCTTTCGAGATCATTAATTTTGCTAGTCTAATGGCAAAGTTTTCCACATTGTCGGATAGAACCTTTTCAATTATTTGCTATTTATGGGATCCCTAAACAGGTTACCATCTAAGCATTCTAACAACTAAGCATTCCCCTTTGTGATGGCGTGGACCGTGAATGGTCCCTCCCAATTCGGACTCCATTTTGCTAACAAAATATCTTTCTTTTCTAATGGAAAAACTATGTTCCCTACAAGGTCTCAAGGTTGAAATCGCTTAGCATTAACCTTTTTGTCATATGCTTTGGGCTTCAATGCAACCCAATGCTTATATCCTCTAGTCTTCTATGGCGTCAAGTTCATCTACCATTTTGCAATGGTTTCTATCAGCAGATAGATTATTTTTTCGACAACTTGAGTAGATCTTACATTGATTTCCATAGGAAAAATTACATCATGGCCATAAGTTAGCCAGAATGGGGTGGTTCTCGTGTTGGTTCGCTTGCTAGTTCGATATGCTCATAGTGCTTCGAAAAGTAGTAGATGCCATGCTCTTGGCTTGTCTTCCACCATTTTTGAAATGATACTTTTCAGGGTGGGTTGATTCAGCTTGACCATTTTGCTGCGCATAGTACAGAGTGGAATGCGTAATTTGAATGCCATACTCTTTGACAAAAGCCTAAATTTGAGATCCTGTGAACCTAGTTCCCCTGTCCGTTATAATGATTTGTAGGATTTCAAATCTATAACCAGATTCTCTTTGATGAACTGACTACTGACTCCTTGATCAATTTGTTTGAGTGGACCGACCTCTAGCTACTTCATAAAGTAATCAGTGGCCGTTATGATGTGCGTGTGTTGCTTCGGGAGGGGGGGGGGAGATCATTCCTATAAGATCAATGGCCCAATATTGGAATGTCCATGGCTTCACTATAAGGTCCATTTCTTTGGTAGGAACTCTCTGAATAGGGCTATGTAATTAGCACTTTCACACCCTTTGGCTAGCCAATGGCAATCTTGCACTATCTTTGGCCAAAAATAGTCATACCATTTGATTAACCATGTCATCTTGTAGCCACTTTGATGGGCTCCGCACATTCCTTCATATATTTCCATCATGACCTTCACTGCCTCTTCTTGCTCAATGCACTGAAGAAGTACATTATTGTGACTTCATCTATACAATTGATCACAACCTAGAACCATGTAGTGAGCAACTCTCAACTTGACTTATCGAGATGTATCTTGAGAAGGGTTTTTAAATAGTCTAAGATGGGTTTGCGCTAATCTCCTGGTCGCTTCATGGTACTTTTGATAGCACAAACATTACTTCATTCGGAACGAGAAGGATAGGTCTGCCTTGTTACGATGTAACTAGCAGCCTTGCAACATTTGGAAAACTCAGCCCCATGGCTACTCGAGCCATTTTGTTGGCTTCAGAGTTAGACTTTCTGGCCATGCGTTGAAGTGTTAATTCGTTGAAACCCATTAACAATATGTTAACTATAAAAATGGGTTAATTCCAATTTTAGTCCCTGACCTTTGACCCTTCGCCAATTTTGGTCCTTAATGTTTAGACGTTTCCAATTTTGGTCCCTAACTTTTATAATCCGTTACCTAATGTAGTCCTTCCATTAGGTTTTCCGTTAAAAACCCTAATTTTATTTACAATTTTTCCCCTTAAAAATAGAAAAATACCAAAATACCCCCAAATTAAAAAAAAAAAAAGAGCTAAAAAACCACTTTTGAAATATTTAGGCCCAACAAAATAAATTTTGTAAGCAATAGGATTCGAGCTTGGGTTGATAAGAAGGAAAACACTTAAGCTTGCTTCCTCAACCATTCAACCACACTCAACTTATATTTCTAAGTATGTTATACATATTAGTATACTCTTTGCCATTGTTTAAGTTCAATTTTTTAATATGTCGATAAAATATTAAAATAAATTATTTTTTAATACAAAGGGACAAAATTAATTTTGTAAATATATATTGAAAAAAATTTAATTTATAAGTAAGTATGTGAGACAGTAATTAATTTTTTTTTTCAATATACGGATACATTTATGAAATAAGTTAATCTTTAATCTTTTAAACTTTTGAATTTAGATTTTCATAGCTTATATCTACTTTTGATATTTTACTTTCAATTTTTTTTCAAATATGTCGAGCAAATGGATATATTTGGGTTAAAAAAATATTTATTTTACAATTCTGTTCCATTTGTTAAATATATTTGAAAAAAAATTGAAAGTAAAATATCAAAATTAGATATAAGCTATGAAAATCTAAATTAAAAAGTTTAAAAGATTAAAGATTAATTTATTTCATAAATTTATCCGTATATTGAAAAAAAATTAATTACCGTTTCACATATTTATAAATAAATTAATTTTTTTTCAATATATACTTACAAAAATTAATTTTTTTCGTTTATATTAAAAAATAATTTATTTTATTATTTTATTGTTATATTAAAAAATTGAACTTAAACAATGTCAAAAAGTGTACTATTATGTATAGCACACCTTGAAATATAAATTGAGTGTGGTTGAATGGTTCAGGGAGCTAGCTTAAGTGTTTTCCTTCTCATCAACCCGGGTTCGAATCCTATTGATTACGAAATTTATTTTGTTGTGCCTAAATACTTCAAAGGGGTGTTTTTAGTTCTTTTTTTTGGGCGAATTACACTTACCTCCCTTGAGATATACTCTATTTACAAAAAACACCCCGACCTATGAAAAATTACAATTATCCCCCTCAATTGAGGGGGTTCTATGTTATGTCTGACAGTCATGATAAAAAGTCATTTTTACCCTTCAAAAATTTAAGGAAAAAAAAAAGAAAAAAAATTAAAATGAGAAAAACCCAAAATACCCCCATTAAAACTAGAAATAAAGTTTTTAAATAATTTAAATTTTTTTCCTTTTTCTTTTCCTTTTCCTTTTCATTTTCAGATCTGTTTTCTCTCTCTCTCTCTACCGATCATTGGTATGGCGGAGGTGGTGGCGGTGGCGGACGGCAGAAGGGGCGGCGCACGACGGTGGGGTGGCGGCGACGATGAGTAATGTCTCTCTCCCTCTCTCTATCCCCTCCCCTCTCCCTTCTCTCTCTCTCCTCTCTCTATCTCTCTCTCTCTCTTCCTCTCCCTTTTCTCTCTCTCTCTCTCTTTGTGTGTAGTGGTGGTGTGGTGGGCGGTGGAGATGGCGGTGGCAGTGGCAGTGGTGTAGTGGGGCGGAAGATGGTAGATCGACGGTGGCGATGGGGCGAATAATGGCAGATCGGTGGTGGCGGCAGCGGTGGTTGTGGCGGCGACAGTGGCTGTGGCATCGTGTGTGAGGGCGGGGAGAGAGAGAGAGAGAGAAGCGACAGAGACGCTGGAAGAAGAAGAAAAAAGAGAAAAGAAAAGGAAAAAGGAAAAAAAAGAGAAAAAGGAGGAAAAAAAAGAAAAAAAGGATTTATTTACTTTTGTATATAATGTGTATTATATTTTTTGTATCAAATATTAGAATGTATTATATATATTTTTATTTATTTAAATTTTTTTGTATTTATAAAAATAAAGTTTATAATATATATTATAAGATATTTTTATGTATTTTGTATTTATTAAATATAATTTACATATAACAACTATATATTTTGAAGTATATGTTTATAAATATTTGCACATACATAAAAGATTTCATTTTTTCAAAAAAAATTTAAATATGTATAATATTTTTAAATTTTTTAAATATAAATTTTTACATATTTTTTGAAAAAATAACAAAAAACCACTCGAGGGCAAAATAGTCAGTTTGCTATGGTCAAACACCTACTCATACGTTCAGAAGGGTAATTTAGGTAGTTCAAATTTTTTGACTAACGGTTTTCGCTAGTCAACTAACGACTGGTGCAATTTGGTGGACGGAATGTAAATTGAGGGGGGTAATTGTAATTTCCCATAGGTCGGGGTGTTTTTTGTAAGTAGTGTATACCTTAGGGGAGGTAAGTGTAATTCGCCCGTATTTTTTAATTTGGGGGACTTTTGGTATTTTTCTATTTCTAAGGGGGCAAATTGTAAATAAAATTAGGATTTTTAATGGAAAAACTAATGGAAGGGCTACATTGGGTAACGGATTGTAACGTTAGTGACCAAAATTGGAAACGTCTAAACATGAAGGATCAAAATTGGCGAAGGGTCAAAAGGCCAGGGACTAAAATTGCAATTAACTCCTATAAAAATACACCTGTTGAGAACAGGGTTTCTACATTAAAAAGCTCCTTGAATCTGTTTGATGACAAGTTGGGAATCTCTAGTCACGCTGATGTTGGAGGCTCCTAACTCGTGTAGCAATTCAAGTCCAAGAATCAAGGCTTCATACTCGGCCTGATTAACTGCAAGCTAGTTTCGATACTAGATGGCAAAATGATCATTATACTCGCCCCAAACACCTTGTTTGTTCGAGACCCGTAAAACTGAAGTATCCATGGCTTTAGAAATACTAAACGCATTTTGATCTATGAGCCACTTCTTCATTGATTTCAATCGTAGGGTGGTCGTTGAGAAAATCAGTCAAGGCTTGGCCTTTCACTGCCTTTTGTGGAACAAATTGCAATTGGTATTCCAAGAGATGGATGGCCCATCGGCCAATCCATCCTCGCACTATCGATTTTGAAAGTATATACTTGATCACATAGACACTACTTATAACAAGAATTTGAACCGACAGTAAATAATGATGAAGATTAATGTACACAAAGTAAAGTGTCGGGCGCAACTTTTCGATAGGATGGCACCTTTGTTCCAAATCATTCAAGTGCCTACTTAAGTAGTATACAACTCGTTTGAAGCCATTTTCATCGTCTTGGGCCAAGAAAGTCCCAATAGTCTCATTGGCTTTTGAAATGTACAATTTAAGTGGTTCTCTTTTCTGTGGCGGCATCATCACAAGAGAGGAAGTTAAGGCCTCCTTGATACTTTCAAATGCCTGCTCATGTTTTTCAGACCTAACAAACTTTCTAGATTTTAGTCTTACCTGCTAGATTCGAATTGAATCTTCTCAAATAGTTTACCTTCCCAAGAAATTGTTGAAATTCTTTCTTTGTTTGAGGTGGTTGAGCGGCCAGAATGTCCTTTACTTTGTTCGATTCCATTTGGTTGCCTTTCTTATGTACCAAGAACCCGTGAAAGTAGCACGCAGTCACTGCGAATACACACTTCAGTGGGTTTAACTCCAACTAGAGCTTTCTTATTCTTTCAAAAGTATTAGTTGGATACTTCAAATGTTGAGCAAAACTTGTAGACTTAATGATGAGATCGTCAATATAGATCTTGATAAAATCATTCTTGTAGTCATGAAAATACAATTCATGCTATTTGATATTTGGCCTTGGCGTTTTTCAGACCAAACGGTAGTACCTTCCATTGACAGCCCCGTTGTCTACTAACATTCTGTCTAAGGGTGTAAACGGATTGGATATGTTGTTTCTATATCCGTATCCATTTAATTTTATCGAATATCAGTACGGATAAGGATATTGAAGGATATCTAAAATTGATATTCGTAATCCGTATCCGCCGGATATTGGATATATCTATATCCGATTGTAATTTTTAAAATTTAAATTTAATTATAAATATTTGAATATTCGAATCCGATTATCAATATTCAAGTATATTATTAAATTTTAAATAATTGAAATTCAATTGTAATTAATTGAATACTGGAATTTGTGTATACAATTTAGTCATATTTTTTATACATAATCTACTTATTTACAAAAGAAATTTACACACACACACACACACACACAAAGGTATCATATTTTTTTTATTAATAACACCTAAAGTTCACATAAGTTTATTTATTTATTATTTTTATATCTTTGTAAGTTATAAATATAGGATATCCATTAAAAAAATCCATGTGTTTTATTTGAATCAAAAAATTATTATTTATCATTCGCATAATATTAACTGTTTATTTTTATTTCTATATATCTTATAATATATGACATATAATTCATGTTAATATTAAAAATATAATCTTTTAAAACTATTAACAACAATTGAATTTTACAAAATTATATCAAAAACATCAATTAATTTTAAAATGAAATATTATTAAAATCAAATAAAAATTTTATTATACATATAAGTAATTTTTTCGAAACATCATTTATTGGATATAATTAGTGGATACAACTAAATTACAAATAATTGGACATATAAATAGATATGTACTCGGAGCGGATATTAAACGGATCGGATATCTAATTACCATATCTGTATCTATTTATAATCGAATACGGATAATATCTACTTTAAACGGATACGAATATTTTTCCTTATAAACTAATATGGATGCGAACGGTAATCGAATTTTCAATTATCCATTTACAGCCCTAATTCTGCCTGTGGGCTTGTCGTCGAGATGGCCAACTGCGAAGAGAGGCTTCATGTGTTTTGCCATGCTTGGCAGTGGTTTTTGGAACAAAGTCTTAATCTCTTCGACTATATAAGTCTTTTGGACTACCTGCTCAGAATCATCTCCGACAAAGAAGGCTACACGCTCACTGTTATCCCAGAATTTCTTGCGGGAACCTATTTCATTATTACAATTTTCATTAGCTATAAAATCAAAAAAAGTGCCCATACCGCGTTGCACTCCATATGGATGATGTTGTTACTGGATGATTCTATGTCTGAAGGCTTGCTTGTGACTTCCATTGGCAACTCCTTCTCTCTTTGATTCAGTTCCTCTATCTTTTTGATCCATTCTTCTAAAAGATCCTCCTCTTCATTATCATTTGCATCATTTGAAACAACGTTTTTGATTCATCGCTTATTGAGACAATTGGAATGGTTGTCCTTTTCTTCAGTCGGATGCCAATCGAAATGACTTCATTGCCTTTCAAATTGATAAATCTCACGAGCTTTTCTTTGGCAGCTTTGGTTGTTTCTTTCTTGAGTTGTTCTGCCTCCTTGCGTTGTCTGAGATATACCCAACACTGTGTAAATAATATAAAGTGAGTAAAGTATCGAATCCGACAGGGATTGTGATTTGGCCCGTGAAAATGACTCATTTTTGTTTAGCCAAATTGATCAAATTTGAGGAGTGGTTGGTTTTCTAAATAAAAGCTAATTTCAAATTAAAAACAACTCACGAATAACAATAATAACAAATACCCAATGCGAGTATTGCAAGTGCAAGGTGGTTTTATTCACCTAATTCCCTATTCCAATCCAATCCCTAAGTTGAGTGGTTTCGTGGTTGTGTGAAGCCAGGAACAAATCTATCCACAATATCTCTTGAGCATTGTGGAATTAACTCATACAATCCCTTTTAAGCCTAAGACTAACCAATTATCATTCAATTAATCCAAGCTTTAGAAAATATTTGTATAAATTTTAATCACTGCCTTAAGGTTCAATCAATATTAAATTCATTCTTATACAACTTTAATACCAATTGATCTCGTCTAATTATAGCCACAATCATGAATCGTCTCTTGACTTCATCAACGATTCTCAAATTCATTAATTAGGGGTGATCAAACCCTAACCAAGCATTAAAGCATTAAACGAGAATCACACAAAAACATACGAAAACAGAATCAAAATCATGGGATTTTCATTGAATAGCGAAAAAGGTGAACTACACCATCCTTGCACTTAACAATTGAATTAGTTCATAATGAAACTAAAAACAAGAACAAAATCTGGAAAAGAATACATAAAAGGAGAAGAAATAAACTTATTCGTTCGGTTATTCTTCCTTCGCCTCTTGGTTCCTTCCTTCTTCCGTTCCCCAAAAATCCACAAAAGATGAAAAATATGAAAGAGAATTGTTCTAAACCCTAAACCTTAGCTAAAAAAACGTGAATCCCAGAAGCGGAACTGTATGTGGACTTAAAAAGGGGCAGAAAAACCATAGCGCCGCCTTCCAAAAATAGAGTTCTAATCGAACATGAAAAGCTGTTAATTGTTGTCGCGGACTTTGGGTACATACCCAAAATATTTTGGGTACGTATCCAAACTTACAGATTCGTTTAACTCCCCAGTGACTGAAACTTGGTACGTACTTGAAATATCTTGCGCATGTACTCATTCATAGAGATTCGTTTCTTCTCTAAATGGCTAAAATTGGGTTGATACCCAAAATATCTTGTATAAGTACCCAACTCTCGACTTCCACTTTTCGTGTCCTTGATGGTATTTTTCCCATCTCACTTACAAAACAACGATTTAACTCGAATTTAGGCATAATAAGGTTCAAATAGAGAAAAATACACGATAAGTCCGACAAAATAAACATAAAAATCAAGTAGAATTACGGACTTATCAACTCCCCCAAACTTAAATGTTGCTTGCCCTCGAGCAACTCAAAATTGACAGCACAAGGAACTGGGCACAATCAAAGCTCAATCTTGGAATACCACGCACCAAAGTAAAACTCCCTTTTATTTCTCAGAAACTATTAAGCACTATGTCATTGGTTCAATGTGCAAGCAATCAAAATTTCATGTACACTCGACAACCAATTATTATTATCAAGTATCTCCCGTGTTATCGTGTATGATATGATCAAGAGCAACAATCACCAACAACTCAGATCAATTTATATTCGTGTGATAGGCGCAAAAAGTAGGCTCTATAAGTCGATTTTTCATTCTTATCTCCACTAATGTAGACAACGATAAATCGGGGATCGATAGGACTTAGTTAAGCTTGTAATTTAGGGCTTGGGTCAAGTAGGAAAATATAGAAGAGTATTTGGCTTATGCACCCAAGTTACTTAAATTGGACAACTTGGAGTTTTGGAGCATTATTCATGCCTTCATTCCCCTCAAATTTATTCAAAAACCATCACTCTCAATGTCTTTTTTTTTCTTGTTATTATGCGTTTGAGAGTGCTAACTCGCTCTTTCTTCCATTTCTTCTTCTTCTTTTTTTTTTTTTGCATTTTTCTCTGTAATTTTTTTCTTTTTTTTTCACATTTTTTTTTCTTTTTTTTTTCTCTCAAAAGTGAGTTAGCATATCCCCCACTCAAGTATACATACAACCCTCCATTTAATCCCCTCATAATTCTACATATCTACTACATAACTCCAATAATTATCGCAATTCAAATATAGTGCATAGAAAGGATTAAGATATATAGACATTGTGCTTTTGGGTTTGTAATGTGGCTATCAAAAGAACTAAGCACAATGTAGGCTCAAGGGGGACTCAAGGGCTACGTTTAACAAACAAATAGGCAATTATGGCTCGAAAAATTTCAAAAATGGCCTAAGTCATCTCCCCAATTTAACATAGTCTAGAATTTCGCCTCGACAAGAAATCAAATCGATTCTAGTGTCGTAATGCATTAAAGCACATGCGAAAACTTCTCACAAAAATATAAATTTTCTCTAAATCATTTAGCAATCATTGCTCCAACTATGTACTCAAAGTGATTAGGGGATAGCAAAACAACAACAATCATTTTTCAAGGGCACACAAAATGCTTCATGCACGCTCATCGTTCCAAACATAGCATTTCATAGCATAAAATCATCACGGAAAATAAAAGTTCACCAAAACACGTGTATTCCAAGAACGACACAAAACAAACAACAGAACACAAAATAGTTTTCGAACATCCATCATACAACCATTATCACCAAAATTTAGCTTGAACTGAACGGAATTGAACTTGAACTATACGTGCTGTTGTTATACCAAGACACGAGTCATCAAAGATGACTCTTTTCATCTGGCCGTCCGGGTTTCCAGCTGATATACAATTCTTGTTCAAATTCCATAAACATAGCTAACAACAATTAACCTCAAAAGTATTATCCTAGGCAACTGAAATCCCCCCCCCCCACCCACACACACTTAGAGAGTATTTTGTCCCCAAAGTACGGAAAATAAGTTCAGAAAGGAGGCACAACTAAGACTAAAAGTACCACGATCACGGAAATAAAAACACTAACAGAAAGTAAAGAAAAGGATAGAAAATACCTAAGGTCAGATGGCGTCATAGAACCCCGTCTCATCCTCCTACACATCAAAATTCAAACAAAAATCACAAAAACCTCAAGTGGTCTACCTAAAAATACAAACAAATAAACTTAAAGAAATTCAATAATATAAAAACATAAAATTTTGGGTTGCCTCCCAAAAAGTGCTTGTTTAAAGTTTTTAGCTCGACTCCTTTTGATATGTTTAATGGATAAGGTCAACGTATGATGTTGACCCTGCGCTGTGCACATCTCCACCCACATACGCCTTCAAACATTAGCTATTCACCATGAAATGTTCCTCTCGTTGTCCCTCGTGGGACTTCTTTCTCATGATGTGGGCATCGCACCATTTCTTTGTTTCTCTTCTCGGCTTTCCATCATATTCCGTCAAGATTTCATGTATGCCTACGGAAGGCCTAATCCTCTTGATATCAGAAGTTTGGTGCCCCATTGCTTTAAGTCTACCCTTGATTAGCCTCAAAATTCTCCTTGCTCTCTAGTCAAGGGAGAACCTAAAATGATTTGTAAGGCTTCATTCTCCTCCAAAAAGGCATATTTCGGATTTCGTGGTGAAGGCTTAACCTCTACCTTAGGGGGCTGAATACTTGAGGGTGGTGTAGGACTCAAGGTTTCTAGTAACTATTTGCACACTGGGTCCTTTTCCCCACATCCTGCTCATGCTCTTTTCCTTTCTTCCTTTCTCTTACATAGTTGTCGGTTGCCTCCAGTCTCATGTAATGATCATCCTCATTATGACATTTAATAGATTTGACATCATCAAATCTATACTCTCGTCCCCAAGTCTAAGAGTCAACTTCCCCGCATTAACATCAACCAGTGCTCTTCCCATATTCATGAAAGGCCCCCCTAAGTTAAAGACACATTTCTATCATCCTCAAAGTCGAGCTCCACAAAATCAACGGGAAAAATTAACTCCCCAACCTTCACCAGTACATTCTCTACAAACCTTACGGGCCTTTTGAGCGTTCGATCAACAAGTTGCAAGGAAATGGTAGTAGGGGACAAATCTCCAACTCCAAATTGCCTGAAAATAGAAAGAGGCATCAAATTGACACCAGAACTTAAATCACATAAACAATTAGAAAACTCAAACTTGCCAATCACGCAAGGGATAGTAAAACTCCCTAGATCTTTTAATTTCAATGGTAGCTTTGAGAGATGATGCTGCTACACTCGTCCGTCAATGCCACAGTCTGGTATTCCTCCAACTTCTTCTTTTTCAAGATGATCTTCTTCAAGAATTTGGTGTAATGTGCCATGTTCGTCAATGCCTCAGCGAACGGGATATAAATGAGAATACCTAGATGGTGAGGTTGACTGCTTATGTCTCACAAACTCCTGGTGCAACATTTTTTGTATCTCTTATCGAGACACGGTTGTGTTGTCATTTCAAATCGTGGTTGGGTGACCTCGATCCATTTCACATGGTATAACATAAGGCATGACAGATTCGTCGAAATGATTCATTCAACCTATCCTTTCTCCATCCAAGAGTATACCTCTGGATTCAAACGCCTCTCTCTTACCATTATCAAAATTTAGGCCAAGTCTCCCATTACGATGATTACCTTCGAGATTCGGTCTCTCGAACTATGGATTGGTCTGCTCTAGCCTGTAACATTGTTTGGCCTTACTTCATTGTGAAGGTTTCCTCACCGACGGAATGTTAGCAAAGTTTTCCACTGTTACTTGCCGTGTTGCGCAGTTTGACTTCGTAATATGGATCGGATATTCTGAGTGACTCTGGCATGGAGGCCAATAAGCTTAGCCCTCTCCATCCCTTCTTTTCATTGTCTCTTCCGAAGCTCTTGCAATCTGAGGTTAGACTCCCTGATCCAATTTTCCAGGACGTACAATGCATCCTTGCTATAGTTGGCCGCTTTGGCCAATATGGCAGGTGCTCTTTGATTCTGTTCGAGCCTATCAATAACTGCCTAAATGTTGGGAGGTGGGATCATTTCTACCACTCTCTTCGGCATCATGTTCCATTTTGTTTCCGTTTTCTGTATCGTCATGATCACTTCTAGTTTGACTCCGCAAGCACGGTCCCATATTGCTATTTTTCTTTTGTGATTTTTCAATAAAGAATGCAGATATGCATACAACAAAATAAAATGTGCTTTCCAAGATCTATATACAGACAAAATCTTTTTGACACCCTGGATACCTTCCCACCGAGCGTGCTAAAATTATATACTTTCAAATAAAATTGGCAGTCCCACCTTGAGTTTTTCAAAGGTTTAGCATTCCCATTGATTTACTAAAAAATTAGATGTCCCACCAGGCGTGCCAAAATTGTGCGTTTGCAAATAAAATTGACAATGCCATAGATTTTTGAAGTCGCATTGTGCCAATTCAATATGTTTACTCAGGATTTAAAATCACGGATTTGATATGAAAATAGTAGCTTCAAAGTGAGTTTGTGTTTAGTGCGGGTGTGCCAGTGTGTAATAAATACACAGTTAAAGTCTTTTCAATTGATTTTTATAGATCACGCATTTCACTTCTATCCAAAAAATGACTGCATTGGAGTAGGAAATTCTACCCCTAAGGTTATATGTGCCTACAACTGATGTAGGACTTAAAATTTAGTGCTCAACAGATCAAAAAGGGTCATGAAAGATGCATTAAAAGATGATGGCTACTTGCCATGAATATTACAGACTTTATCTACAAACACGTGCATTGATGATACAGGCCATATCTACAACTCAATGCATTGAAAGATTGCTAGGGACTTTGATTACATTTAAGACGCATTGATGACTTCATACGATGGCTGCATGTGAGTGTGTTGAAGGAATTAAGCTATCCTTTGAGCATTGATGACTTTAGCTACAATCCTCATGTATGCACTCGACATGAATGTGGGATATCACTTACTTGCATTGATATCTCATCTTGAATGGGCGAGTGATGGCTACGACCTCGTGACGTTATAGAGTGAATGCATTGATAGCCTTATATTGAGCCAAATGGACATGGCTATGAACACTTGCATAACGATTTTCTACCTATTGAACTAAGCTAATCTTGGTTCATATGAACAAAAATCAAAGTAGTGTAAACTTATTGATTGAAGTGTCGCTGTTGAGTTGATTGTTGAGTGACTGTTTGTAATTTGATGAATCCGGCTTCCATTTATAAACTTGAAGCTGCAACCACTTTTCTTTTATTATTGAAGCTGGATCACTTATTCAGTTTGATCATTCGAATGGACAGAACTCCTTATTTCTTGGATATGGCAGTTATGCATCTTACTTGAAATTTGAATTTTTCAGATCAATTGGCCAATATGTTTGGCATTTTAGTTATGCTAGCCTATTTTAGAGCCTTTTGTTGTTTCCTAGCCCAACAACCCTTAAAAATAAGGGTTTAGTTGTGACTTTATTAAGTTTACTTTATTTTCTATTTATTTTTTGACCGATTGGGCCAAAACTATTTATTTCGGCCTTGACCTTTAGCATAGGCTGGCCTCACACTACGTTGAAGTGATTTGGGGCCGCTCATTTTTCTTCTGGCATGACCAAACTTGGCCCACTCCAAAATTTGTATAAGAATTTATTTTTTGGTCCAAACACTTATTCTATAACGACCCCAAAATCCCGTTATTATTATTAGTCTTATTGTTATTATTATGATTATTATTATTATTAGTATTATTATATATTTATTATATTATTATATTATTATTAGCATTAGTGGTTGCATACATGCATATATTATTAATTACAAAACGTATAAGGTTCTTTACAAACATAAGAGTACATCCAAAAAAGAGAGTATCGACTTGTTAGTTCTACTATCTCTACAAACAAAAAGCAACAAAAAACCACAAAATACAGGTACGCAGCAGAAATTCTACATCTTTTTTCCTCGTAAATGCTTCAAAAGTTTCCTCCTCTTCATCATCATAAAGGCTAGTTTCGTAAGCATCTAAAGCATTATATAACACGAAATCAACATACGTTGAGTAGAAAAATTTCTTTATACACATAAGGTGCTCGGGTGTCAAGTGCACATTAGTTACACATAGCACACACATATTTTCACACTTTCTACCTTTTGTCACCTGACAGTGACCCTTATAACTACCCGGGACGAAATAACAACCAGCACATTTCTCCCGCCAGCCTTATCCTCCAATGGTCGTATCCCGGGCATACGCTTAGTATTGTCCTACGACCCTCTCTCTTGAGTAGATCCCTCCCGTCTACCAAGGGGGGATTAGGAGATGGAAGGGGTGTTGAACTCTTCCGGCTACTAATAGTATGTCCCGGCAGAACACCCCCCAGACCATTCCTAGCATATATGAGCCCATTCATAGAATTGCAATTTGTTCCACACATGCACATAATCTTTAGAAGTTTATATTATAGTTTAGTAAAGTAAGCTCCACATTTATAAATAAAGCGTTATAATTTGCTTATTAAGCATATTTACTTAGAAATGTAATATTGTAAATAGTTAGTAGCAAATATGTAAATAGACAAAATATAAATATATAAATATAACTAGTCTGAATATATGAATATAAAGATCAATATAACTAGTATAAATATATATAAATATATAGATTAAAATATAAATATATAAATATATGAATACCACATATATATATACCTATATAAAATATAGATAACTATATATATAGATATGATAAGAATTATCTACATAATATATAAAAACTAATAAAATGATATAAGTATATATAT
The DNA here is from genome assembly GCA_026212405.1 of Petrea volubilis. Taxonomy (NCBI): domain Eukaryota; kingdom Viridiplantae; phylum Streptophyta; class Magnoliopsida; order Lamiales; family Verbenaceae; genus Petrea; species Petrea volubilis. The sequence goes on along the minus strand of CM047876.1, from coordinate 10,099,138 downwards.
ATACATATACGTAACATATAATATATATCTATATATAAAAGTAGTCTATAATAAGTATATATATACATGTACGTAACATATATATATATATATATATGTCTATCATAAACAGATATCTATACATACAAAAATATATATGTATAATTAACAATAATGAACTTTGTTAAATGAATATATGATAACACTTTAAATATTATAATAAAAGTTCTATTTATCAAATAATAGATATGTGGAGCTTTCTTTACTAAGACTTTCAAGAACAACATAGGATATTCCCTTAATAGCTCAAATAAAATATCATGGTCTCATACTACTACATATAAAGCATAGAACCTTACATATTAGTTCAAATAAAGCATAAGAATTCCATATATTGCAAAAGGGCACAATAATCACATAGTTTTTCCAATAAAGTATAGTAAGCACATAGTACTCCAAATAAGCATGTTAATCACACTAATATCTTCAAG
>CM047876.1:10009295-10098168 GCA_026212405.1 Petrea volubilis | reverse complement strand
TCCATCTAACAGAAGGGACCTAATGCACCCGTTGCAGAGATAGTGTGTGCCTTGAAGGAAACCTTAGGTCCATGCATCCTACCCCAATTACTGGTGTAGCACTTGCATTTTCCACCCCCATGAATTGTCCATCAATTGGTTGGTGTGACACAAACAGAGATTTATTAGCACAAACGTGCACATTTGCTCCAGTTTCAATAAGCCAATAGTATGGTTCATAAACAGTCAAAAGTTCGGGTTCAAAAGAAACATACCCGTTAATGTGTCCATGAGAACTAGCAGCGCTAGCCTTAACCATGTTGACCACTGATCCTGAGGATTTTGGTTTGCTCTTTCCTTTATCTGCCTTGTTGGGACAATCCCTGGCATAGTGACCGACTTGTGCACAAGTCCAGCATGGTTTGTTTGCTTTTGGTTTTTTTAGCTTTGGCTTTGCTTTTATCAATTGTTATGGAGTTTGGATTGACATATTTAAGCTTAGGGTTTTTCTTTCCAATACTCAAAGCATTTGCTTTTAGTTGATCTTCAACTGGGAAACTTTTCAACGACTGCCATCGCCATGAACTTTTCTAGAAGCTTCATTTCAGCCTCAGCAAGTGCATGCTCCGAATTTATTACTCCATGGGTTTGTTCAGACACTAATCTACCCTCAACCATTTGATACTTCAGGAGTTTAGAAACAGAATACTTTTCGAGCCCTTACTCCTCAGTATTGTATTTCTTATCTAGTGCTTCCAAAAGCGACTTCCCAGTGTAGAAGTCTGAGCAATAGACATCAAAGAGAACATTTGACAATGCTGACAAAATGATCCCTCTGCCTATTTTGTCTCACTTCTCCCACAAGGTTATTTCAGCCATTCTTAGGTCTATATCAGTAGGTACTGGTCTATCAGACTGAATTACAGACAAGAGCCCCTTCATAGTCCACCAAATCTTCATTTTTTGCTGCCAACATTTGAAAAATTGGCCAAAAAATAGTTCAAGCAAACTGCTCATGTCAATTTTTAAGGAACCAAATGAAGCAGCAGTTGAATTTGAAGGCATTATAGATATATTAAGTGAATAAACCCAGAATATTCACTACTAGAAAAACTGCAAATAGCCACGGATTTAAATAAAAAATAAAGAAAAAACTTAGCCACGGATTGGCCACGGCCAATCCGTGGCTATTTTTGGTGGCTAAAATTAGAGGAAAATTTGGCGCCTATTTTTAGCCACGGATTAGCCACGGCCTGGCCATGGCTAACAGCCACGAGTTAGTCACGGCCAGACCGTGGCTAAAAATTCCTGGGCAAATTTTTTTTTTTTTTTTTGCATCGGATATGGTTTGAACTCTTGATTTGTTAGTTGAAGTTAGAGCATCAAACCACTACACCACTTTAATGTTTTGTTTAATAATTAATTTTTGCAATACGTAAGTAATATATGTATATTATGTATATTGATATATATAATAAATGATTGGATATGTTACATACGTATAAGATTAGATATACTCATATATATATGTATTTATGTCTAATTAGATGTATATATATTAGCTATATAAGTACATATATAACATATATTAGATATATAATACACTAATATATGTTTATTTCATACAGATGATTGAACATATATAGTACATATGATTAGATATATATATATATATTTGATCGATATATATATGCACTCTACATTTATAACATATATTAGATATGTTATATATAGATATATAGTTATATCATATAGACTATATATAGAGGATTAAAATGTACATATAATATATTAATATATATAAGATACACATTGACATATATATATATTGATATATGTATATATGATATATATACTTGGACATATATATACACATATATTGATTCATATATATATACACATATATATGTATCAATATAAATTTATATATGTATCAATATATATATAAATTTATATATGGTGCAAAAAATCAAAAAAATTAAAAAAAAAATTAGCCACGGCCAGGCCGTGGCTAATTTTTTTATTTTTTATTTTTTTGATTTTTTGCACAACGGATAAATTTTTGTTATTGATATTTTAATTATCTAAATTTAAATTATCTATATATACTTGGACATATATATATATACTTGGACATTTATATATATATATATATTGATACATATATACTTGGACATTTATATATATATATATATTGATACATATATACTTGGACATATTTAAAATAGATACATATATATATAAATATATGATATGTATACTTGACACATATATACTTGGACATATTTAAAATAGATACATATATATATAAATATATGATATGTATACTTGACATATATATATATATATATATAATACCACACATATACGAAGATATTGGCAAAGGATCATGAATTAAAGTTGCTATTATCTAAATATAAATTGTATAAATAGATTTTTGTAATAATTTTTGTTTTTGATATATTAATTTATTAAATATTTGTCATAAAAAGAAAAACTGAATAATGAAAGATAAAGTCGAAGGTAAATATCTTTAATTTAAAAAAAATAATTGGTTAATAATTTATAAAAATCACTAAAATTAAATAACAAAAATTGATAAAACTAATGAAATTTTTTAGATAATTTAAGTTTAAAGTATTGTAAAAATATAGTTTAAGTATAATAAACAGCAATCAATAACCAAAGAATTCATTTGGCGCAACGGTTTCATGCTACAACTACAACATTGACGTCCCGTGTTCGAATCTCCTTGAGCGCAAAAAAAAAACGCTTGGAGGACGCGGGTCCAGGTTCGGGCGAGGGTGCGGGTAGGGTTTCGGGTTTGGTTTGATTAGCCTTTTTTTTCCAGTGGCCACGGCTTAGCCACGGTTAGACCGTGGCTAATCCGTGGCTATTAGCCACGGCCAGGCATGTCCAAAAAAAAGTGGCCAAATTTGGCCATGGTTTGACCGTGGCTAATCCCAGCCGTGGCTACGATTAGCCACGCCACTTTTAGCCACGAAAAAAATCCGTGGCTAATCTCCTTGGCCACGGATTTTTTGCCAAATCCGTGGCTAATTGCATTTTTTCTAGTAGTGATTTCTTTAAGATTGTTAGAAACAATAATAACAATTGCATTTAAATTTCAATAAAACTAATATTCACAGGGGCGGTCTACTCGAGAAATATAAATGTGATGCAATAACAGTTTTGTACAAAACACAATAGCCAAAAGCAATTAAACACAAAGCCGAATACAAATAAATAAACAAAAAACCTTTGTAAACTTATCAGTATTTATTTGCTATTGCAACTGATTGAATCACCGGGTTGAGCTAGTTTTCTTTAAAAAAATATTCATCCCACTAATCGGTGCAATGGGCCTGCGATACTTTTTTCAGGATAAGGCAGTCCAGAGATTCGTTCCAAGCCGCACTGCTACTCCGACCCTTACTTCGAAAGCTAATCAACCTTAGTGTTTCGTATGCACACAAAACACACAATTTTCAAAGAACCGAATGATATTCTGAGCTTACTCGATCAGAGGTGCGCATAGAGAAAACTATTTTTCCTCACACTGATCACTTTCAGAGAACCATTTGATCACTCGTACTTTTTGATGTTTTAAATGTTTGCAGGGAACCAGGGGACAATCTTTTATAGGGGGAGGAGACAACTAGCACTAATACTGATACATTAACACTTGAAAACTGTCCTTGTTGCCAATGAACTCATACCAAGGACGCAAATAGGCAACACTTGACAACATATTGACAACCAAGACCAAGACAATTGAACCATTACTCCATGGCTAATTCAGTAAAAAAACAAGCCCGAGACCGAGACAATTCGTCCAAATGCCCGAGGTCGTAGCTCGTGGCCGAGGTCGGGTGGGCGGGGTGCTTGTGTGGGGCTGCCCATATGCAGTACTTAATTGTTTAGTTTACACTACAACAACACTTAACCACATAAAATGCTAGGTTTGTCAAGACTAAATATCCGGTGTGGGATATTTACACTCAACTTTTTACACATAGACAATATTTTCCTTAAGCTTTATCTATGAATTTCCACTAGAAATGGTTTAATCCTATATTAACCCCTTGAACATATTATCTCAACAAGCCCATTTTTAATAATTAGTGATAATTTTTTCATTATTACTTATTGTATTATTATCAGTTTACTCATTTTCTTGTAGTGAAAAAAAATAATATTCGAAGTATAACGGGTGAACTAATTGAATATATATATATATATATATTTGAACAGTTTTACTTGAATTAACAACGATTAACCAAAAAAATGACTCGACAGATATCGAAGAATAAAGGAGTTAAATTTAAGTGAGACGTGAGCATGTGGATGAATTATATATATTTCTTCTTATTTACGTTCTCAAAACATTAAGTCAAGAACTTTTGCCAATCATTGTCTAGTGCATTCTCGTAAGGATACTTTTCAACCATAAAAAAAAAAAGAACTATGTTAAGAAGGCATATATTCGATTTATTCAATAGTAAATTAAGGCTGTTTTTTAATAAAACCATACCTACTAGATCTTTTTCTTATGCCAAAGCTGATGTTTCATAATAATAATAATAATAATAATGATAAAATAATAATAATAATAATAATAATAAGAATAAATAAAAAAAGAAAAATAGAAAACCTTCCACGCCTCCAAAATTTTATCTTTACATGAGTTTAGAATTGAAAAAAAAAATGATATTTAGATCAATTTACATATATCATTGTTATATATCATATAAATACTAAAATTACAAGTAAATTACATTCATAACATTCGTTTTATGTCAATAAATTAAACTTTTTACATCGAAAACTTCAAATTGAACTCTATTTTTTAATAAATTTTTGTGTAAAATGACAAATATAAACAAAATAGTCTAATATGAAAATCAACTACGAAGATTACTGGTTATCTTAAATTACTTAAAAAGTAACATCTCAAGCTATAGATTGGTTAATAAGATTAAAATGTGTTATGAATGATTGACCTATATATCTTTTCCTATAGGACAAGCTCATGTTGGATATGGGACATTATATCATGAATTATGATGGCTAGAAGATGATAATAATGCATCACAAAAGTGAATCTTGAGTATCCAATTCCACGTTGTGGGACACAAAATAAAAATAAAAATAAAAATAAAAATAAAAATAAAAATAAATGTCATTCATAGCCTAATCTTTGAGAAATCCTAAATCCGACGGCTCAGATCAGTCCCAAACAAGGGTTGGACAACCATCAACATAATGAGCGGACAATTATGATTGGGAACAGACAAACGAACTTCACCCAAAATGCCACCACGCTTTAATGGACCCCGCTCCCAAAAAGTAAAAAAAAAATTAAAAAATGAAAAAAGAAAAAATTTAAAAAACCCAGAAAAGTATAAAAGCTAAAAAGAAAACAAGTCCAACGCCCTTTATCTTTTGAAAAAAAAAATCCATGGAAATTCGACAAAGTTGTCACTTTCTTGACCTTTTTTATCCGGGACATTTTCCTTTTCAAAAATAATAACAAAAACAAAGTAAAATTGTGATGGCATCCTAGGGGGAGCCTTATTCATCTCAGTGATATAGTTTAGCCAAGCCAAGATTACATGTGATGAAGTCCAAATTCATTGCCAAACATGGAGATCCGACTTTGCGAGATATTATCCCATACCTTGAGACGGTGGAATTTTATCTTTTGATGAAAAAGCGCCTCGCAAGGTGAGACAGAAAATTGAAACTTATAAGCTTGCCAAGTCCCTAAACTCCTTTCAAAGTGAGACAAGAATATGGTCTCATCAATATTTAAATATTTTTTTGACTAAATGGAATTGTATATAAGGTATACCTTAAATAGTTAATTCCAAAATAATGCATACAATTTGAATCACTACAACACAAAAAATAATATTAATGAAAAAGAAATGGTATTGTGAAAGTTGTTATTGATGATATGAATTAAACAACAATATTGTATATATTGTTACTAATTAAATTTATTTAGTGAGAATACTTTTTGTTTTATCGAATTATGACTCAATAATAACATAAATTAGTGTTAGCATTGCATGTATTGGCCATTAGAGATAACTTGATGACAAAAAAAGATTGTTCATATAATTTTATGATGTGATTTTTTTTATTTTTTTAATATAAATAAATTGTCATTATATGCATTTCATTGATTGTCACAAGTGATGATACACAATTTTTGCCACTGTTAATATAGTAAAAATCTTTTTGCAGCAGAACAAATTTTTTTGTCACAAAATATATATAATTAAATTATAACTTTTACGTGATCAATCACTTAATATTGTATGTTTTTGTATTATTAACTTTTAAAGTAGTGTTAGAAATATAGATTGCATCGCACCGCTATGCATTTTCATACTTCATTCTATTTTATCAGAATTATAATATTATGAAAATTTGTGATTTCCTTTAATAATGATACTTTTTTGCAATGTTCTGAAAACTGGACCGGACATAGAATCGGTGATACTTTTTTCATACTTCCGGTTCGACCATTAGTTCAAATGATATGATGTCATAAATAATTAATAATTATTATATTTATATATTTAATAATATAAATACATTAAAAATTAGAAAAAGACCAATAATAATATGTGCAATTTTTTATAACTGAGAGGATTTGAACCCATGATATCCAAGTTGTCTCACAAGCACTCCACCACCAAATTATTGTAAGAAATTGTGATACGTTTTATTTTGTTGTATATTTAATATATGGTTGTTTGATTATTCTTAATTTAATTTATTAATTAATTTTAATTTTTTTTTGTAATTAGAAGATAATTTTTGCACTCTAATTTTTTTTATATGGGAGTCCCATTCTCATTATTTCATTAAGAGATTAACTAAAAACAATATATTTTTCATTAGACAAATAAATTTAATTATTATAATGGTACATGTAATAGTTTAACATTCTTCTTTCAATCTTAAGAAAATTTCAAAATTCTTTTGTTTTTGAAGTGTTTTTTGCCTTTCATTTCATTATTTAATCAATTTTTTAAGTTTTTTGATAATTCGTTAAAAAAAATACAATGTCATGATAGGTACCAATATTCTAATTTGTGAATCAAACCAAAATGTACTTTCTTATTCTAATGTGCAATTGTTTTGTTTTTTCAACAAATATTTTATTTTTTGCATTCCGTGGAGTTTGAACCTTAAACCTTTAACTTAAAAGACAATTGCTTTACAATTAGATTATTTAACAAGTTAGCCATGTAATTCTTTTTTTTTTTTTTTAAATAAGCCTGGGGAACTTTCCCCTGGATTTCCACAGGACTACTCTTGCAGAAATCCGGGGGAAAATTCCCCTGGATTATTTTTTAAAAAATAAAATTAATTTTGTATTTAGCAAGGTTTGAACATGAGACATGTTATTTGGAAGTGTAATGCCACTAAGCTAATTCCAAGTATGTTCATTTATGGTTTTGTTTTTCGTTATAGTTATGATATTATTTTTTTTTAAATATATATATATTCAAGTGGAATTTTTCAATTGGAGTTCTACCAAATTTTTTTTTTTCTGAATTTTCGGCGAAAATTTCTACTCGAATTTCCGCTGAATTTTTTCAGGCGAAAAGCGTGTTTTTTCCTTTAGTGAGATTATATAATTTGTAAGCCTTTTGCCGTGGACTATACCCAACAAAGACGCATTTGTGTGCCCTGGCATCAAACTTATCTTTCTTTTCTTTTTTTTCAATCTTAACCACCCGATTCCGATCTATTGGCCGACTAATCCAAATCCAGTACTACAGAGGCTCATTATAGGGGCGACCCTCCTAATTCAGTTACTCTATTCACAATACCAAGATTCAAACTCTGAACGTTTCTTAAGGGATCTAACCCCTTATCTTGCTAGATCAACTAGTAGTTGGTCAAACTAATCTTTCTGAGGTGTCATGTTGGTGGTATAATGCAGACATCCTAATATTTTTATATGATGGTATGAGGGTGGTTCACCAAATAGTAACTCATGTGGGGCTTTCCACTTTAGAACTTGACTAGGCAACCTATTTATGATATAGGTGGTAGCTAACATAAATTCTTCCCAAAATTTAGAAGGTAATTGAGATTAGAACATGAGTGGCCTAGCCACCTGAAGCAAGTGCTTATTTTTTCTTTCCACCACACCATTTTGCTGTGGTGTGTGTGGACATGAGGTTTGATGTAGGATTCCTCTTTCTAAGAACAAGGTTTTGCAATGAAAATTGGTGAAATCTGTACCATTATCAAACCTGATTTTCTTGACTTGACAATGGAATTGATTTTTGACCATGTTTAGAAAGGTGAGCAGGATAGAGTAAGTGAGATATTTGTGTGGCATCAAATATGTCCACGTACTTCTGCTATAGTCATCAACTATAGTCAAAAAATAATGAGCTCCAGAGATGCTAGGCCTTTTATAGGGACCCCAGAGATCCAAATGAATGAGCTCAATATATGCAAGCTTTGATTGGTACTAATTAGAAAAGGCAACCTTTGTTGTTTAGATAGGTGGCATACATCACAAGGATTGCTCAAGTTATCAATGAAATCATGTATGAATGGCAAATACTCCATAGTCTGAGAAGATGTATGTCTCAATCTCTTATGCCAAATCTCTAAGGAATTCACTTTATTCAAATGAGCAGATATGTTACATGGCAAAGGTTCAGAATAACTCCTTTGAAAATTATAGACATTTGACAAGAATGTCTTGACTAAAGGTAATTGATATTAATCAGTAACAAAAGAGGCAAAGGAATTACAATGAAACATGGATTCATCCAATATATAAAGAGCACCTAGCATTTTACCAATAGCCGCTTTCTTTTGAGTTCTCTAGTCCTGTAGAATACAAAAGGTAGAGAAAAAATTGAAAGTCAGACCAATGGTTTTGGTTAGTTCACTGACAGATGGTAGATTGTACTTGAAACTGGGTATGTAAAGGACATGGTCAAGGTTAAGGTTTGTATGCAATACCACTGTACCAGTTCCACTCGCTAATTTTTTGGATCCATCTAGCAAATAGATAGGGGTTGGTTTAGAATATGTGGGCAGGTTAGTGAAAAGAATATAGTGTGAGCAAACATAGCTAGAAGCTCCAGTATCAACAATCCATATCACTGGTTTCATCAAAACTAAACAAGTAAGAGCATATTCAATACTAGTAAATGCAAAATCTTATGCAAAGTTCACTTGATCTCCACCCATCACAGCTTAAGACTTCAAAAACTTTGCCAATTATTGTTGCACAATAGTTGAGATGGTGACGCGCAAGTCAATATTCCCTTGAATCATCCCGGGACCCATATCCAGTGGTGTTTCTTGTTGTTGTTCAGTCACATTTGAGACAAGCTTTCTCTGGAAGCCACTCCTTGTATTGTTTCTAACCTCTCTTGATCCTCCCTCTGAATATCCCATGTTTTTATTTTCCTTAAGTTGTTTATACTAGTCTAGGACCCCATGTAATTTGAAACATGTGTCTTTGCTATGCCCTGGCGCATTATAGTGTTCACACAGTCTATCAAACTTGTCAAACCTTTTTTTAGAATCGTTGTGCCTAGTAGCAGTGACGGAGCTTGATCAAAATTTTTGGGGGGGCCAAAGTAACTAAGTGTAATTTTTTTAAAAAAAAAAAACTTATACAATGCACATTATAAGCATATCATAACATATCAAACAAAGTAATGAGAAATTATAAATTATCTTTATCTAAAGTGCTGCTCTTCGTTCTTTCATGGATTTGAAATCATTGATTATTGAATCAGAACTAAAGCTTTCAGCTATTTCTTTTTCAATGTATATCACCATGTTGTCTGCAAGAAATTCATCTTCCATTTTATTGCGCAGCCTTGTCTTGATGATCTTCATTGCTGAAAATGATCTTTCTGTTGTAGCTGTAGAGACCGGAAGAGTTAAGATGAGACGAATCAATCGGTCAATCAAGTAAAATGTGTTTGACTTTCTTGTCTTCGTTAAGACTTTACACAATTCACTCATAGTTGACAAGTCCTTGAAAGTTGGATTGGTAGAAGCATCAAGAATGAAATGTTGAAGCTGAAATCTCAAACTAATCTTCTCTTGATCACTGAAATCCACAGGATAAAATTTGTTCACAAGTGTGCATATGCCATCAACATTAAAACCTTTATAACCATCCTTAGGAACTAAAGTTGAGCTTAGGATTAAAAGCTCCATTGCTTCCTCACTAAACCTGTGATTCAACTCTTGCAACTGCTTATCTATTGCAACTAAGAAAATATTTATTCTATAATGATGTTCCATTGTAATGTGATCCTTTTGATGACGAGATCGCCCTCGGCGTGCTACATAAGTAGCATTAAAATCCGGAAGGTCAATGTCATGTCTATTACAAAACAATGTCACATTTCTTACTAGGTCATGCCAACCATCATCTCTAAACTTTTGAATCAAGGCTTTTGTAGTGCGGACCAGTTGCATAGCATTAACTATGTCTTGATTTTCTTGTTGCAATGCTCGACATAGACAATCAGTAATTCCCATGATCTCTTTCATCAAGTGTAAAATCAAAACGAACTCAAATGAGGTTAAAAGACTATAAGCAGCATCAGCATCCCCACGTTGAGAATAATTTGATCCATCAACCACCAAATTTTGAAGAATAGAACAACTTGCACCATACATATTTATCACACTACAAATAGATCCAAAATGTGAGCTCCAACGAGTATCCCCTACTCGTTTCACGGTGCCAATTTGATTTTGTCCTCTACCAGATTCAAGTTCACCAATCTCTAGCAAAGCTTCTATTTCACTTAATTTAGCTTCATGTAATTCATCATGGCGCTTGCTAGATGAACATATAAGGTTTACAATAAAAGTCAAATTTGAGAAGAATTGATGAATAGGAATAACTTCTCTAGAAGCAGCAACCAAAGCAAGTTGTAATCTATGAGCAAAACAATGTATGTAGTAAGCATAAGGGCATTCATTCAGAAATAATGCCTGCAAGCCATTCCATTCTCCTCTCATATTACTAGCACCATCATACCCTTGGCCACGAATATTGAGAACATCAAGATCATGCCTAGAAAGAACATTACACAATTCACTTTTAAGAGTAGCTGCTGATGTGTCTTTAACATGCACAAGATCAAAAAATCTTTCTTGAATAGAACCATCTTTATCAACAAATCTCAAAACAATGGCCATTTGCTCCCTTTTTGATTCATCACGTGCTTCATCAACAATAATACAAAATTTGGAATCTCCAATTTCCTCACGAATATGCTTTCTCACTTTGCTAGAGATAATGTGCAAAATTTCCTTTTGAATTTGATGAGAAGTATATTTTGAATTATATGGAGCATTTTCCAATACAACTTTTGCAACTTCATCATTGTAAGATGCTAAGAGTTTAATCATCTCAAGAAAATTACCTCTATTTCTTGATTCGGGTGCTTCATTGTGGCCTCTAAACGAACAAGCTTGATATGTCAACCAACGAACTGTATCTATAGAGGTCTTGAGACGAAGTCGATTCTTGCTAACTTGTTCTAAACTTTGCACATTAATGACCTTCTCTATGTGTCCAGATTGTTCCATTAAATCTTGACAAGCTTCCACTGCATTATTATGTGATGAACAAGGACCTTCTCCAATATGACCAAGAAATGCACACTTTTTCCCGTTATTAACCTTTCTCCATGCTCTGAAACCATGCCTAGTAAATACATCTGATCCTGGACGCCCATTTGGCTTGTTACAAATTAAATAACAAGGTAAACAATAAGCAGAATCAGTAGTTGGAGAATACTCCAGCCAAGAAGGGAACATATTGAACCAAGAAGATACAAAACGTCTAGGATGTTTGTCCCTAGAAAGAGGATACTCTTCTAGATGTTTTTGATATGGACCCCAGTTCAAATAAGCTCTTCGAATTTCATCTCTTTGGTTAATTGGATATTCCCACATTGGAGGACGTTTTCCTGGATCCCGCTCCAAAGAATTTACATCAAATTTATCAACAATAACTCTTCGAATCTTAGTAGGTTGCTCATCTGGTTGTACATTTTGATCATTAGCATTTGGATTGATGAGAGCTAAAGATGTTGAACTTATATTTTGATCGTCTTTATCGAAAGTTGCTTTCTTAAAAAACGAATCAATCCTTTTATGCTTGACCATTTTGCTCTCTCAATTATAACACCTTCAAATATTTGCATAAACATCAAAATAAATAGTGAAAATTCTAAGTAATAAAAGGGGTAAAAATTGAGATGATTTACAAATAAAACCCTAGTCCATAAAGTTATTTTTTACAATTAAAGGGGCAAAAATTTAAATATAATAAAAAATATAGAACAAAAATTGAAAAAATAATTTACCAATAATGAAAGTGCCGGTTAAATTCTTCGATCTGATGTCTTGCCGCTGCCGCTGGTGTGTGCCGTAGCAGTGATTGTGAATGAGGAGCCTGACTGACCGTGGCTTCCGTGAGAAGAAAAGAAGAATTGGTGATTTGGTGGCTTACAATGTACTGAAGTTTACGTGTGAAATTGAGAATTGGCATTGTATGAAATTGAAGGAAATTTGTATGAAAATTGGGCCTTGTTTTTAACTTTAGTAATTTATTAATTGGGCCATTGAATTGCTTATTCAATGAATTTATTTATTGGGCTAAAGAATTGAATTGTTATATTTAGTTATTTGTTGGACCATGTATTGAGTCCTCACTTTTTATATCAATCTATTAGTAGGCCCATATTATTAGTTATATTTAGTGGGCTAATTTTTTTATTTTGCAACCCAAAATAATGGATAATTCATATTGTTTGGGGGGGCCAATTATATATATATATATATATATATATATATATATCTATACATTTAAGTAGGTAAATGAAAAAAATTTAAGCCTTGGGGGAGCCATGGCTCCCCCTTGTCCACTAGAAGATCCGCCACTGCCTAGTTGAGTTCTAAGGTTTTAAGCCTTGAAAATTGTTAACCATCATAGCATTAGCATCCAAAGTGTCTATAAAACTCAATTGTGCATCCCTTTGTACCTCAACCGTTTGAATTATTGAATAAGCCTTATTTACTATAGACAGAGGATCTACAATCAAGTTTTGGTTTCTAACCCCCTCAATACTGTCATTCAATCCCATAAGGAATTGCATAAGTATGTCAATAGATTGAGACTCTTCTATAAATCCTACAACTCCGCAAGTACATGCACATGTATACCTAGGTACAGGATAAAAGCACGCCAACTCATCCCAAAAGGCCTCAAGCTTGTTGGAATATGCAGCTAATGTAAAAAAACCCTGGCAAATAGAACTTATTTCTTGTTTCAACTGATAAAGGAGTGGTCCATTACACTGACCATAGCATTGTTCTAATTCTACCCACAATTCCCTAGCACTACTTGCATACATGAAACCTTGCACAATCTCCTTTGATATAGAATTCAATAACCAGGATATCACTATGCTATTAACGCACCTCCATTGCTTATAGCTAGGATCAGTTACAACTGGTTTTTCATTCAAACCATCAATAAATCCCAATTTCATTTTGGCTTAAAGAGCAATCTTAATGGAACGACTCCGGATCATGAAATTCTTAGAACGACTCCAGATCATTAAATTCTTACTTGTTAATGATACTATGACTAGCACCATCCCATGATAGTCAGAATTGTGGATCTCCAACACATCGTCCTCTAAACTCACCATTGCAGCAGATTATTGCAGAAGAACCCTAATTCGACCAAGTATCAATTGAAGAAATCCAAAATTGATGAATCGAAATCCAGCAAAGAACAATCAAGTATCAATCGGAGAAGATAAAAGGCAGGATCGATGTAAATATCCACTCTAGATACCATGAACAAAGAGTATAACCTTGGTGGAGAAGACATTAGGAACTGTAATTTCCATTGATAGCAACCCTAAGCCCACTGAATTAGTTACAAAGGCCGAAAAGGGAAAGTTACATCTCGAACAAAACTAGACAAATTGAATAAGAGAAACCATCTCATGTGCTACTCTCTACACTGCACTAGCATCCTACTATTCACACGCATCGGATTATGACATTTCAATTGAAATATATTCTCAAATTTATGCCATAAAGGAGATCAAACTATCCAAAACCGAATGCTTAAATATAAATCAAATAAAATGCTAATACAATTTTGATATAATCTAATAATTTATAAAATAACTGAGGTATATGTCCACTTATGTTGTGAATCTTTGATGGGGAAAAAATGACGACATTCCTTGGTACCAAGTACAATGAACTCTTTTTTTTTTCTCTTTTTTTTTTTACAGTTGCAAAAAAAAAAAAAAAAACAATTTGATTGTCTCACAACAGAAATGTATTGCCCTTAAACAGTTATGGGAAAATACAGTAGCTGCTGAGACAATGACCAAATAGTTGTACGAAAAAAGTTTTACTTGGAAATGGGAATGTGAAGGTGACAAGACCAGGGTACAATGTCTGGTGAGGGGAATTCTTGTTGGTGTGGGGAAAGAATCAATTACAAGGTAAATAATACCGTACATAACTCAAGATTAAATTTACTTTGATTGCATATTTGTACTATTTAAATTTTATATCGAAGGCCAGAAATTTTTTTCATAAATCGGGTGGTAGGATCACACAGATATACTCAATAGTCCATATTCGATTATATTTTACATGTATTTAATATATATATATATATATATCTGTGTGTGTGTGTGTGCGCGTGTGTGATTAAATTTGAATCTTTTGATGTATACATAAGATTTGATTAGCTCAAATTTATTAAATAATAAACGTTTTAATTAAATTAAAAACGAATACCTAGGACTGGGATTAGACTTCTTTCACTTGAAAATTGTTAATTGCATTAAGATAAGTTACAAAGTTTTCATTTTTTTTCTTCTTTTTCTTTTATTTTTTTTTCTAAGTTGAGTTTATTTTTCCCAAAGAAATTGGTATAAATTAAAAATTCGATTAGTTAAATATTACGTTTGAACTATGCATGAAACTTTTAAAATCTAACTATTTATTTATACCATTAAAGGATATCAATTAATACCATCCAAAATTTTAAACTATTCAATTATTAAAATGTTGATATATAATTAACTATAAATGGTTCATAGATAAATTAGGATTCTAGTTTAAGCTGTATAAAGTATATATTAACTCAAATATTAAGGATAAAATTAGTAGTATAAATAATTTTATTATAAAGGTGTCATATACATATCTCAAACATATAAACTGATCTAATTTTAAATTTCTAGATTTACGAAATTAAAATCCAAATTCTAGAAAAAGAAAAAGAGAAAAAGATCTTATAACTTATCTTCATGTAAAGAATTTTCAAAAAGAGGTACATAAGATACTCTCTGTAGCTATTTATTTATTTCAAATTTGATTGAAGTCATATTAATTCATTTCATTGTAAAGAGGGCTATGGTACTGTTATGTAATTTATGTAGAGGGTAAGATAATGAAGACAACATAATAATGAAAACCATAATAAACTAAATATTGGTAATATTTCGTTATAATATTATTTGATTGACGTGATATGATAAATCAAGTACTCCCAAATCAGTACTATTATATGAAAATCATTTTGAACCCAATATATAATTTAATATTATTTACATTATTCATCCAAATATATTACATTTTCACATGGAAAATCATCACTCAAAACTATAAAAAAAAAAATCAAAATAATACATGTTAATAGAATGACAACAACATCAATTAGTTAGCTAAAACACTGTAGTTAGCTATTACGATTTAGAAAATATAACAATAAAAAATACTATAGTTGGCTAAAACTAACTAAGTCAATGATTTCTTGGTCTGATGGTAAGGAGGGGCTCCTATAATTAAAGAAGTCTCCGATTAATTGGTTTGATTCTTTTGTATTATTTAATGGTTTTTGTATTCAGTAACAATTGATTATGAATGATATAATAGCGATATTTGATATAAAATATATATTTTTTTTAAAAAAAACTAATTAGGCCAAAGCCAACCCACAAAACCTGTGGGAAAAGAAGCCAAAATGTAACACATACACACACCTACGTATGTATGTGTGTGTGTGTGTTGTGTGCGTCTTGTGTCTGCGTGTGTGCGTGAACTAGGGCCTGTGGGGTTTGAGACAGAGGAGAGTGGGAGTCCACGTGGGACAACAAATTGACGAAGCGTGCAAATGTGATATCAAGTAAACATCCAACGGGTATGGCTGTTTTATATTGTTTTATTTATTTATTTTGCTTTTACTCTTTTTCGTTTATAAGCAATTAATTTCGCAGAGGTCACGTGGACCAGGCATGTCATGCTCGTGAGCACGTGGTCTTAGATATCTATGTCTCTTCTCGTGGTTTTACTTTTACTTTCCCTCTCCACTATATATCCTAAAAAATTAACTTATTCATTAATTGACATTTTTCTTTTCCGAAAAAAATAGCACTTTTCTATTAAAAATAATGAAGTAATATCATTAATATAGTTAATATATTAGAAACTTAAATAACACACCATTCACAATTTGGAAATTATGTGGACGAAAAAGAATTTTAAATAGAAACTAAAAGTATAAAAAAAAATTCTTTTTTATGTTTTTGTATTATTATTTTTTTTAACAATAATGATTAAAACGAGTTAATTATGCGACGATATTATTTTGTTTGGGAAGATTATTTACTGTATGAAAGCACTTCTTTTACAAACGAAAAGCTTATAACGTAGAGATTTCATCACAAATAGAAATGTACTTGTGATGAATTTAGTAATGAAAATCTATTTAAAATATATTTGAAGCAATAATAATTAGTGACAAGAATTTTTCTAAAGATATTGTAAATAATAAAACTCAATATAAAATTGGATTTCACTAAATTTGTTATGGATTATTATATTTTTAAATGATATTATTCGAAAATTTGACGTCTTATCTTTTAGAGAATGAAAAAGAAAATAAAATTTATAAACATAGAATAGTGGGCCATCACTAAATTGTAAGAAAAATATAATTGACCATGTATTTTCTTGGACCAAATAATTTTAAATGGGATGGACATTATTAGAGCCAAATTATTCAAAAGTATTTGGCGTTTACACGGCAATGATAGGGAGATGATGAGAAGACAGAAAATGAAATTTGAATAAATGTTGTTTGTCGTGTGAAATAGTGTCTCGCGAATGCGTGCGTGTGATGTTGTCTGTGGCTGGCCCGACACACAGTCTCCCTACAATCATTGAACTCGGTCATCACCTGTGCACTGACCGTCTCTCTCTCTCTCTCTCTCTCTCTCTATATATATATATATATATACGTATAAATATAATATATATATATATGTATTTATCTAAGATTAGTACTTAGTATTAATTACATCCACTACTTCTCTAAAAATACAAAACTACAATTGATCTATCAATTTTCGGTCATATTCTGCTGACGTCATCAAATTTTTTTATGAAATTTCAAAAATACTCTTGTCGTTCCCGCTCCAAAAATTTTTTAAATTGAAAAATATAGGGGTAAAATTGACAGTTCAAAAAAAATGAGCGGGAACCGGCTAACCAAGAAGATATTTATAATTTTGAAATTTTTCAGCGTATAAGTTGGTAATATTGAAATTTTTTTAGGGACCAGCTGTAGTTTCGTAATTTTAGAGGGGTGGTAGATGCAATTAACCTAGTAAGATTCTAATGAAATTGATTAACTTTTTATGCAATTTTATCCGTAAACAAATTGAAATTAACCATTTAAATTCAACTTCTTTTATTAATTTTTCCCTTAATGTTATATGAATTATACTATCAATAACAACAATATTATAACACTTTTATAATTTTGTACAATGATAGGTTGGTGTGAAAAAATATATATATATATATATATATATCATTTCAACATATGATACAATAGTCGTTATCCCATAGTAGCGACACTATTGACAAAAGATAACAAAAGTGTCAAAATTGATCATTGAACCCTGTATCCTAAAATTACTGATAAAATTTATAGCTATTTACTTGTTCGTACAAATAAATTTCGTCGTTGACAATAAAATAATTGTCCATCCCAATAACATTTTAGATATGTGGCACTATTTTGAACGAGCCTAAGTTTGTGGTATGATAATCCCTTAGTTAAACCAGCCCCTTCTTTTTTTTTTTTTGAGATATTTGAATCTCTTAAACTCCAAATTAATTAATTAAGAATCTTTATTTTTGGTCACTAATTTACCTTTATGGAGGTTGGGTAATTAATTTGGTACCTAAAATTATATATATAATATATATATATATATATATATATATAATTTTGTCCCAGCTTTGGGAGTCAAGCCACAAGGATTTTTATTGCATATATTAATCTCATTATGGTGGGAATATCTTTATATCGGATGGTTTATTCATATAAAATCTTATAAATCATTGACAAAATCTGGCTCAATGATTAATATTGAAGCTACTAGGGCCTGGTTTTTTAATTTTTCAAGACAATCTTTTTTATTTTTTGTTATTTGAAAACTAAAAATATTTTGATATTACTTAATTAATTTTCGAACAAAAATTCTATTTGTTTATTATTTCACTTCTTATTATAAGACCATCACCCGACGTACTAAGACATCGCAAAATTAATAGAATCTGACAAAAATTATTTAGTGCCCGAACAATTCACTTAAAACTTATTAACATATCTTATCATGTTAAAAAAAATGCATTTTTTATGCTTGAATATTACGAACAGGATATTTTTCATTCCTTAGGCAAAACATTTCAATCAATTTACATTTCCTTATGTATACAAAAATTAAATAAATTCTTTTGACCTAAAAAATGCATTAAAATTGAAAATATATATAGACTAGGAATATATCTCTTGGTTATTAGTTGCTAGACACACATACACACACAGAGATATATACATCCACACATATTGCCAAAATTCGAATTCTTGGCGATAGCTCCCCATGCTTCTAAATCGAGGGTATATATTTATTAAACCAAAGATCCGTGAACTATCTCTAGATTATTAGTTAGAGAGAATTCACTTAGTGGGCCTCACATATATGTGTACGAAATAGTTCAAATATATAAATTCATTGAAAAAATTAAAGGTTTAATCGCATTTAGAGCCTTTGGAAGAATATTGAATTACAAATTGTATCCCTCTTATACAGAAAATTACACATTCACCACCACTCCTCATTTTTAAATTATGGATTTACCACTCTTCGGTAGGATTCTAATGAAAAATTGATGACATCAACAAAAATTTCACATGATCTGACGTTGTTGCCCCTGGTTTAGCAAAAATTTTACTCCAAAGGATACCCTTGATAATTTTATAAACTTAATTTGGAGTTTGGCAACTACAATGGCGGTAAATCGACTTGCATTGATCAGTGGCACATTGTACAACAACCACCCCGTACGGATTTGGCAATAAACCAGCAGGTCTCCACAACATTCAGGTCGTGTCGGGATCAAATATTGTATCTAACGAAATCCACATGTGCTCTTCCTCGTACATGTAAATGGAACCCAAACGATGTACCTAATTGAATGTAGGAACAATAATAGCAGAGACCTTTCAATGAAAAATGCAGACGATAAAGTACAGTGTAGCACAAGTGGATATGAAGTTTGGAGTGTCTTATAGAACATATAACATCCCAAAATGCTGAGGACCCGTATACCTTGTTCATCTTGCTATTGTATTTCGCATCATCATGCTCGATAATATAAGACCACGTGACATACCTCTTGTGGGCAAGTTGAAAATGTTTGAAGTAATGGTAATAGTTGAATGATTTTTCGAAAATTTTGTTGCAATGCACCATCGATTTGGTGATAATGTCCATGTCCTTATTGGTAAGTCGCTTGCTTTGAACAAATGCGTGGTGATCTAATTCTTTTATGTAGCAATCATCTATAGCTCTCGCCCACTTATCGGTGTAGAACATGGCTTCTTTACTGGGCACATACATCTTTGGTGGCTTTTTTTAATTTTTAATTTTTATTATTTGGGGGGTGGGGTGTTGTGAACACTAGTTGTGTGGACAATTTGTAGTTTTAACAATTCTTCATATGAACGTGGAACAAAGCAGTCGAAAACCTGATCATATTTATTGTACACCTTCTACAACATTAATTTGCAGAAGTGGCGTACACCAATAAGTTAGTAAATCGGTGTGACTTAGTTGTTGGCTCATTACATCCTCCAATTGTGTTACGTTTAATGAGTGTAGGTTGTACAAGTTAGAATATCTTGAAGTATCACATCATTAACTTACCAAATCAAATGAAGGATTTGCCAAGCCTTATTTGTATTAACGATATCATGTGTTCTTGTGCACTTAAAATTGAATAATGATTTTCTATTGGGAAAATCATAACTGTTACTAGTCTCACCTTGGTCTATGTTGTTAAATTAAGTAATGGGCAGACATCGTGGATATTCCTTTTTTTTTTTGAACTATAAGGCTTTGTTAATTTTTATAGAGTCCGTAATTTCTTTTTCACATATATGGTTTTTTGGGTACACATAAAAAAAATAAAAATAAAGTCGTGAGCAGTTAATTTTTAGCATGAATTGGCAAATGAAACTCAAGTACAATAAAGGAAAAATTAACATAAAAATCACACAACAGGAAGTGCGCGACACCGAATTGTTAATTTTTGATAAATTAGATATTTCACAGCTCGATCTTCATGACAGAAACCATTAGCCAATGCTTCCAGACAAGGGCTCATCAAATATTTCCTTCAATGCGGACCAGTCCGCATCACACTCCAAGTAGTACATGAAACAAGCTTGGTGTTCCTACAAAAGAAAAACAATTTGAAATTAAAAGCCAAAGTAATAAAAATCATATCCTAAAGACGCATGTAACTCGTAAGCTTCAAATTGTTAATTTAACGAACTTAAAATTGTAAGTAAGAAATAATTTTATACTGAAAAGGATTGGAAAACTACTAGCCTCCCACAAAATTTTCCAAACGTAATTTGTTGCATGTACCCTATTGTGAATTTTGCAATACAAGACTTCATCTATTACTAATAAGCCTTTAAAAATCTCATACCAATACTTTAGATACAAAATACGATAATGATAAAACTTGAGTTAATTAGATGCCTTATCGACAAAAGGACATCTTCTCTAAGACTTGGAATTGTGGCTTGCTGTCCTAGGCGAATCCGTCCAATCTTTCAATGAGAAGCATGTCCATCTCCTTGGTCTAAGGGTCTGGGTAGAACAAGTTTCGCTGCAAGAAATTACAACCGCATTGACGGAGTGAAGGAAGGGAAATAATTTGGTATGGTGTATTTTTTTACCCATATTGATATGCATCGCTGGGTCTTAAATAGACCCAGCAGTGTATTTGGTCATAGTCCATTTTTAATTTAACTTACAAGGAATCCTTGCGCAACCAAGCAAAACTAGGCACAAGAGGACAAGAATCATGTGAATGTACTGCCTCTCGTTACTGTAAGCTGTGTTAGTACAATAGTTGAGTTCATAAGTTCATGCGAGGAGTACTCCACTAGCAATGTGGAATAGGGGTCGTGCAAAGAGCAAGCTTTCACAGAGATGATGTTACATAGCATCACAACTACACTTGATTTAGAAATAATATTCCTACTTACACATTCAATATATTTCAATAATATTGAATGGAAAAATGTTTTACCTTTAGACACGTACAAAATCTTGGATGTACAAATCTATTTTATATTTATACTTCAGAAACAATTTTAATACTGCGGAGTGGACAAGAATAGCAAACAATAGGTCTAACCATAATAAAATCATAGTACCGACAACTAAACTTAATAAGTGTTCGAATGAGTTCAAATAATAGCTTGGTAGTGTGCTCGCATCCATGGTTTGTGAATTCAACTTCATACATATCAAAATGGGCATAAAACAACATATAAATGATTGAATGTGTCTGATTGAATGTTGTATCCTCAGCATAGGAGAAACACATTACAAGGTACATGACAAAAGAAATGCTAGATGCGTGGCACGCCAAAGTAAAGACAACCATTATGGACAACGTGAGACATCACAAAAGGTCAACCTAGTACTTCGTCAAGCCCAGTTAACTTAACCCTCCAATGCCATCTGTACCGCTTCAACCTTCATTGCATCCGAGAAACCAAAGAAAATGTCCATAGCCTTCGTACTAAGGCAGATGATGTAACACACTTTCATGTGATCCTTTAGCAGGTATCTCAATTGGTAGCTTGTCAATTGCTTCATAAAGTTCTTGTCTCCGTACGGCAACATCAATCTCAAAACCTATTCGGTTGGCTACTTCTTTCTTGGATAGAGGAGAAAGCTTCGGCACTGAACCCAGTGAAAGCCTGTACAAGAACATCATCATTTTTGTCTAATCCTTTCTTTTTACTTGCCCTTGTATTAGATTTTCTAGTATCCTTTACAAATGGGGATGATGATTGCACAGCCTCGTCAGTGGTAGGCATGGGTTGGGTAAATGAACTGTTATTGCTCTCGTTGACATCGTTTGACAAATCGATGTGGTCGCCTTCTGCAGTGGACTCCCAATCCATTGCATTTTTGCATGTAGCACGATCCTTACCATAAATCTCAAGCCAAGCCTCATAGAATGGGAAGCACTCACCACGAACGAAACTGTATTTCGGATATAATTGCAGTGCACGAAGGAAATACGAAAATTAGATTGTATGATTTGATTACTAAAATATGATAATAATAATACAGATAATGTAGCTGCAACTAACAAAAGATATGTGTTCCAAACCTTGTCTTTAGCCTCCACCGTAGCCGTGGTGGAATTCCAGTTAAATCTGTTATTCGATAGAAAGTGAAAGATGTGGTGGAACATTTTTTCCATGAATTGTACTTACTACTAATGTGTGGCTCGGCTCGTAGGTTTATGTTAGGCATGTATTCTTTCATTTTTTAACTCTAGTTGGCCGAGGAACCTGTTCTTGAAAGTGTTGGGCGCCTTCCAACGCTCCGCAATAATGTCTTCGAAAGCCTGTAGAAGTACCTGCTCCTCCCTAAGAGTCCATGATCTCCTTGTCTTAGTAGCACGTGTCGATTTGGAGCAGCTCCTGAAAGTGAAAGAGGACTGCATGTTTTGCAAGACAAATTTCCCAAAGATTACTACAAGTACAAAATATGGCTTAATAGCATATGGCAAAATAACCATTTCTAATGAAAATAATTACCAAATAATATTACTATAACGAATGCTTAATATAACACGATTAGTATGGTGCATAAAAAAAAAACACAAAATCAACCTATAAAAACCTACCAAACTATATAACTAAATTAATACGTCAAATCGGATTCAAAAAAATAACATTTTAAACAACCTGAAATAACCTGATGGCATGCGAGCATAAGAGAAAATACTATAGCCACCTTTCGCTCAACGAAACCCAAAAATAGAATGTACCAGTCATGTATTTGCATTTTCATGAACCTAATTCCAAACATACATTGTTAATAATCAGTTGTAATAAAAATACCAGACGGTTGAACCATACAAACATCCTTTTGAGACAATAACAACACACCTGCAATTTTATACCAAATATGAACAAATGCCTAAAAAATGCATATAAAACTCAAACTCAAAAACATTGTCGTGCTTGACTTCAAACAGTAGGTCTGTAATCCCCTAATGACAAACGATATAACTACAAGCACAACATGCATTACTTAACACAAACATCTAGCCGACACCCTTCCATTGATTGAAATTACTAATTGCCAATTCATCCCTCATGCATTCTATTGGGGGGATGGATCAACTTGATGCACGTAATGTTTAGGGTCATTAACAACAGCTTCATCATCAAACTCCGAGAATTGTGCCTCCATAGGATCAAAAGGCAACTCTCGCCTTACATAGTTGTACAACAAGCAACATGCCATGATTATTCTATTTTGCGTGTTAGTTGGGCAAAATGAATTGCTTCTAAGTGTCGCCTATCTCTCCTTCAAAATTAGGAATGACCTTTCGATTATATTCCTAGCCTTCGAATGTTCAAAGTTCAAGTATTCCCGAAAATTTTGGGACCTTCGCATCCCGATACCGAATTCCTGCAAATGACAACGTACTCCTGAATTCGGTATCAAGAAACCTTCACAATCAGTGTAGCCCGCATCACACAAGTAATATTGATCTGCAATTAAATGGAAGTGAGTACAATAGTGAGGGAACATAATCTGTGTTGAGCCTTAAATTGAAATAAAAATAATGTTTATTTCTTACCCCTAGGTACCTTCAATCCGTTTAGACGTATAATTGCTGAATGGAGCGTTCTACTATCTGCTGTTGAGCCCTCCCCACCAGACAACACATAAATGTTGTTAGTACTAAGATCGCATACCATTAAAACATCTACACAAATAACACCTTTACTTGAACAGTACTTCAGTTTCTCTGTTTGTGCAAGTCGCATTAGGATGTACGTACCATGTAGTGCACTGAGGCAACCCTTGTAATTTAAAGAAATAGAAAGACAATTTCGATTAACTAAACAGTTGTTCAAGTACATAAGTACATAGAGCACAAACACCATGCAAGTATATAAAAATTGAACAACAACATAAGTACCTTGAAACATTTCTATTTTTCATTGTTGCAGTTCTTTGGGATTGGATCTGGTTGTGCCACAAGAAGTGGGTGTAGTCGTAGAATAGCTAGCAACATATTGTTGAAGTATGTGCTAACCATGCGTGTTGAACACTTAAATTGTTGTTTCACCACTCTATTTTTCTTATGATGTGCCAATGTCACGAGAAACAGTGCCAACTGCTCCGGTATAGATACCCAATGGCTATTGCGGAGGAGCCCACCAAACTATTAGACTAGGGTGCGCAAACATCCAAAAGCATTTCGATCCATCAGCATAGAATCGAAACAAACTTCATTTATGGCATTTATGAGGTCAGCGAGATGCTTCACTTGGTCGGGTACTCATCCTAGGAGGTTGTATGTCCTCCTAAATCTTCTCGCGCAAAGCACGTGACCGAGACGATGACATCTCCACAAAAGATAAATACCAGTAATATTGCAAGGATCTTAAACCTAATACCTTCTACAATGATGAGTAACTCTCCTTCCCTTCCATCCACATCCATCTAAAGCACAGTGAAATCATATTTTTATATTCAATGTCACCATATCAAACAAACAAATTTTTTCAATATGCACACATTCAGCATAAGTCTCACTCTAACTCAAATTTTTTGAGTTAGGGGACCATAGTGATATTTTCAATTTTTAATTTGGAAACACATATATGCGAAGCACATCCTCCCCAATCTGGGTGTAAGTAATAAATCTTATACTTGACTCTGTTGATTTTACGGATAGGCTATATGAGTAAGTTCCAATGACATTAAGAAAAAATATATTCCAAACAACATACGTTTACACATACTTGCCTTTCTTTTGTTTGGTGTCCCTCATCCAAGTCGTTAAATATGTCGTCTAAAATTCTGTTTGTACAATCTTGTAGATCAGCGTTCTTCCTACACACGGTAAAAAGATCAAGGTTGGTAAAAACGTCGTTCTTGGAGGTACGTATACCAAATCGATCAATGAAAATTTTAAATCCAAAAAAAAATCAGAAAATTGAAACAAAATCGTCGTGTGAAAAGCCCTGTCACGATTGTGAATGAAAATCCATAGGGATATGTTTTGTTTCTTCTGATGTAAATTCTACAATTACAGCTCACTATTTGGTCTTTTTAATTTTGGGAGGGAGGGGGATCGAATATGGGTTAAGGGCATTCAAAGGTAATTTGCCAAAAGGTTTTGAGGGTATTAACGTACAATCATTATGTTAGTTTGTAATTGTTGTAATGTAACCAGCCAAATTTGAGGGGTTGGGATAACCAATCAACAACCACAAGTTAACCCGGGGCTTTGAGTTTTGGGGGGTTTCTGGCACCTTCAATGTAAACGTTGGATAACCCTTGGCAAAATAACCAAACCCTCTTTTAATACAAAAGTAAACGTTTCCTAAGGATCAAATTGATCAAACTATAAAATTGTCACCATAACCCTACTAGGGAAGGGTGATCCATAATTTCAAAATTGGTAAGTGGATGTATGTATACTTGTTCATGTAAGAGGTGCACAATTGATGATTCCGTATTTTCTTGGGGGTTTAGATAATTAACCTTTTGCCAAATGAATGAAAATAAAAATAACAGGGGCAAATTGGCTAAATTACAAAATTTCCATTGAAACTCTACCAAAAAGAGGTGCATCCGTTAATTTAAAATTAGCTAGTGAATATATATGTGTAATTTTTCATATAAGAGGTATACAATCGATAATTTTATATTTTTGTAAGAGGGAGTGTGGATATAATTAATTCAAAAATTACAATATAAAATGTAGCATAATTGATGACATTTAGTTCATATACATGATCAAACCTTAATTGTTCATACAAGAAAAATCATCCTTTAAAATGGTATTATTATGCGCATATGAATACGTGATTGTCCCCCTCAAATAGAGAGAGAGAGAGAGAGAGAGAGAGAGAGAGAGAGAGAGAGAGAGAGAGAGAGAGAGAGAGAGAGAGAGAGGATGTGAGAGAGAGAGAGAGAGAGAGAGAGTTGTACATTCAGTCCCAATAATGAGGATGATTGGTGATGATGAAAATGATTGTGCAATAGAGTTCCAATTCTAATAATAGTATTCATAATTAAGTGGGCCCCCCGACAAGATGTTGGGTGATGATTGTGTGGCCGCGTGCTAGCTGTCCCACGTGTTCCCCCGAATTAAATTAATTATCGAATCCGACAACTACGTCTGTACGAGGCTCCTCCCCTCACGTGGCCTCCACGTGAACTCGGCCCCCCTTTCTCTTTTTTTTCTCTCTTCAATCTGTGTATGGTCACTAATTCTTTGATTTGATTTCTCATCAAATTTTAATTAATAAGTGCAGAGCCAACCACACATCTTTGCCCATCTTCACATGCTCTTCTATATTAGGATAATTTCGCAATCATCATGATTAAACCACAGATTTTAATTACCTAATCAAGAAAATTAATGCGTTGAAATTTATGTGTTCACCGTAAAATTCTATACGTATAAATTATGTAATCTTTAGATTAAATCCATCCCCTATAAGAAAAAAAATAATATTAATGATACTATATAAATAACAATATAAAAGTTATTACCAATAATTATATTAAGTGACAATATCTTCAATTTTGTTCTAAATAAATTTCTTTAATGGCAACAATCTTTATCTTATCATAATATTCACTCGATGGTGGCGAAAATTAATATTTTAGTGACAATTATTATTTATTAACAATCAATAACACACATATAGTACAACTTGATGGAAAAAAATACTCATTAAAATTTTGTGACAAAATTCCATTATCAATAAGTTGTCATCGTATGTGTATCATTAATCATTAATTTTTCACTGTATTGTCACATTTTTACATTATGTTGCCACCATTGATATTATATAAATTATATTTTGTGACAACATAATTTTGTCATCGCAAATACATATTTATCGTAACAAAAAAAAAAAAGATCAATAAGGTAGTATATTAATATATTTATCTACAATTATTTAAACTTACTATTCTTGGGAAGATCAATAAATATCGTAACAAGCTCTCAATTTTGCAACTATTATTATTTGGTGTAATAGTGTGACTCTTGGCGATATTATTGACAATATTGAATTTCTCCCATATATAATTGAATAATTGATGTTAGATAATTATTGCCCTAGACCATATATCGAAGATGAATGTATTAATTGAAGAGAACAAAAGTGTCATCGTCAACAATAATTCACTATGACTTTTCCTTTTCAACTAATTTTTATCATTTCCGACACTCTATAATTAATGTTTATCAAATAAAAATCACATGAGCATTGATGGTGGATATATTTGCCCATTATTAGAAATGTCATTTTCAATTTTCTTTTAAAAAGAAATGCTAAATTTGATTGATAAGCTCTTTTAATAATCATTTTAGAATGGACCTCACTCTGATATTTGTGGCAAAAAGAAGGGGAAAATGATAACTTCATTGCTATTTATCTATTATAAAGTCTAGGTGTGCAATGAATTGTCACCGTATATTTTGCAATTTGAATTGCAACATCTGTTCCGTATCACTAAACAAAAGGTGATATTAGTGATAAATAATGAAAGGGTAATACAAAAGCTATTATTAATAATATGTATTAAGTGGCAATGACACTTATTTTGTCATTTTGTTTAATGATAATAATTTTTGTTTTTCCATGATATATTTTAACAGTAACAATAATTGATGTTTCAACTGACACCATTGAAGTTTTGAGTTCGAAACTTCTTGTCCTCTCCCCTTTCCCCTTCAGGTTCGTGTGTGTTCGTGTGTGGCATTCCGATTGACATCTATGAGTATTTTTGAGTTAATTGTATCAAAAAATAATTGATGTTTTAATTATTATGACTATTAACAATTAATAATGACACCCCTATAGTATATAGGAGTGTGGTGAGTATATTACTTGGGTACATAAATTCGAATTATGGCGGTATACGTGGGTGGATGGTGTTAAAAAAAAAACTATATATTATAAATGTGTTAAGCAATTATCAATATTGACAATTTTAGACACAAATTTTGTCAATATTCATTCATAACTAGGTGTGTGCACAATTCGGTAAACCGGCCGAATCGTACCGAAATCAAAATTTCGATACAAACTGAATACCGAACCGAAATTTCGGTTTAGTATTCGATATAATTTTTTTAAAAATTTTGGTATTCGATTCGGTTTCAGTATTGAGGTTCGGTATACCGGACCGTATCAAGTACCGAATTAATATTTATATATATTAAATTTATTATTTATATTATTATATATACATACATACATACATACCTTATTTAGAATGATTGGATTTGGATTGTTTTGGATTTTACGGAGATTTCCATGTCTACTTTCATGTTGGAGTAGATTTGACGAAGATTTTAATATTTTGTTTTATGTTGGAGTAGATTTGATGAGCATTTAATATTTTCTTTCATATTAGTCTTTTATTTGTAGGAATTATATTAATATTGATGGCTATTTCAATTTTATGTTAAAACTTATCATTTTGCACATTGTTTTCAAAAAATTCGATATTGTGATTAGTTACTGTACCTTACCCAAAAAAATTTCAAAAATTTCGATTCGGTATTCGGTACGCTTTTTTGGAGTACCAAAATTTTTACCGAATTTTCGGTACGATACGTACTGTATCGGCCAAATGCACACCCCTGTTGATAATGTGTCCATCATTTATGGGACAAAATGACATTTGTACTACCAAATGTATGTAATTTGTAAAACTTTCGACATTTTTATTTGATATGTGGTAGCTAGTTTTATATTTTTTTTGTAGTGTAAGTCAATAATAGCGAAAGCGTGGATAACAAGAATATCAAAAGTACTTGTAAAAAAGGTTAAAAAAAAAAGAAATTTGTATATTTTCCTTCAAGTGAAGAAATATTGTTTTAGAACATTAAACAAATAATATATTTTCTTTGAACAAAGAGTATATACATATTTTTTTTTCTGACGAAATTTCGTATAAAGTAATTGAATGTAGCATGTAAAGGACAGGACTGGAAGGGATTTGACAGGCTATCTACAAACATCATCCCGGATTTCATGCGTTGCACCTTAAAGCTGTTGAAAGTTTATTCAACATTTCTCTTTTCTCTTCTCATCATTGCAAGCCATTACTTTATTTCAACTCCTTCAACTAGCTTATGTTTATGGCCCCCCCGACCATGAGAGAGAGAGAGAGAGTTTGCTTAGGCCTTAATTGAATATGCATTATTATTGGGGTTGAACAAAGGTCGAATTGGAACAACTTTTAATAATTAGTATCGATCTGAAATTTTTTGAAATGATATTTGAGTTTTGATTTGATATTTATTAATTGGGAAAATAGCATTTTTGGTCCTATAATTTAAGACATTTTACACTTTTAGTCCCATTATTATCATAATAGCACTTTTAGTCCCTGCTAAATATTATTTCATGGCGAAAACAGTCCCACCGTTAATTTTTGGACGGAAGGTGCACATGAAAGGCACATGCGTCGTTAGTCAACCAATTTTAGGTGGAACAAAAGCATTTTTGGTCCCATAATTTAAGACTTTTTTCACTTTTAGTCCCATTATTATCACGATAGCATTTTCAGTCCCATTGGATATTATTTTGTAGCAAAAATGGTACCACCGTTAGTTTTTGGACGAAAGACACACGTGAAAGGCATATGCGCCATCAAAAGAACATAGTCTCACTACTGCTAGTTGAAACTACGAGAGTCTTGATGAGATTCGGTGCATTAGTGCTGGTATGATCGCAACTGCGGAGGCAATAGGCCTGACTGCGGGGGCATTAGTGTTGGTATTCGGTACATTAATGCATTAGTTCTGGTATGCACACAAAGCTCTTTCTGAGCCTGACTGCGGGGGCAATGGGCCTGCATAGTTGGACCTCATTTTTTGATCGAAAAATGGCCATTTCAGGCTCGTTTCGGCAACTTTTTTCAGTCATTCTGCACTGGGCCCTACCATTGTCGTCGTCGCGTTCTAGCCTCAGTCGAAAGGCTACTCGACCCGGACAAGCGATCTATGTGCGTAAGCTCTGTTGCCCCTCGTGGCCAGCCTTCGTTTTACTTTGTCCTCTTTTATTTTATTTTCTCATTACTTTTACTATTGTTTTGGCGATTATAATAATAATAACATTCCATATTTATCTTTCCCAATCTTGATGATAAATCATGAGGGAGGATGAACAAATAAAAAATTCATATAAAGAGAATCGAGAAGTTAGGTGTCAAAAACGAAAAAAAAGGCGTAGGGGGGAGAATTGCAACACGAGAACTTCTCAGGGGGTCACCCATCCTAGTACTACTATCGTCCAAGCATGTTTAACCTTGAATTTTTGATAGGATCTAGTGCATTAGTGGTGGTATGATCGCAATTGCTAGTTAGCGCACGCATATTCCTTTTATGCGGGATGCGGAAGGTGGTGGGGCAACTTCAAATAGCCTTATCTTTCGACCCAAGCGTTGTCTCGTGGTCCACAAAACTGTTGGGTCTTATTTTTTGATCGAAAAATGGTCGTTTTAGGCTCGTTCTAGTTATTTTTTTCATTCGTTCTGTACCACACCCATTATTGCTTCCGCCGAGTTCCCGTCTCAATCGAGGCAATAAAAAAGGATTTCTTGGCTAGACGTAGGCCAATTACGGGGGTAGATAGTTGTCACTTAAAGGGGTCCCGTGGTCATGTGCATACCAGCATTAATGCACTAATGAACCAAATACCAACACTAATGCCCCCGCAGTTGCGCCCGTTGCCTCGGCAATCGGGCTCAGAAAGAGCTTGTTGCCCCTGCAGTTGCGATCTTACCAACACTAATGCACCGAATCTCATCAAAACTCTCTTAGTTTCAACTAGCAGTAGTGAGACTATATTCTTTTGATGGCACATATGCCTTTCACGTGCGTCTTTCGTCCAAAAACTAACGGTGGTACCATTTTTGCCACAAAATAGTATCCAATGGGACTGAAAATGCTATCATGATAATAATGGGACTAAAAGTGAAAAAAGTCTTAAATTATATGACCAAAAATGCTTTTTTTCCACCTAAAATTGGTTGACTAACGGCGAACGTGCCTTTCAGGTGCGCCTTCCGTCCAAAAATTAACGGTGGGACTGTTTTCGCCACGAAATAATATTCAGCGGGACTAAAAGTGCTATCATGATAATAATGGGACTAAAAGTGTAAAACACCTTAAATTATGGGACAAAAAAAATGCTATTTTCCCTTATTAATTGAATCCAAATGAAATGAGTTTTAATTCAATCAAACATGAATCGGGCGCGAGTAATCTTTATTTTTATACATATATTATTATATAAAGTATTTAACCTTTGTTCGCATGTTTAACGAATTGAGTATGAACAAACTTTTCATAATTAATTCCGAGCGTTATTGAGTATTTTGAATTATTTTATGACCCTAATCATTATTGGAATTACTATGGCGACTCAAAGCTAGAACACAACAGAAAAAAATATTATGAATAATAGACAAAGAGGGACTAAGAAAATGGACAAAAAGCCTAGTCACATGCAGTGGGGGTCGACAGGGTAATTGACCAAGACCGAGTACCTCAAGCATGTTACACGAATGGAGAAAGTTGATACTTTACTTACCCTTCAGTTAGTTCATAAAGTGTGGCGTTGGGTTGATAAAGATCAATCATATTTTCACATGGCATACACTTCTTTTTACTCATTAAGAAGAATATATATATATATATATATATATATATATATATATAAAGAACACAAACATGCTACTTTTTGATATTAGTCGTACTCTTTTAAAAAAATGGTACTTTTTTCTTAGATAATCAGCGAAAATATTTCGGCAGAATAAAATTCGATGAAATTTTGCCAAATTGTAAAGTGAGGAGTATATTTTTGCCAGAATTATTTTACTGAAAATCCACCGAAATTCCATCAAAATTCCGCAATTTGATTTCAAAAGAAATCATGACAAAATATTTTATGTATGTGATTACGAATTGAAGCATGCATCTATTGTAGTTAATATTTTACATAAGAATCGAAAGAAAATGTAAGTGTTTTTGATATTTTTATCGATATACCATCAGAAATAATGATGGAGAAGAGTCGGCGATATCACATTAAAAAAATTATATAATATTCTTTTTTTTTTCTCTTAAAATGGAGTTAAAATTTCGTGAAGATATAAAATTCTTATTAAAAATTTCTCTAGCAAAAACAAATATGGGTCATAAATTGAGATCTAAGATGCAGTAGTACTGTCATGATATATATATTGGAGCATAATTTAAATATACATAATTGTGACAAACTCATTAATGTAAACGCGCTTACACCTTGAACAAACTACAATTTTTTATTAGGAAATATCAAGATTAGACAATCCACTTTCAAGTGCAAATCTCTAGTTGATTATTTATACACACACACACACACACACACACATATATATATAAACGAGATTTCATTTGATAAAAATAATGACTCCTAATCATATGATAGTTAATAAATAAACAAGTTGTGGTAACAACATTATTGAGGCATGTGAATCCTAGGTGGCTCTACCAGCATTCCCAATAACAGCCCAACTATATCCAGCAAGGCACACATGTACCCACACGTGCACCCCCCGGTCAACATCTTCTCCTTGTCTTTGCTCGATCTAGTCAAACCTCCTAACTCCCTCTATTATATTATTATTATTTTTTGTCACTGGAAGCTGTATTTTAGTAGCGGGGATTTAAATTTGATACCATTAAGGTCCTAAGTTCTAATTCTTTTGTCCTTTCTCTCCCCATTTGAATGTGTGTGTGTGTGTGTTTGTATGTGGGGCTTCGATTGACATTTATAAAATATTTCGAGTTGATTGTATCGAAAAAATATTATTAATTTTTTCATTTTACCCTTCTAACTCAAAAAGAAAAAAATTCCCCGAATTTGTTTTGGTATAGAATTGACATATTATCTATTACGCTTATCAATATGTGATATATATATATATATATATATATATATGATGTTATCATTTTGTTTCATATTGAAATTAGTTTATGAATTTAGTCGGTCTATAAGCTAGCTTTTAGGGAACATTTTGATAAAAACAAAATGACAGAACCCTTTCGTCTTTAGATGCGAGACAATATTTTATAGGGTTAAATGTTCATGTTCGACCATGAATTTGAGCATCATAAATATATATGTATAATAAAAATAAATAAATATATATATATATATATATATATATATTTCTTATATTGCAATTACTATCAAAAAAAAAATACACTTCAAAGGTATACTTTAATTTTGGCTTGTCCAAATAATAGATTATGTGGGGACAAAAGGAAAAAAAAATCACTTTTTATAGTATAGAGTAAAATTAACTTGATAAATCAATTAAACAATATATCCATGTGCATATATAACTCAATTGATTGGGTCACGTTTCACCCTAATAATGTCTAAAATTCATTTGTTAAGAACTCGATCTTAATATCACTTTAAACAAATAATTAAATCGTCTCCATTCATTTGCTTCTTTCTTCTAAATGGAGAATGACTTATTTATATATCAATTGATTGACAATTACCGAATACAAAAATCGCTATATACTAGACATAAACTATTATTCATCAAACTAAATACCCGTATTTGTAAAATTTAGAAAACTCGAACCCTTCACCTCCTAGTCGAAGGCCTCTTTCTCAAAACTATGTGTGCCTCATTTTTTTTTTATATATTTTATATTTTATCTTAATCACCTGATTTCAATTGATTGATCGATTAACTCGGATAGAATAATATAGAGGGACGATCTTCTCAACCCAATTACTTTATTCATGATTTTAAAATTCGAACCTTATATATTATTTAAAGAATTTAACTCCTCGTTTCGTTAGATCAAGTAGTAATTGGCCCTAATATTCATTGATATAAAGATATATCTTTTAGAAACAAGAAAAAAATGATCGGTCAATGATACAACTTTACGCACACGTGGGAGCATCATGTGGAGGTTATTACCAGGAAAGCAGGGAATTTTTTTTTGAGCGGGGCCAGGCTGCATCCGTGTGAGATATATAATCTAGCCCATGTGACCCCCACCTAGCTGGTACTGCTCAACCCATGTGATTATATATTTAATCAACAATTACACACACACACACACACAATCTTTACTTACAAATCTCCTCAGTTGGTTAGTTATAATCAAACCCCAACTTGAGGTTCGGTTTGCACGTGCAATAGTGCGGTATGTTCCCCCAATCTTTTTATGGACAATTTTACCCTGATCTCTCTGGAGGCAATAAGACAATGCCCTCGATGAAGTAGGGGTATTTTTGTCATTTTGCATGCGCGATGATTGCCGGAGGTGGGCGCTCAATTGAAAAGCATGCTTTTGGTGGTCGGAATGTGAGTATGATTACAAGAATGATTAACATAATTGGGTGTGATTAAATTAATGAAAAATTAGTGGTGGATGTGGGATATATTGTTATTGGATTTAAACCACCTAATGATTTCCTTTTTGTCCAAATGATGAGAAGCTATCTCAGCTATACTTTTATTTAAGCACTTATTGTGATTCCATTTTTTTTTATATATATATTTTATGCTATTTTCATGATGGGGGTATATTATTTTAAAGAATAAGGATTATTTTATAATAATGAGTGGAGTGCAACGGGACCACAATTGAATAAGCTTAAACCAATGAATAAATTTTAATCCCCTCAAAAAAAAAAAAAAAGAATAAATTCAAAAAACAAAATAATTTAAATAAAATAACGTGACTAGTGAAGCACTTTGAACAATTCATCATACCTGACAACATGATGGGATGGGCTGTCAATGTCCAATTAGACCCTGAAAATTTTTGAATGGGTTTGGGCCTACATATTTGGCTATTACCCAAAGACCCAATATCCTATTATTATTGCTGAAAATAAATTAACCTGGGGCTCCACTGGAATGGATGAATTTGGACCCTGTGGGATTTAAATCCAAAATTTAGATCAATTTGGGTCATTTGACTAAAAATAAAATAAATGAGCGTATATGTGAATAGTCTTATCTAATTTTATTTTTTTCTATGTATGAAATTCAATTGCTTTTTATGTGAATTTAAAGAAGTATGTTTGTAATTCATGTGTATCCAAAAGAATCCAACAATTATTAAGTACTTAAAACAAGATAGATTAAAATTTAATTTAAATAAAATAACAAAATCAACATTTTATTTACAATATTGATCAATTATCATTTATTTTAATAATAGTTAAAAATTTTGATTCTACGTAAGTTTTCAAAAACATCATTGCCTGAATTATGCCAAAATAAATTTTGAAATCAAACATATTCTATTATTATACATTGTTTTTAAGGTAGAAATGCACTCGGCCCCCCTATGATATCTCTAATAAATGCGAATGACCTTGTGAAAAAAAAATTCTTAAAAAAAATCCTGTGTAATTTCTAATTAACAAAAATAACCCCAATGAGTTCTACGCGCTTTTAGTGCGAATCTGATAATGTTCTATGAGAGGAAAATATCCATTATGCCCCCATTTAATCTGGTACAACCCTTCTCCCACTGCAAAAGACCTAAAACGAAATGTAAGCTTAAAACCCTAGTTTTCTCACACACTTTTCACGGCAATGGCATCTTCTTCAATTTTCCGACGCTACCAACAAAGGAACGAAGTGGAGGTCAAGTATCCGCCTCCTCCTTTTTGCGCTTGTGAGCTAAAGACGGCTATAAGAGTTGTGAAGTCTCACTCGAAGCCTACAAAAGGGTTGTTGTTCTATTGTTGCTCCATTCGAAAATGCCAATTTTTTAGGTGGTGCAACCCCATAAGTGTGATGTGGGAAGTACCCTTTGGTGATGGAAGCAATTTGGAGGTGGTCCATTGGGGTGGTGAAAATGAGCATGAAGAGGTTAATTAAGTTGTCTCAAGTGGGTCAAAAGTTGTTGCTAGAAGAAGGAATGTTGAAGGTGGTGCGAACTTGAGTTTGGCTTGGGCTGTTTGTGGGGGTTTATTTGTTCTTCTTGTTGTAATCTTGTTGAAAAATTAAATATACTAAGTAGTTGGTGAGGGTTATTATTGTTGTTGTAACTTTGATTTGTAGTATTAGTAATGAATTTCTCTTTTAGATGTTGTGGTCCTTTGTTGCTCTATTGTTGTTTTGTTGCTACTCTGTTGGTTGCTCTGTTTTTTTGCTTATGCAGAGATTTGGGTTAGATCTTTCGTTCAGTTATTGGCACAACGGACCCTGTGTTTTGAAAAATTTTCTGGTAAAACCCTGTGTTTTGATAAACTTGCAAAAAAAAATCCTGCCTACAGAATAATGCATGCAGTAACCTATGTTTTTTGGCATTACTCACATGTGTTATATTTACAAACAATAATATTGAATATTAGGACAAAGACAAAGGAATCTAATACTTTTTAGTAAGACCCACCATTACATCATAGAAAAGAGAGACCAAGTATTATAATTATAACAAAAGGTACAGACATCCAGCTAGCACCAATATATTTAATTAAATCCACCAACCATTACAGAAAGGTGCAAGAGTCTTAATGTACAGCCATACAAATAAAGTTGTCTTCCACCACACATAGTAGATAATATAGAAAACAAAAGTAGAGGAGGCTTCACGAAATACCAAAACCTAATATTACAAGCCCCAAAGCAAGTTTATAGTTTGAAACCTAGAAGTCATCAATTTGACATCAAATTTCACCAAATGTTCTGAATTCATGGTTTTGCATTCCTTTTCTCCTTCGATTTTTCTCTAATATTTTGTAGCACCTCATCCATAGTTGCTCTTTTAACCCTTCTCTTTGTCATGCTTGTATCAAGTGGACTTGAACCCAAATCTCTTGGTGGAGGTACTCTTGCTGTTGCTTTTGAAGGCTATTATGGAAGGAAAAAAGTGTTAAGGTCAATAGCGGGTTATTGTTAATTATTCGATTAGGGTTTAGGTGTTATTTATACCTGTGTTGTGGTGTTTGATGGAACAAGCCTTGATCTTTGTTGAGCAACACTTGATGTTGCTTTGTCTTGAGAAGATGTTCCACCTACAACCTGCCCAATATCTCATAACATGTGAGAAATACTATTGCAAGTAAGACAATAAATTTTGATAACTAATAGTACTTGTGTCTTGCTTACAGATTGTGAACTCTGTACAGATCTGGAGGTTCTTGCAGAGGACCTAACAACCTGTTTAGATATGTAAGTAACAAGTATGAATTCATTTAACAAATAATAATTTGGAAAAAATTAATAATACCTGTTTTCTTGTTCTACTTGCTAAACTTCCCGTCCGCGTAGAATCTTTTGCAATACCCTAAAAGTAATTTGTGTCAATTTTTAAGGATGTAACATGTGATATTTGAAGAAAATTATAATAAAAAATAAATAAATTTGTAACCTTGTTTGGACAGCTTCTTTTGTATGTCCAAGAGTATGACAAATGTTGCATGTGTGAGTATTACCCTGTCTTGTGCTAACCTTATCAAATTCACCTTGAGCTTTCCTCATTTTTTTTGGGCCTTCCCTTTTTAACCTTATAATGTGGAGGTGCCAATGGTTCAATGGGGGTTCGTATGTAAAAAAACTTGTCCGGTACAGGGTGTATCTTCTCGTCATAAACCATCATATACTTGCCCTTACCATAACAAGGGTTGATGTAATCCTCCAATCTCCCCCTTCTTTGCTCAATTGCTGCGCAAGCATGTGTGCAAGGATATCCACATAGTTGGAACAACCCACAACCACATGTTTTTTGGTCCGACTTGACCACAAACCTGTTATCCCCACACTCCACTTCCAATTCATGAAATCCACAGCCATCTTGGCACACAATTCCTTGAAAACTCCAATTTTTTATTTACTTTTCTCAAAATATTTGGACAAATCAGACCGCTGTACTTTGACATTCCTTCCTTCTTGATTTGTATCCTTGTCATCAATCTACTTCTAATCCACTCAACATAGACACTATAGGCAGGTGCCTAGCAGGCAAAATCATGTTATTAAATGATTCACATGCATTATTTACCAAGACATCACATTTCGTATGACAAGAAAAATGTGACCTGGACCAATGCACTGGGGGAATATTCAACATCCATTCAGCTGCAGTGATAATATCTGGATCAACTTTAGGATCCAATTCCTCCATCTGCTGCATTATTTGATTAAACTCCTCAATTGTTCCAACAGAAGTTGCCCTCCAAAATAAGCTTTTCAACTCTTGGCTCTTCCACTTTTGACTAAAATTCTGGTACATGTGCCTCAAATAGTATTTGTGTTCACACTCTAGCGCAATATCCTTCAATGCCTCAATCAACCCCTTTTGCCTGTTAGAGATAAAAGTGCAACTTGTATTACGTCCGAGATCTTCAAGCAACACAGATAAAAACCAAGTCCATGTCTCTTTATTCTCACTCCTAACATATGCAATGGCAATTGGGACTAAATTATCATTGTCGTCCCTCCTAATTGCACTAAGCAGCTGCCCTCCATGGATAGTTTTTAGAAAACATCCATCAAGGAC
Source organism: Petrea volubilis (assembly GCA_026212405.1). Classification (NCBI taxonomy): domain Eukaryota; kingdom Viridiplantae; phylum Streptophyta; class Magnoliopsida; order Lamiales; family Verbenaceae; genus Petrea; species Petrea volubilis. Next base: position 10,058,907 of record CM047876.1, on the reverse strand, counting down.
AATGATAGGTCTGCAACCCTTAAGGAATACATTCTTCATTGCGCTCAAAGAGTAGAACATTTTTTCAAAGATTGGTGGGTTGGAGTCCTCCTGCTTCTTCAATAAAATCTGACTTCCAGGGTTTGCATTTCTGACCGTCTCACAGTAATTCCATAGTAAAGCATACTCAACATCCTCTTCACCTCTCATCTTTGAAATGACAATTTTTTTGCATCTCAAGGCAATTCAATATGTAACATCTAAACCACACTTTCTCCTGATGATTGTGATTAAATGCTCAATGGTGACATCAGGATTGTCTCTTATACTGGTCTCCATTCTTTTAGTAAGGTACTTTACAGTAGCCTTGCTATTTTCTGCCTTCCTTGGACAACTATGCTCCCTCTTGAATGATTTTACTTGGAATGTATTATTAGCCTGCATGACAGATGAGTGTATTCTCCATGTGCAACTTTCATGTGCACACTTTGCTATCACTCTGTTCTTCTCACACTTCACAAATTGAATGTCATACCCATTCCTCACGCTGTAGTCAACAAGTGTGTCTTTAAACTCTTTCTGATTGTCAAACTTTAGCCCAACAAACCATTTCATATTTTTTACATTGCCTCATCTGAAAATTGGAAAACTCCTTGTACCATTTCTCTTAGCTGGTGGAATATCAAAGTTTGTATCGTCCTCTGGCTCACTATACCAATCACCCTTTGGAATAACATCTTCCTCTCTCCCGTAAGATTCTCTTTCCCTCATTTTCTTTTCTAACCATTTTTTTGTATTGTCTCCTATTTGTTTCTTTGCTGTGGACACTCTTAGAAAAAAATGCAATCATCATTAGAACCTTCAACACCTTCATATGCATCAAATGGTGCATCCCTCCCTAGTGAGTCTGTGTCTGACTCACTAAGCAGATAATCACTATCATCACTGCCATTATCTGAAGCATCAGAAGGATCAGGATCAGGAGTAGCCATCAGCTTCTTTCCCTTATCTCCCATTTGCCTTGCATGTTCACATCAGTAGTGTTGGCATCTTCAGGCATATTAGGCACATGTGTATTGGGCTCTTGTGTAACACATTCATCTTGTGTTACACATTGCTCTTGAGAATGATTTATGTCTTCATCAACTCCATAAGTGAGGTATTTTGTGGAAGTTTCATCCTGCTCTTGTAGGTTCAACTCATTCCCTTTTGGATCAATTGCCCTAAGAGGTCCTTCCACCTCAATAGTATATACGGTGATATCATCTAAATCTCTAAACATGTTTTGCATGTCAATGATACTCCACATGCCATCAATAAGCCTCAATCCTTCTTCAAGTGATTTACTGGGCATTAGGTAGTAATGCTCAATAGTGGCACCTATTTTCCCTCCACTGTCTTTATAGAAATCATTGAAGTCAAACTCGTTGATGTAATCCAAATTCACACCCTCAAAGTGATGTAGTTTTCCTCCAACATACTTCATAGCGGGATTGGTGACAAATTGTCCACCAATCCACATATGGATGTTATGGTATACATCCATCCTACAAGACAAGACACAAAACCACATAAATCCAGCTGTATAGTCCAATAACCAATGCACTCATTTTAAGATTACTTTTGTCAGTATATGCAAATTATTGTTGTTATTCAAATCCGTTTTATTATTCTATATTGTCCTTCACTTATTTGTTATATGTGTGTGTGTGTGTGTGTAAATGTATTATATATGCATACACATATGTATATACAAATGTAAAGTACTACATGATCAATCCACAACGACCACTCAATTTGATATGAAAACAACCGAGATAATTTACATTTTGTCATTTTATGAACACAAGTTGCACACTTTCATTTTAGCCAAAGGAAAATCTATGATTAGTTGGCATTTTCATTTTCCTATGCCTTGGTCACACTTTCATATCTCTTATTTATTATACATAGTGGAAAGATTTCAATTTACACACTACTTAAACAAACCAAGCATCCACTTTTAATTCTACAAACAGAAAAAAAAGCAAAACATACAACACTTTCAACATAAACTCGAACAACATATCTGCCTCTTCAAGTACCGCTACAAGCCTGAAGTCAAGTGCTTTTGAAGTCGCAGGTTAAGTTAGAGTACTTGTATTATTTGTCATGAATTGTTGTTCTAGTTTTGGTTTTTAAGCTGAAATTTTGTCCGAGACACACACACTTAATATGTGATTACTTTGACCAGTACCTAGAGTATTGCGCCAAGCCTTTTTGACTAGTTGAATATCAAACTTTTCTTTTTTCCAATATTGTTGCTGATGATGTTCAACTCTATCAAACTGTAATGCTGCCCCAATAACTTTGCGATTCCAGATAAAATAAAACAATAAAAAATATAAAAAAAACATAAACTGGAACAACAATACTTTCAACCTCACTTTCAACATAAACTCGAAAAACAACAATGCTATCAACATCACCTTCAACATAAACTTGAAAAACAACAACACTTTCAATCTTACTTGCAACATAAACTCGAAAAACAACAAATACATTTCAAAAAACAAAACATTTGCCTTTTAACGTGAATACAAAAACAAAGAAATAAAAAAATAAAAAGAAGAGAAAAAAATGACCTGGTTCGCCCGGCCGAAATCCTCTAATTCAAGCAATTGCTTGTCAAATAAAGTAGAAAATGTCGATGGGGTGAAAGAACAACAGATTAATCGATGGAGATTTGTGCCCAAATCGTCTTTGTTAGGGTTTTCAAATTTTAGAGAGAAAGGGGTGGGGGGGGGGGGGAGGATTTCTGATTTTTACGTTAGATAGGGGAATAGAGGATGTGGTAAAAAAAATTGGGTAATATGATTCAAGTCAAAAAAGGGAAATTTCCTCTTTTTACTTTTTTTTTAAAACATAAGTCAAGAATGAGGGGCGGTGAGCAAATTTATCAAAACTCAGGGTTCGTTATGTGATTTTTTTTTTCATAGGGTTTATTTTGCACTTTTTGAATTACACAGGGTAGTAAAATGTTATTGACTCTTGTTTTTAATATATTTATTTATCAACTTATGTTATAAATTAGAAGCTAATTTATTTTTTAAAATAGAAATTTATGAAAATATATACATAAAGATATCTATTTTTCATGCCTTGGTACGGGGATAAATACTAGCGCGCGCGCGCGCGTGTGTGATTTAGAAACCTTAAGTCTATCAAAGTAAAGGTATATATGAATAATCTCATTTAATTTTATTTTATCATGTATGGAATTCAAATATTTTTTTTATATGAATTTAAATAAGTATATCTGTAATTTATGTTTATCTAGAAGAATCCAACAATTATTAAGTATTTAAAATAAAATGGATTAAAATTTAACTCAAATAAAACAAAAAAAATTATATTTCATTTACAATATTTAATATTTACATTCATAATAAATTAATAGTTAAAAATGTTGATCCTGCATAAATATTTGAAAACTTCCTTGCATTAATTATACCAAAATTAATATTGAAATTGAATATATTCTATTATTATATATTTTTAAAATATATTTATTTACCGATTTATGTTATAAAAAGTTAATTTATTTTTATCAAATTATTTTTTTTACAATAGAAATTTATGAATATATATCTATTTTTCATGCCTTGGCACGAGGCTAAATAATATATATATATATATATATATATATATTTAAATGGAGTCAAACCTATAGGGAAAGTAGATCCTATCCAGTTGGGTATATGCCCAACTAATGTATTAGCTGTTGGATTTAAACATGATGATGTTAAAAGGTGAAATTGTGAAATTATCATGTTTAGATCCAACAGCTAATACACCAGTTGCGCATATACTCAACTAGGTAGGATCTCATGTCCCGTATGTATCCATCTATTTCCTATGTGAAAGATGAGGCAGACAAGTTATTTTTGCTTTATTTTGTCATATTTACATCTTTCCAAATTTATTATTGTAAGTCTTTTTCATCAATCTTTCCTAATAATTTCTCTATATACATTTAAGACATTTGACTACTTGATTGCGATTTTTTCATTTACATATGTTTTATAATTTAGTTGCAATTTATCCAATAAATAATTTTATAGTTAGTTCTATAATGATTTTTTTTTTCAATAAATAAATGAAAATTCCCTATAATTATGCTCATAAACTTTCATTTTATGATTATTCATCCATCTCTTCCAAGCATATTAATCCTTTTAATTTTAGATTTTTGTTAAATTTTATTTAATCATTTCTATTTTCTTTTTCTAAAAAGATTTGAAAATTCAATAAAAGATATGGAAATAAATTTGTTATATACTGTGTCTATATATAATTTTTATTATTAGTATTTTCAATTTTATAGTATGTAAATATAAATATTCTAGCTTTTTAGTATGTATAAAATTTTGAGCTCACATTTGTGTTCAACAGTTCAATAATGCATATTGTATGAACTATTCTATGTATATTTTATGGTATAATTAGATTTTTGTATGTAAATTGCATTAAGTTCTCAAAAATTTGATATAAATATTTTCTCAAAATTCAATTCCTTTTCTTACCTATTTATTCTATTTTGGCAATTTAAATTTTTATATAAAATGTAAACTTTTATAAATAAACACTTTTTCATCAACGAAATATTTAATTCTTTCATCAAAATAACATAAACTTTGCAATGAAAATTTGACTTTATTTGTTAAGTAAAATCTCTTTTCCTAAATAACATTCAATAAAATATTTTTTATTTCAAAATAATTAAATTAAAAATAAAACAATACAATAAAATAGTTTATCAAGTGCAACACATTGGGCAACTTGTTGGGTGTCAAAACCACCAAAAATGAATCATAATTGTTAAAAACAGTATAAATTGTCAATTAGGTGATAATGGTCAAATTCACATAGAATAACTTTGATAATTTCTAAAATAACCAGGATATTAAACAAACAAAAATAAAAATTGGAGTGTTAAAGAGATTAAAGCTAGAAATAATTTAAATAAAATAAACACAGGAATTTAAATGAAATTAAATCAATATGAGAAATCTCGGCCGAAGGTAATTTTTAGTACGATGTTTGTCGGATTGATCATAAGTTCAAATAACAAATGAAAATCAAACGACGGTGTTCAACTTGTTAACAACATTGAAAATTAGAAAGATTTGCACTACAATAAAAAATCCATTGCTAATAGCCACGGATTTAAAAAAAGACACGAGAAAAATAGCCACGGATTTTTCGTGGCTAATCCATAATTTAGCCACGAAAAATCTATGGCTAAATTTGGTGGCTCAATTGGCATGAAATGTAAGGACCCCTTTTTTCTTGCCTTCCCAATATTATTTATATATTATTTGATGTTTAAATTGGTGTTATTTAAATGTTTATATGATTCATTTATGCTTATTATGTGACATTTTTCTTGCATTAAATACTTTGTAATATGTGCCTATTTCTATTCACAAAATGCATAATTATTGAAATTATTGTCCTACTTATTTTAGCAATCACAGAATGCATAAATTTCAAAAATACATATGCATGTCTATATACACACACACACACATACACGATTATATATATATATATATATAAACATAGAGTTAGAATAATTTCTATAAACATCTTGCTAATGTCAATTTCACTAAAATGTGACATTTTCACACTACAATAATTATTTTTAAATGCTAGGTCTTAAGACTATGATATATATATATATATATATATATACACACAAAAATATCTTGCATTATATATGTGTGTGTGTGTATATATATATATATAATTTTGAAAATTTATACACATAAATATATAAGATTATATTTTTGTTTATTTAGGTATTTTTCATAATAAAAATTGGAATAATTATACAATATGTAAAAATATCCTAAAAATATAGAAAGAGGGGAGGGGGAACGAAATATATATGTATATATATATATGATAAATATATGGTGTATATAGTGTCTTGCTCCCCAAGCTTCCTAACATTTAATAAATTTTACACTTGCAAGCTTTCTTCTAGATATATATATATACTTGTAAGGCTCATATTAACATAGATTATAAATCATGCATTTAGGGCAACACTTAAGCTAAAATTAAGTTAACACTTGGTTATTGAGTTGGAAGAGATTTCATTTATTATAACCCTTAGTTGTAACCTTAGGTGGAAAGATGATAATAATTAGAAAATGACTTAATTATTTAATAATCTTGTTTCTTAGCACAACCACTATAAATAGGGGATAAATTGGGAATTCAGCACTTCATTTTCATCCCACAACACACACAAACACATTCCCACACACACTAAATCCCGCCTAAGACACATCCGCCCACACTCATCTTGCTCTCAACATATAAAGCACTTCATATTTATAGTACGTCTTCTACCCACATATATATATACATAAACCCTTCTTTTTACATACCTACATACATATTAGCCCTCTATACATTCCCTTAATTCCCTAAAACACTCTTGAAAATGGTAGAAGAATATTTAATTAAAGTAGGGACCTTACTTAATTTCATAAGTAAAGGTTCTTATTTTTAATTCATATATATTATACCTTATAGAAGTGAGTGTGACTTTAAGTGCTTCATATTTAATACAAGGTAGAAATCTAGCCTAGTTCATGAGATAGTTTGTTATGTTGCTCTTTGTGCTTCCCTACTAGATCCTAGGACGTAACTTTAGTTACCATCTTGGATCTAGTTGTATACATATTCATACATATTGATCTAGTTGCATACCTATGGGTATATTTATGAAGTACATGTTTAGGAAAGTAAGAGTATCTTCAAGTATATAATTTAGCTTTGCATTGTGTTAGTATTATGCTCTATTAGGTTCCTTAGTCATTTTGCAATGTGTTAGTATTATGCTCTATTGCGTCTTACAAATTGATAGAAAGCATGTTTTTATATGAAGTTGTGCTTTATGATGGTATGCTTTATGTTCATAAAGAGCATGTTTAACTAGTAATTGCCAATATGTTTTATTATGTTTTATGGATGGAAAAACATGCTGAAATTTCTATTTACATAAGCTGGAAATTCTGTTTCCACAAGCCTAAAATTTCTGTTTTACATAAGCTGAAATTTCTGTTTTGCGTAAGCTGAAAATTCTATTTTCATAAGCTAGAAATTCAGTATACATGAACTGCAAATTCTGTGTATATGACTTGGAAATTTTGTTTAAATGTGAAATCTTGCGAGATATATGAAATTTCATGTGCTTGATGGGCCCAATCGTGATAGAGGTGGATGCGGATTGAGTTTGATGGGGACAATCTATTGAGCTTGCTGGTCTTAAAATAGTTCTCGACCCTCCATCGTTTCCTAATCCCACCTTGCATGGATGGAGTGTTCCAAGTACCGAAGTGGGTTGTAGGAAATTCGGCATATATCCGGGATATGACTATTGGCATGATTTTGGTTGGGATTAGTGGATTTTGGAGTGTTTTTGGTTGGAAATCATGAGTGATGGCACTGCAAGATAACTAGCCACATGTCGATGTGGAAAAAGGTAGAAAATGTGAATAGATATGATTACATGCTTTGTTGATTCCGTGATTATATGCTCAAGTGATTATATGCTCAAGTGATTATATGAAATGTGCACGAATATCACACACGCACCTTGTGTTATTATGCAAAATTTCTACTCAACATGTATGTTGATGTTTTCTTTGTATGATGTTTTAGCTGAAAATGCACTGGAATTTGCGAGTGATAATGATGGAGAGGGACGGTTCGAAACTTTTGGCTAGTTATGTGTAGTGGGGATTTTGTCTTTACAAATATGTAATAAGTGACATATATGTAAATTTTGGATTTACTCAATATAATCGTTAGTTGTATGTTTTCGAGATAAAGTTTGGTTGTTTACGGAAAGCGCACTTATTGGGAGGGAGAGTAACCTTTAATGCTCCATCCCCAGAAATTACGAGAGCAATGTCTCCCACAATTTAATTGTAACCAAAAAAAAAAAATAGTTGGTTATATATTTTCAGGAAATTAGCTAGAAGTTTTGGGTGGTCACATGAAAATTGGCACCAATTTAGCCACAGAATAGCCGCATATTAGCCACGGAAATAGCCATAGATTTAGCCATGAAAAATCTGTGGCTGATAGCCACGGAAAATCCTGTGGCTGTTCCGTGGCTATTAACCTATTGTGTAAAATCATATTAGTGATTACTGTTGTGTAAAATCAAATTAATGATTTTTTTAAAATGTATAAATCGAATATTTGGGCTTTTTTGTATTAATGGTTAGTTTTCTAAAAAACTATTGAAATTAAATTTCTCATTCATACATATATAATCATATATAAACTATTCAAATTGAATTTCTTGGTTAATTCAATTGGTCAATTAATACATATATAATCATATCACCTAGAATATGTAGTTTGATTAATGGTCAAATTTCAAATCTGTTGATATGACAATGGCAAGGTGTTTATTTTGATTGATTTAATTTTGATAAAGTTAAAAGTAAATATAAAACTAGTAAAACTAATAAATTACAAAAATTGATAAAATTAATGGAATTTATTTAGATAATATTTGTTATGGATGTACGCCATAGCTATTTTTTTTTTCAGATACGAGTCTGTTTAGCCACGGATAAATATTTGCCACCTATTGGCCATGGAAAATCCATGGCTAAATATTCGCTACCGATCCATGGATTTTCCGCAGCTAAAAGTTAGCCACACCACTTTTAGCCATGTACAAAATCCATGGCTAAATCTTATTCTTTTTTTTTTTTGTGGTATTGATCCTAGCAAATGAATCACAAACGTACATTCATTCCAAAACTGGATTATATATTTTCATAACATAATCAAAAGTTTTGACACAATCAAAATATGCTATTTTTCACTTGGTATTAGACCAGTTAAACAATTACGGATTTAACTTCACTAATTGAATTTATACTATTCTATTACTCGAACAACCGGCCCAAATTGAACGAATAATAAAATGACAATAAGGGATGGTCATTCCTAATAAAAACTGAATATATATAAATATTATTGAAATTAATGAGATAGAAAAGAATAATTGGATCTCACAATCCTTTGTAGAACATCAACTTTGAAATGACCTTCGATTGAAAATAGAGAACTTACCTAAATATAGCTAAGAACATTACTAAAGAAAAATACAAGTGATAGAACTAGAACTAAAATAAAACTTGGATACAACTAGGACACAAACTTGATATATTCTACAATCCTTTAAGACCTATATATAGGATTCTAGGAATACTCTAACTTTCTTCAAATACTAAAAATAAAAATTTTGAAAAAATTATAAAAGATAAATATTGACAACTTTTTGGAAGACAAATATGGGTAAGTTTTTGGAAACACAAACTTTGACCAATTTTTGGCAGCTCAAGTCTTGATCATGTTTCTTTTGCAAGATGTAATTCTTGATCACCTTTTTATAAGATTTGTCTTGCAAATCTTGACAGCTTGTAGAACATACAAATCTTGCTCATTTAATTGAGCATAAAATTTTGACAATTTGATAAACCATGCAATTCTTGATAAATTGTGGCTTGCCATAATTGTCATGCAAATCTTCCATATAATCTCAAAAGGAGAAACAGATAATGACAAGATATGCTCTTGATTGCCCACAATTATTTTAAGATGAATTTGATATCTCTTGGAAAAATGATAATTTCAACTCTCAAGTCCTTTGTCTTCTTGGAGCCATTTTTTCCTTAGACGTGCTCACATCCTATGGAGTAAACACTTCTTTTATTTACAAATTTGGCTGTTCTTTACAAATTAAACTACAAATCATTCTTTTCACCATTTTCAATATATCATAGACAATATATAAAAATATGGTGAAAATCCCCATTAAAAACCCAAAATCATTCAAAAACGTTTATATAAAATATGTAAATATCAACCAAATATTCATCTTATCACAACTATTAGATAAGCCACAAAATATATAACCAATTTATCCTAATCTTTCCATTAATTTATGTCTCATAATTTTATTGGTTCGAAATTCATGCAATAGTGAAACAATTTGTCATAAATTTCATTAATTTGATTGAACCATTTTTTATCTAATCAAATTATAATAAGTCAAAACTATTAATTTTTTCATTTAATATTTTATGTAACTTAACATTGTGCTACTTAATCTAAATTTTATTTTGATAAGATAATTATCAGTTCCCCTCAATTTACTCTTTTAAGTATTTAATTTCACATCTTTGTCTTTCTTTTTTCTTTAAATTTTGCTACTGTTTTCTATAATTTTGTTTTGACTTCCCAAGTGAAACCCAAGATATGTATAAATATTTTCCTTCTATTTTATTTTCTTTTTTGATTTAATTTGAGTATAGGAACTTCCCATGTAGGTTTCTTCCTTTAAAAAAAAAATCTATTTGGATTTCATATCTAAAGATGCAATTAAGAGGTGCTAATAACTTTTGCAATGCTATATGATTAGTTTGGTTTTGATTTAATTTGACTAATTCCCATATTTAACTCAATGATTTATTCTTATCAATCATAAATACTCTTATGTTAAACTACTATGAGAACCCTATAAATTATCAAATGAGATACAAGAAAAATATAATGTGAGAAAAAAAGTGACAAGAAACTTTATAAGGTTATCAATTTCTTGATAGTTTTTCAAATTTTATATTTGACTATATAAATCCCTTATTTTTTTGATGATTTTTTCCTTTTAGTTTCCATTATAATTTATGATTCAACAAATTTTGAATCATGCCACATTCACATAAATTTTTTTGCCCCATTAAATTTTAAGACAAACAAGTCGATACATTTTAATTTTGTGCATTCTAGTTGTGACTTTTTGCAGTCTTCGAGCAACGCCTTGTCTATGTCCTTTTATTTTTTTTAAAAAAAATTATAATTATCAATTTTGTTCTTTTTGCAATTATATTCATCCTCTTCATTTATTTTTCATATTATATGCTATTCATTTAAGTATTTTGGATCCTTATTTGTTGAATTCTTATCTTCTACAAGTGAAATTAAATAAAACACAAGTCTTCATTTTTTGTGGAAGAAAATATTTTGATTAAGATTTTCATCCTTTAAAAGAATGGTTTGTAAATGACACAATTATAAAAATTTCTTTTATAATTCTTTTATGAAATTTGTATCTTAAATAGAGAATTGTTATTGTTGTTGTTATTTCTATTATTAAAGTATAAATATGAAATTTTAATATAGTTGTTATTTCCGAACCTTGCTAGAAAAAAAGATACAAGTCAGGGAGGAGGTCATGGAGGGAGCGCGTTGCAAAGTTGGAGGCTGAAAGGACTGAAATGTAGGAGACCATTCTAAGCCTTGCTAAGTAGCTATGAGGAGATCCGTGAAGAATTGGCCTTATGTAGGAATACCGCGCTTAGGGGGGGCACCAACACGAGTTAAGTGGCACCAAAGATTGAGGTTCTGAAGCTATTATATCTCTTATAATAAAATGAAGTCGATATTCATTTATGTGACATATTATTCATGTAATGCACAAAAAGTCGTCCGTGACGTGATTATAAACCTTTCTTTTATAGTTGTTTTATGAAATTTTCGATTGTTGTATCTTGAATAGATAGTTGTTGTTGTTGTTATTGTTTCTATTATTAACAATTTAAGTATGAAGTTGACAATATACCTATAGAGATAGGGCATCCTTATTCCTAAAAGTTAATACATAATAATATCTTAACAACGATACTATTTTACTTTTATTTAGTCATATAAAATATTTAAAAAATCATACTATTTATGATGTAAAAGGCATTCCTCCTACATTATTGTAAATGTTGTAAGTTAATAATAAGTTTTATATGCTAAAAACAATTCTACGAAATCTATTCTCCAAATGAGATTTAAAACTACAAGAGTATGTATTGTAATAAATTACTTCGGAACACTTTGTTAAAAATGAAGCTATGAAATATTATTTGTTGTTTATTTGTGTAGTTTATATTCTTTTATGTTACCAACTCCAGTTGATCTAGCAGGATGAGATGTTAGATCCCTTAAGCAAGGTCAAGGGTTTGAACCTTGGTATTGGGAGGGTCACCCCTGTAATGGGCCTCTGCAGTACCCGATCTGGATTAGTCAGCCAATGAGACGGAACCGGATGGATAAAACCACAAAAAAATAAATAAATATTCTTTTATGTTTACTTTAATGTCCATAAATACACCTTTTCAATTAAAACTTTTTTCACAATTTTGTTACATATATATTTTTGTCATTTTATATTTTCTATAATTAATGAAGTCGATATCCAATTGTGTCACACTTTATTCTAATAATGGAGAAAACATTCGTCGGTTGAGTTTTTAATGCATTAAATTCTCATGTTTTTATTATTGCAATCCTTATGTTGCATTCAATATTTTTTTTTGTTAATCATTTTGCATTTGTTACATTTGTAAAAGAATTTTATTATCCATACTATATCTTAAATTAAATATACTATTTTCTAATTGGCAACTATCATGCTGTGTAATGTACGGCTTAAAAAGCTAGTTTTTTTTATTGGATATGGAGGGATCGTGTTACATTGTCAACCGAGACGTGAAGCTACATTTTTGTTTAGTCAAATTAAATATACAATCAATGCAGGAATAACATGTTAATTAAATATCATTTTGGAAAAATTACACTTAATTTCTTTGAGGTTTGGTCAAATTGTAGCTAGACCCCCTTAAGTATGGAAAATTACATGTACCTCCCTTGAGGTTTGGGTTCGGCAAAGAAGTAGCGTATTTGGGTCATTGATACACTGCAATTTGCTTATGTAAGCAAAAAATTATAGCAAAACTCCAATTTTACTATTTTTCCAAAAATTCAAACTTTTTTGTAGACAATAATACTTTTATTGGAATTGATAATTGTCATTAAGGAAATGAACAAACTAGTCATTTTACATTTAACCTGAATTGTGAAATTTTTTTTTCTTATTTTTTCTTAACGTTCCAACAAGGATAATAAAGTCATTTCATTATCTTTTCCTTAGATGTTAGCCGGACCCAAACCTCAAAGGAGGTATGTATAAGTTTTCATACTTGAGGGGGTCTACCTGTAATTTGACTTAACCTCAAGTGGCCTAATTGTAATTTTCTCTAACATTTTTAGACAATGAAAAATAATCCTATCGTGTTTATAAAAGATACACAAGGTTACCAATAATAATGATCCGATCCTAAATATTTGTTGTGTATGATCACAAGAAAAAATATACATTAATATGCATGAAATCTGGTTATGTTCAAGATCTGAGGACAATATATAAATAATCTAACAATCAAGCCACTCATATGGACACTTGTTCAAAAAAAAAAAAAAAAAAAAAACCACTCATATGGACAAAAATAAACATTGGATGCCAATTTCCAAACTCAATCTTTTTCTTTCCTTATTTTTTTTTTATTACCACAGTCTACAACATGACAATACAAAATAGAACATGTTCCACAAACTCTACGTCATCTACTCTCCAATCCCCCCCACCCCACCACCCACCAAACCCCAAAGAAAATCACCAACCCTTAAACAAATTTAAGCTTTCATTTTTATGATCCATATTGATTATTATTTTTTTTCAGTTTTTTAATATAGGACAATACCTTATATTTCAAGTAATTATGTCGATAATCCAATCCAAACCAAACATAATTATAACATCTCATAACCAATTATCAATTTCAAAAAAAAGTACAAAATAATACAAACAAACAAACAAACAAACTATTATCATGTAGTAGAATAACAAACTACCATACAATAGAAATAAAACCCACATATAAAGGAATTCGAACATTATGTCACAGGACCTCATTCTTAGCACTAGACCAAGAAATCTTTGGCGCATTGATCATTAGTTAATAGAGTACACAAATGGCTTCAATTAGCTCCAAGTCTTCAATGGCACGCGCATGGCTGATTCCATTAATTTCCATAACCTCATTTTATTGCTTTACTCTTGCCCCTCGACAGGATGCACTGAGGCCACCAAAAGAGGGGGGGGGGGGGGGGGGCAATAATCAGCCATGGGGGTGCAGGCCTTGAAGACTTGGAGCTAATTGAGATCATTTTGTATTTATTACGAAGATAAAAGCGTGAATTAATTTGCTTATGGGGTAGATGAAATGAAGATTGTGGAACAAGTTCTCTTTATATTGTCATGTTGTAGTAATAACTAAACAAAGAAAGAAAAGAAAAGATCAGTTTGGAAGTGAATATTTCTTATTTTTGTCCGTATGAGTGGCATGATTGTTGGATAGTTTATTTATATTAATTGTTGGCCATTTTCAATACATGTGTTAAATAAAAAAAAATATGTAGTATAATCTAATTATGTATTTTAATTTCAATAAGCTGATTTATAAATACTTATTAAATTTATGATAAGTGAAAATTAAAATAATTTATTTAAAATATGATAAAATTATTTGATCAAATAAATAATTAAATCAGTGTGATAAAATACATTAAATAGTGTTACTAGCTAAGAGACAAAGCTGTCAATGGAGCGGATTTTGATCTGGATACAAATTCGACCCAAATTCAATAGTTTTATTCAATTAAAATATTTAATGGATCAGATTCGATTCTAAATATTCATAATCTAAAATAAGTGGGTTTGATATAAAATCAAGCAATTCGATCCCGTCAAAAATGTGAATTGTAATAACAATATTTATCAAATAACCACATATATAATATTTTTAAAGATTCTCAAATAGAATACATATATACGACATTATTTTTAATAATGCATGTACAATATTCTAAATAATATTATTATATATATTTCAGTTCAAGAAAATATGGGATTTTCAGAGGAAAATTTTGTCAAAACATTTCGACAGAATTTTGGCGGAATTAAAAAATATATATTTTTAATTTTTAGGCGAAATTTTCCGCCGAAAATTAAAAAATAAAAAAATTCTTAATTTTTTAATTTTTAGCAGAAAATTCGGTTGAAAATTAAAAAAAAAAGTAGAAAAATTTTAATTTTTCAATTTTTGATAGAATTTCAGCAGATTTTTGTGCCAAAAATTAAAAATAAAATAAAAATTCATAAATTTTCAATTTTTAGCGAAATTTCGATAGAAAATTCCATTGAAGATTATAAAAATCAAAGAATTTAATTGTTGCCTGCTACATATATTATTATTATTATTTGAATGTAACGATGCGTTATAAATTATACTAAATTAAAATAAATGATTTGATAATTTAACCTTAAATTTAATACAACCAAGGGTAAATGATATATAGTGTAATGATATTTCAAAAATTATTAAATTGGTAATTTCAGACATATATGCTATAGAAAAGAAAAAACATAACTGAAAAATGACAATGGTCCAATGGCAATATAGTCCTTTGACAAAGCAAGTGGTGAGGGTTAACCACCTGGGTGTGCAAAATATGGTTTAATTTTGGGTGCGTGTGTGACAGAGGGGTTGGATGTGTAAGGTTTGATGCCTATGTCGTGTAGTTGGAACTTCATTTTAATTAAAAAAAATAATGAAGGTTTAACAAAATTTTTGGCGGATAATTTGACAAAAATTAATATAATTAACAAAAAAAAAAAAAAATTCATCGAAATTCCTTACGCCGAAATTACTTGTTTTCGACAAAAATATGCCAAAAAATCCACAGAAATTGCTGCTTTTTCTTGTAGTGTTTGTTTAGTTTAAGTGTTAAATGAAGCATACATTTAATGGTTAATTGTTTTCATACTCAGTAGAGATACCTTATAAAATATCTTTGCTTTTATATTAAATATTATTCATTAAAATAAAATTGTCCATTTTCTATAACAGTATAGTATTTAAATTCTAAACGATTATATTATAATAGTATATAAGAGCAAATATAATACATAAATCCATAGTATTGTTTTTAAACAGTGATATTCTCATTGTCTTTTCATCATTATTTGAAAATGTATTATTTTCGGTTTAAAATTTTAGTTTTCTTATTTTGGTTTGTTTATGCTATTTTTATTGGATTTTAATTTGGAATTAATGTATCTAGATCCTATCTCAAATTAGATTTGATTATTGAATTTGAATATGAATATTCCAGATCCACAACGAATTGGACCCATGGGCAGGCAGCAGCCCTAAGGAGAGAGAAGAGAGGAGATGTCGAGAAAGTAAAAAGAAAAAAGAAAAAGAAAAATGAGGCAGAAAAAAAAATAGGACAAAGAGATAAAATGGAAATCGATAATATAAAAGATTAACTAGTTATTCAGAGACCCTTCCCAAAAATCCTATCCGTGGGGTTGATCTATTTTATTGTATTTTGCCTTTTTCATTGTTTTCGTCTCGTCTCCATTTCACATGGTATGATCATTTCTTATTGTCTTAAAACGTTGCGTAATCAGCACTTCCATTTCCAAGTTGGTTGTATGTTCTGGCCATTAATAATCATGCATTCAACATGTATGCCATAATCCCTCCATATCCAATAAAACAATTTGCCATTGACTTTATATTTATTTATGAGATAGTTACACCCACCTCCCTGAGTTTAGATAAAATCATAAATAATTCTTTTTTGTTTTAAAAATTATGAATACCCCCTTAATGTATGTATAAATTTAATAAAATTTATCATTCATCAAGGCGAAACATAATTGCAAATTGTATTTCTTATGTTTTCGGTGGTGTTTTGAGATGAAATTCATTTGGTCTTAACAAGTTTAAGATGTAGAAGTTATATATGAAGTCAATTCGGAAAGAAAAAAGCAATAGCGGTGTTGAATTTTTTGGTGATGCTCAATAGTGGTTGCTATGGTATAAAATGAAATTACTTTGCTAAAATTGGTGGAATCATAAAATTGATTGAGGGGTTTTGTCGGGTTTCATGAATTGCATCTCTTGGTGGTTGGAATGACTACTATGATGCTGAAAAGTTATTGGTAATTTCAAAAGTTATTACTAAGTTGGGCTTTTTTGCTAAATGATGACAGATGTTAGGAAGGTGTTGCTAATTTTTAAATTATGAGGGGATTATTTATAATTTCACCTAAATTCAAGAGAGGTGGATATAATTATCCCTTTATTTTATTTATTTTTTGATTTTTTTCCTTTAGAAAACTATTGAATATGCATGCAAGAACGTGCAAAATAGTATATATTAAATATCAATATCATACTTCTATTTATTTTTTCTTCAGAATTTCATAAAATTTAATTTTTAAATAAAATAGTTAAAGTAACCATTATTTTAATATGTATTTTATTGGACAATCAAATGGTACCCAGTGTCAAATTATAGTATTGACAATAAAACTCAAATTTCTTTTGTATAAGAAAAATTCAAATATTATTGATATACTAGAGTTAAGCTCGCGCTATGCACAAAATGATTAAGTATTTTAGTATATGAGATGTTAAAGTTCAAATAAACAATATTTCTGTTTCGTTAAGGATATATATGTTATTAATTTAGTTTTTTTTCTAAGAAAAACGTCAACTTAATTAGTGTTCTTTTTTCCAAAGAAAAATACATATATATAATACATACACCTTGAAAATTACTTAGAACGAGTGATTGTTATTATATTAATGAATATAAAACAAAACAAAAATAAAGTCTTGCATAAATCCTATAATGAATATGAATGTGTATCGCTCAAAACAATGACATATGAAAAAGATGTGCACCATTGCATTAAGCATTGTTAGGTGAACTCTTATATTCACTACAACAAATTATAAAATTTGCAACGAATTCTTTCGCTACAATATTTTTTTCGTTGCAATTAGTTAAGCTTTGGCAACAACAAATGGTATTTGTTTTTCATTAATGATTCTTTTAGAACAAAACCTTTTATTGTTGCCATAAATATGATTTCTCTCGGCTGTCATTTTTGTTATTTATTTGGCAATGATATTTACAATTCACAACAAAATATTTTGTTCCAAAATATTAGACATAGCTAATATTGTTGTTTTTGCAACAAAATATAATTGTAGGTTATGCATATATTTAGGTAACGAAATTTATTGTTGATAATAATTTTAAGTAATTGGCGACGAAATATTATCATGTCAATATATTAAAATTTTTACAACTAAAAAATTTGTTGCATTTGTACATTATTAGGCAACGAAATATAGCGTGATAAATATATTTATAAATTAGGAACTAAATTTTTCATTGGGAAATAATTGTGAGTTTTTGTGGACAAAGTATTTCATGCTAAAATTTATAGTACATTTGTGCATGAAATATTTCATTGCAAATTGGTGAGTGCTTTTAGTATGAAAAGTTTCATTTCAGACAATTAAACACCGTTACTGCAAAAGTTTTCATTGCAAGTAATTTAATGCTTTTAGACACCAAAAATTTTGTTGTAAATTGTTAAAATATTTAGGAGAATACTTAAAACCTTGTAACTTTTTTTTTCTATATTTAAAAGCTAATGAAATTAATTTTTACTTAATAAACTCTTAAATTATTTTAACAATGTAAAAAAAATATCTATCAATTCCTCATTTTTTCAATAGAGAATATTTATTTTTGTGTATTTTTAACTTCAAATAATAATGTTGGACTTTTAATAAATTGATAATTTAACCTAAACTTAATTATTTATTAAATCGAGTTGTTACATTGTACAAATTAAGGATAAGTAATAGCTTCATAATATTAAAAAATACTAAATTTATAATCTTATCTAAATTTATTAAGTGTAAAAGCAAACAATACATAAATAAATTAACATGGTCTAGCGGCAAACAAACTTACATGCCTCCCGTGACACTCGAGTTTGACTCCAGGCTAGTGCATATTGTTCCATGCGCGCTTATTCTCTTGTGGCCCTAGTTAAACTATGGTTCAAATCACGACTAAGCATAAATGGCACCATTGAGGGTTAGAATCGCGAGACGAGCGTGGCATGGTTTAACAGAATATTTGAATCATGCGATGAGCAAGGGGGGGCTAAACTGAGGGTTTGAATCAAGATTGATTTTTAGAATATGCTTTTCATAACGAAAAATATTGTAGCAAAAAAATAGTTTTAGGCGTTAATAGTTTCACTACAAAAAGAAGTATTTGTGAACAAATATTTTCTCGTTGTCAAAAAATATTTTGAGGCACGAAATATTTTGTTGTTAAAATTCATGCCTTTTGCAACGAAATGTATCATTGCAAATCACAGAAAATGTTAACTTCATAATATGACGTTTAGCAACGAAGTATTATCATCACCAACAAAAAACATATAGTTTTTGAGACAATATTATTTGTTGTCAATCATACAAAAGTTGGCAACAAAATCAATAATGTTGTCTATATACAATGTATAGGCAACAAACTCTACTTTTTGTTGCAACGAGCTTTTAGCAACGAGGATTTACCTATGAAACTGACAATGAAAATATTTTATTGTTAATAAATTTTGCAACGAAAAATTATACTTCTCACAAAAAAAGTGTTTATTATTAAAACTAAAATTTGTTGTAGTGATTGTAGTTCATAAAAGTAGTAGCACAATTTGAAAATCCACTCTTGATTTGGAATGTACTAAAAAACACAGTGTTTACACGAATACATTAAAATGATTAATGATTTCGGTATTACATTAAGAAACATATAAATAATATCATAAAACCTCATTAAATTACTTAAGAAATAGGCTTTCACCTAAAACTGCACAAAAGTAATATGAAATCGATAAATGGGTCGATATTAGAATATATCAAACAAAGAGTAGAAAATAATATTAAAATAATTAATAATTATTAGTTGTCATTAAACACTAAAAGAAAACATCATCTTCACTAATAGAAAATTTGTGACGGAAAAATTCTCACTACTAAAAAGATGATCTAATTTGACACATATAATGTAGCGCTTTTAAAAAGTGTTTTAATTGTATACCTATCGTGACATTTCATCAAAATGCCTTAATAAGTTATACCAAATTTGGAATAAAATGTAACTTTTGTGACACAACAAAGTGTCAAAATAAGCTATTGTGGCACCCATATACATGGCATTTTAGCTAGTGTCGCCAAATCAAATTTGCTTTCAGTGACACTAGCTGAAGTGTCATGTATTTGATTGTAGCAATAGCCTATTTTGATATTTTATAGTGCCATGATAAATATATTATAGTTCAAATTTAGGATAACTTATTGAGACGCTTTTATAAGGTGTCATAATAGGTAGACAAATGTAACGCTACAATATTATATGTGTCAAATTAGGTCTTTTTTTAGTAGTATTTGTCACAAATTTAAGGTATTTGTCATGGATTGATGACAAAATTCAATGTAAATAGAAATTAAATTTATGATGTATTAGTTCATTATTGAAAAGGATGCATTCTTATAGTGAAATGAAGTTATGAACTTAATGAAAAAAAG
This sequence comes from Petrea volubilis, assembly GCA_026212405.1. NCBI lineage: Eukaryota > Viridiplantae > Streptophyta > Magnoliopsida > Lamiales > Verbenaceae > Petrea > Petrea volubilis. Next base: position 10,038,487 of record CM047876.1, on the reverse strand, counting down.
ATATTAATAAAATAAATAGAAAAAGATACAAATTATTGAGGAACTTGCAAAGTGATGTGAGCTAGCACAAAGCTACTATTAAGATAAATAGATGAACCTTTTAAATTACCTTCTAATTCCTAGACAATTCAAATAAAGAGAAAAGTGATTTAAAAATTATCTTAAAAATAATATGGAAACACAAACAATGGCAAAATTCAGAAGAATGATAAACAAAATAAGTTTTTTAGAGTTTCTCTACACCTATGCATAGTTGCCATTTTCATTTGTCATTGATACACTTGTGAGAAAAAAAAAGCTTAACCTCTCTGCTATATGTCCACACTAAGAGAGTGTTTATTGGTTGAAGGGGCATGCTTTTCGTGGTAGAGTTTTGGACTTAACAACTCGTTCAAAGTTGCTCGAGTCATACGGTGTTGTCAAGCTGAAGTTTTCTAGAGGGGATAGGCCACGAGGTTTACTGCTGGGTTAGCGGAAATTCTATTGCAGTGGGTTTGAATCTCATTAAAGATAGTGAGATATGCGTGCCTCAACTTGATTTTTTTGTATGTTTTAACTATTGATTGTACTTTCACCAACAATTTTAAGGAGATTCAATGACAATAGATAAAAAACTTGTAGATATTGACGTGGGAGATCTAACAAGCCATTTGTCTTCAGCGGTACTCATTTTAAAAGGTGGAAGAGTAAAATCCTTTTTTAACTAAACATTTTGCTTATGTTCTTATTTAGAAAATCCGCACAACATAGATGATACCTAGATGAAAGATGAAGAATATGTTGCCCACCAAGAGAGTGTAGAGAATTATAATAATGATGCATTCAAGTGCCGATGTAATCTTTTTAATCACCTATCTAATAATTTTATGATTTCTATGATAGAACTCACACTAATGCAAAGAAAACTTGGAAAGCTTTGTAGAGTATATATGAAAGTGGGGAGACATGAGAGAAACAATATGTTACCAACAGATTTTTTCGTTTCCAAACTGTGGACAACAAATCAATGGTAGACCAAGCTCAAGATTTTATTATGATTGTTTAGAATCTCAAGTTGGAGGATATTAAGATTTGAGGCAACCTTGTTGTTCGTGGCATAAATAACAAACTTTCACCTTCATGGAAGGAATTTCAAAATATCATGCACTACAAACAAAAGGAGGCATCTCTTGAAACATTGATAATGCACAATGGCATGGAAGAAGCAGCAAGAGGCCAGAACTCACTTATTTAAAATCTCAATAAGAGTACTGCAGAACTTACAACGAAGGTAAAATTAATTTCCTTGAATAATGTTGTGCCCCACCTCCACAAAAGCTTGAAGCCTAAAACATGTTTTGTTTTTAGAAGAAAAATCATGGTGGACCTTACAAGAAATAATGGGCACAAACAAGCACCCCCATTAGGCTTGTCAATGGGTGCGTATTTATCCATTTAGGCCCAAGCCCAATCAATACCCAGGAAAAATCACTAGGCTTGGACCTAGCCCAGACCCGGTCCAGACATGACAGGTAATTAGGTAAAATTCAGACCTAGTGTTTTCTAGTCGGGTTTGGGCCCAACCCCCATTTTTTTGAAGCGGGGAGTGTGATTCTTTTCAATCTCTCTTAAGAGTTTAGACTATTCTCCTCACATTTGCTTGTACTTTGTTGTAATATGTGTGAACCTTTTTTTGGTGTTTATGGTTATAAGGAAACAAGAGTTATGAGTTATATTTTTATGCGGGTGAATATAATTTCATCTCAATCACAGTTAGACCATTAGCTCTCTCTCTCTCTCTCTCTCTCTGAAAATAAAAGAAAGAAAAAAAAAAGAAAAAATATATAGTGTCCTTAGCAATTAATATATAGCTCAAATAATATAAAAAAAAATAACATCTTCCAAATGTACATTCTTCTCGCTCATCTCTCTCAAGAGCTCAAAAATCACTTTCAATTAGACAGTCTTGTTGTCACACTCTTCCCTACATTTTAAATGAAAAAACAAAAATAAGCCAAGAATATTTTGTATGCATATTATGTCTATATAAATACATAAAAAGAAATAAAGAAGATGAAAAAATACCTCTTCATGTTACACTTTTAATTTGCTTTCCACTTTACTTTTAGATGATGTTACACCACTCACAACATCAAGAATTAATATAGAATTCGACAACATTTATGTTGATGTAATTGTAATTTCAAACAAATAAATATAACGATAATTATACTTACCTTTCTTTGGAGGAAGTTCAATCTAATCATCAACTAATATTAATGCCTCTACTGCATCCGGAAGCAAATAAGTGTGTGACTCATCAATGACTCGTCCTCCCACACTAAAGACTACCTCTGATGCAACAATAGTAGACGGAATTGCAAATGTATCTCATGCTATCTTTGCTAAAATAGGTAGCCTGGGACTATTTGTTCTTCGCTAATGTAAAATATTACATGCCTCTATTCTCGATTGAAAATCTAGGCTCCTCCAATTAGGTATCTAGCTCACATTTTTTTTATTAACAACTCTTTTCTCATTGTACCATATATCAAAATTAAGCAAAGAACGACGTGTCTCCACGCTAGAGTTTCTTGGTGCAATATATTCATTTCTTGAAAAGAGAAAACTACTTCATAGTAATTAACAAGTACCAAAATATCCCAAGCCTTTTGAATGTATCGATAAACAACATTTTTTAACACAAAATTATTGCTTGTAGTAGTTTTCTTTTCTTTCTTTATTTTATTTAATTTACAGTTGACGGAACCTTGTTTTGAATTCAACTAACCGAAGATCAAAGAAATTGAATTTGAAGTCAAAACTTCTCTTACAATTCTTGACATAAATGAGTCAAAATTTGTATGGATAATATGTCTTTGTTTATGTGTAAGTGAAGTGTAATATATGTTATGTGTATGTTTATGTGTAAGTGAGTAGAATGGATAATACTTTTGTGGATATGTTGATCAAAGTTTGCGTATTATGTATAAGTGACTAGAATTGAAAAAAGATAATTTTGTTTAATAATTTTACAGAATATAGATATTCGTGCATGCCATAGTTGGATGTATAATAGACTTCTACCAAAACGAAAGGATTACACATGTGAACTTCTAGTCAAAGTCGAAGAGTTCATTAAATTTGCATCCACATGGCCTGATTATTGTTAGGTTAACGGAATTAGATGCCCTTGTTCCAAAGACTCAAATATGAGATTTTTGAATTCTCAAGAAGTGCATCTTCACCTTCTCAAATACGGGCTTCAACCAAATTGCTGGTGTTGGACTACATATGGTGAGGTCGAACTAGATGGTGTCGATATGTACAGAGGTGCTTCTACAAGTGCTGAACAAAATGAAATGAATGACAAGTTTAGTAGATATGAAGATTTGATTTATGATGCTTGGGGGCATAATTTTGATAATAATGCACAATGTGTAGAAATGGAAATGAATCAGACTAATGAGGAACCTCCAAATCTGGAAGCTCAACATCTCTACGAGGTGTTGTATGCTATACAAGGCCGCTTGCGGCTGGGTTATCAAAGTCACTCTAAAATGCCAATGACTCTTTAGATGATGTGCTTAAAATCTCATTACAATTTATCTCAAAAATGCTTCGATCGAATGGCTAAACTCATAAAATCCTCCAACTCAAATAAAAACCACGTGCCTAGTAATTTTTACGATGCCAAGAAGTTAGTAAAGAAATTGGGATTAACTTATATGAAAATGGATTATTTCATTAACACTTGTATATTGTATTACAAAGATGATGCTTCTCTCATTTAATGCAAGTTCTATTGCAATCCGTAGTTCAAACATTTAGAAAGAGGTGACAAAAATCGACATAGGAATTGAGTACCTTGAAAAAGGATCCATTACATGTCGCTTATTCCAAGGCTTAAAAGATTGTATGCGTCTATGAGATTAACCGGTCATATTAGGTAGCATGACGTACACAGAAGAGAGTCTGGTGTTCTACGTCATCCATCCAATGGGCTAGCTTGGAAACATTGTGATGAAAGTCACCTTGACTTTATTGCCGAACCAAGGAACATCAAGCCCGGATTTTATGCAAATGGGCTTAATCCCTTCAGTCAATCTACCACACCATATTCTTGTTGGCCAGTGATTGTGACACTTTATAACTTACCTCCCAAGATGTGTATGATAGACTCCTTGCATGTGTTTAACTTGCTTCGTAATCACTCTCCACAACTTAAAAAGTAGGATTAGCGTGTATTTGCAGCCTTTGATTAATAAGTTGAAAGTCCTATTGTTAGAAAGTGTTGATACTTATGACATTCAACAAAGAGAAAATTCCAGATGAAAGCAACACTTATTTGGACAATCAATAATTTTCCTATATATGGAATGCTTTCTAGGTATATAGCCGGAAAATTGGCATCTCTTATTTGTATGGAAACTACAAAAGCATTCAGGTTGTAGTATGATGAAAAAATATCTTGGTTTGACTACTATCGTCAATTCATGCCTCTTGATCATATGTTTTGAAGGAGTAAAGGCACGTTCTAGAAGGGGCAATGTGAGTTGTCAGAACCACTTGAAAGATTAAGTGGCGAAGAAATATGACAAGAAGTTTGTAGTCTTCTCAAGATAATTGATGTTCCAGTTAACAATAACAAACTACCTGGCTATGGTATGTTACGCGGCTGGATAAAGCGAAATATATTTTGGGATTTGCTATATTGAAATTACAATTATAGTGCGCTATAATTTAAATGTAATGCATATAGAGAAGAATGTATTTGACAATATGCTTAACACTGTAATGAATATAAAAGGCAAAATCAAAGATAATAAGAAGGCAAGAATAGACTTGGTTGAGTATTGTAGATGACCAAAGTCACATCTAAGAAGTTTGCTAAATGGAAAATTCGAGAAACCAAAGGCAAGTTTTATGTTAAGTGAGGATCAAAAGAGAGATTTTTGTACATGTGTTGAGAATTTGAAAATCCCAGATGAACATGCTTCAGATTTGGACAAGACAATGCGTATATTACATGGTTTGAATAGTCACAATTGACATGTGTTTATGCAAAGATTGTTTTCAGGTGCATTTAGTACTTTGCCTCAGAACGTGTGGAAACCATTAACTGAATTTAGTCAGTTTTTTTTAGAGTTGTATTCAACAAAGTTACATAAGGAAAACTTGGTACACTTGGAGTCAAACGTATCGGTCATTTTGTGTAAATTGGAACACATCTTCCCGTTGGTATTTTTTGATTCGATGAAGCACTTGTTGATTCACTTACCTTACGAGGCACTCATGTGTGGTCTTGTTTAGTATAGATGAATGCCTCCATTTGAAAGGCTCTTACATGATTTGAAGTGTATGGTTAAAAATAGAGTCACAGTAGAAGGCTCTATATGTTAAGCATATCTAGCCCAAGAGTTGGCTTATCTAGTTCAAAATATACGGTTGGGTTTTTTTCTTTTTTGTTTCCTAAAAAATAGATGTAATGGTAATATTGTCACTTCATACTTAACTAAGATTATCTGACATTGATTTTGTAAACAAAAGAGGGTTTTTGTGCTAATGGGACAACAGTTTAACATACAAAGTAAATAAATCAATTTCTTTCAAACAAACAACTGCTAAATGCAATAATTAACCATCCAAAATGTAAACATTGATAAACCTTTTAGAGAAAGTAAACTTGACGTTAAAAATTATTTTTAACTATAGTATTGAAAGAATTATGCTTTCCCCAACACTCCTAACCATTTGGGGTGTTGTTGTTCTTGTATATAAGGATAGTATGGATTTAAAAGCATTAAGTTTCTACTCATTTGGAGGCTTATGTAGCACAATTGGCCTAACATGCCTTTCAAGGAAGAAGATGAACAATGATTCCAATTAATATTAGAACTTGTTTACGTATGTGGGGGAGGTTATTGAATTTTTTTTATTGATGGTTTTAATTCGTGTTATGGTTTGTTTGTGAACACTTGACTTTGTGTTTACTTTTGTGGTGTCTTTGGACTTATAGTAGGCATGATTATGAACATTGGTTTACATATGAAAGATCGTTTGTGCCCATCCAAATTAGAACAATCCAATTCATAAAATCCTGATACTTTCCCTCATTTTTTTGGTTGTTCTTATCCGAATAGGAAATCCCACTACACAAAAATGTTATTGGTGATTCTTTTAGTGAGGCAAAAAAACTCCACAAGTAATTTAATAGGTAAATGTGACTCAATAGGGTAAAAGAAAGAATGTATCCTTAAGGGGGTGTGCAATATTAGAGGGTTGCTTGGCGAACTTGTGAATGTAGCTTTTTGTATGATTAAGCGAGAGTGATGATTTTGTGGCTTATTTATTCTTCTCACGTCCCAACTCAATGTTTCTGACAAGAAACTTCTACATTGTCTTTTTGATGGATTGCACATAAACGGCAAATAAGAATGATATGCCACTTTTGGATAGTGTTGTGATTTGTCACTTTTGGATAATATTGGGATATCAAGTTTCAACATTAGTTTATTCATGTGAGGTATTCATGGAGAGAGAAAGAAGAAGACTATATTTGGGCACTGACAAGATTTAAGAAAATATTGAGTGTTAACAATGATCCTATAGTGATTGTCACAAATAGGGAATTAGCATTGATGAATGCTATGCTATCAATGTGGTCTTTGCATACAACACAATGTTCTGTCTAAGTGCAAGAAGTTATTTGATAAAAAACAAAAAATATTTTGATATGTTCTTATTAGCTTGGACAAGTATGATTTATTCTCGTGATGAACTGAGTTTTGATATGAAATGATAGCTTTTTAAAGGTAAGTATAATATTAAGCTATTAGCTGTTGATTATAGTAGAAACATCTGACTTCCATGCAAAGAGACGTTTGTGCTTTCATGAATTTAAATTCACTTACATTTTGGAAATCATGTCACATCAAGAGTCGAGGGAGCTTACGCAATGCTTAAGAAATATTTTGAAGTCTTGACGAATAACCTTCGTCAAGTTAAAGAAAATTTTTACCTCGCCATTGAAAATCAAATTAAAAAAATCAAAGCAATGCTTCCAAATGAGCAAATGCATAGATCAAATTGTTATGTATTCCTTTATTTTATAGTGTTTTTTTTTAGTGAAGTTTTGAAGTATGCATTGGAGTAGCTTCTAAAGCAGTACTATTTGGCTACTTCTGTGGTTTTTGAGGAAATAAATATTTTTTCTTTATTTGGTTGCGGGTCTTTCCTCTCTGTTTTCCTTCATTTGCCAAACACATTATAATAGTTTATTTGAAACGAAGTAAAATGCAAAGATGAGGAGTGGAAAAGTTAAAGGAATTGAAAAATTAACATGAGCCCACCAAACTCTTTTTCCTCCCAAAACTAGGCGAATAATGAAAGGAAAAGACTAAAACTATTTTTTTAATTTTATTTCCATCAATATTCTTCTTATCCAATCAAACATGTGGAAAATTAAAATCCACCAATTTTCTTTATTTTCCCTTTCTTTTTTCTCATTTTCTTTTATCTCTGTTTTTCCTTTTGCCTAACACACTGTTAGACTCATATTTCTTTGATAAACTAGCATTTGTCTCATGCCCTGGTATGGAAAATAATATTATTAATTATATATTATTATAGGGTGTGTTCATACCAGCACTAATGCATCAGATCCCATTAGAACTCCTATGTTAAGTGTGTTTGGGCAAGAGTAGTACAAGGGTAGGTGAATTATATATTATTATAATAAAGTTTTGAAATATAATTTGATCATAAAAATGAATTGATTATTTTTTCCGTCGAACTTAAAATTTCATTAACAGCCTATAACAAAATAACTGATAAATAAGGATATTAAAAATCCAATCAATGACAGAATATGTTCGATTTCAATTTTAATTTCCATGTAATTAGATCATAGGGATATATATAAAAAATATTTTGTAGAAACAAGTGGTGGATAATTATAACGATTGATAGTGGATGATAAATTTTTTAAACAGGACACCATAAATAAAAAAATTAATTTTTCCATTTTAATTTGAATTGTTGTATAAACTATCTTATTTTAGACTGTAATTGTTCAATTACGCAACATATAAACTTATAAATATCGTGAATAGGATGCTACAATTTTGTCATTTATTTTTTTTAATTTTATCTAGAATTAGTACGATATTTAAATTGTTATAAATATCGTACCATATACTTACAAAATTTAGAATCCAAAACTAAATATTTTAATTAGGACACTATCATTTGTCATTTCATTTTTTCATAAAAATATTATGTAGAAATAAATGATAGGTAAATATTTTATTCCAAAACTAAAGTGAATAATAAATATCATAAATAAAACATTGTAAATATAATTAATTTTGTCGTTTAATTTGAATGAAAATATAACTTGTCTTATTTTAGAATTTGGATAAATATTGAATTCATTTAGATAACTATGAGTAACCATATATTCTTACAAATTATTATCAAAATTATTATAATTTCGCACATGCAAAAATAGAGCATACTGAGACTGTTCATATGGGAGTACACATGGCGGACGGCTTCAAGATTCTTGAATTATTATATGTCCAATTTATCAAAAAAAAAGGGAGATAAAAATTATGTATAGAATATTGTTAGATATTAATATAGTATATATATAGGCTAAGAAAAGTCCTTCACAGAAAAGCATTAAAAAATTATGTTGAAACATATGTGTATTTTAAATACATTCTCACTAATATATAAAATGAACATAATTCAAAAGGAGGATTTATAAATAAAAATGAATTAAATAATGGTGCATGTGCAGAGAGATGAAGAAAAAAAATTCAAATATGGAAAGTAATAATTAAGATATTGTAGCTTATGAAACTTAAATTCACAATAAATATGGAAATATCTTATGTTGTCAAAATGTATAAAACTAACTTGCCCACATCAATACCGCATAAGCAAGATACTAAAAATAGGGACACCACACCATTTTACTTTATAAAATAGTTTTTATTTCATAAAATAAATGTATTAATATCACATTTTTAATATAATTTGACATGATTTCGAAAAATATACATTTAATTTTTCTTTATATTTTAAAGAGTTAACTATTCTTGGACAAAATCATAAACATTTAGTAAGAACTAATACAATTTTAGAAATTTCTCTCTAATAAATTTGTACCTTAAACATAATCTAATCATTTATAAATTTGTATAATTATTTACATAATTGATTATAGTTTTTGACAATAAAATTGGGTTAGGATTTTACAAAATTAATTTTAATTATTTTTGACTCATAATTATTATGTAAGTTTATAGCTCAATGATATGTCGTAATTTATGAGGATGTATTGGGATTGAAAAAAATTAAACAAAATCATTTCTAATTGGAAAAAGACCTGGTAATTACATGTTTCAAAGAAATTGATTATATATATACAATATGCATTTGGAGATATAAGAAAAGTATAGCAATTAACTATTACTTAACGCATGTAAATTCATCATCATTTCAATTTGTTTAAGATTAATAAAAAAAAAAATAAAGAAACATATTTTGATACAAAAAGAAATATAATAAAAGAAGCACCCCGTATTGCTTAACTACATAATCGAGTTGAGAAAATCAATAATCTAAATGGTATAGACACCAAATGCTTTCGATGTCAAGAATTAAACATAGAAAAGATGAATTTCAAATTAGAAAGTCAGTTATGAAAATAGAAATAAATAAGGCATGATTTTCTTAGAATGAAGAATGGTACAACATGTATGTAATGTATTCGATCGTGTCAATTAACTACTTATCAAAATAAAATTACGTGCTAAATTAAGATGTATTATAAAATTAGTTTATAATTTTTTTCATAAAATTAATTTGGGGTCGCTTTTATGTTTGTAAGAGAGCATATTAAATTGTTATATTTTCTTGAAACATATAAGCTCATCTTCAGTATTTTGCATTCTAACGACATGATAACTGTATGATTTTGATATACACACATGTAAAACGAAAAGATTTGCGTGTGCGTACAAACTCCATGATTTTTTTTTTTCCATTTATCATACAAGAAAAGCATTGCGTAGTTTATATCTATCTCTCTCTCTCTCTCTCTCTCTCTCTCTCTCTCTTTCTATATATATATATATAGTAAGAGAAACAATAAACAAAAAAATTGAATTAAAAACGTGAAAAAAAGAACTGAATTCAGAGTACATTGTTTAGATAATATAACATAGATACCTTAGTTCAATTTGATAGGAACATATATACTGAAATTTCACTATACAACATTTTGTATAGTGAAATAGTTTTGAATTATTTGTAGTATTTTTAAATTATTATAACAAATTATTTATAAACAGTACATCCGAGCTCTTCTTTCTTTTTTTAATAGTTACTATTAAGTTAAGTAATTTACTTAAGATAGTGCCACGTTTTTATTAAGTATTTATGTCTGTTTTCATTCTCAAATGACATTATTATGAAATTTTTTCACATTAAAATGATTAACATTGGGTCTTATCCCATCTATAGGAATGTGTGGATTTATAATTTTATAACAATGTATCAAGCAATTATTATTCTAAATAATTATGTTATTGTTAGAAAAAAAAAAGTTGAAAAAAATAATTAAAAATGAAATAGAATACGAATCGAGATTCGTCATCTTAATCCCAACGTGGTACGCGCATAGAGAGAGTGCAGGACAATAAGAACACGTTTTAGTGGTGCAACGTTGAGGGCTTGTTTTGAATGGGATCGGTTCAAGCAAAAATAGAAACAACTAAGTTACATATTTTCAATTAAGGAGTCCAAATAGATTTTCAGTTGAGGACTCCAAACCTATCAATTACAACTTCAGGACTTGTTTATCCCACTATAAAAACCCTCATTTTCCAATTCTCTTCAAACCCATCAGAGCATGAACTTTTACATTACATACCATTCGAAAGCCAAGAAATAGGGGGTTTTTTTTTCTTACGTCCTATTTCTATTGTAAAAATGAGTATCGCAATTGAGCAGCCCAAGCATGGTAATTTCCATTTTCTTTGATTTATTTATCTGTTTGGTATTTTGAAATTCATATAACATGCCCTCTACAGTGAATGTTTAAACATGTTGTATTTTAACATTTTGAAATTCTAGTCCTAACTTAATTCAGTTGCACCGACCTGGTCACAAGAATAAATTATACTTGCCCAATGATTGATTAGAATTCTTGACTACAATCAAATTGGGTTCGAACAAGACTTGCGTAATTTATATGTATCCCAATTCAATATTATACCAGTACAGTAGATGGTTTATTGATTTTCTTCATATAATTTGCAGGCTTTGAAGGGGAAGCCAAGAAAATCCAATGTGATACAAATGAATTTGTACTTGATGGAGGATTTCCCATTCCGAAATTGGCTCCCAGTGTAGGATTTGAAGCCCCAGAAATCAACTCATTTGGCAACTCATTTAGGTACTGCTTGCTATTATTTCACTTTGTCTTTAAGTCTACATAAAAATATCAAGAATGTGACACTAAAATAAATCTTCTAGTATAGAAATGTACCATTTTCAAGCCAAATTATGAGCACCAACATGTTGAATTAAATATTAGACTTCAAACATTATAATGATTTATTTTTATTTTATTTATTAATTGAAAAACTTCAACAGGGACTATGATGTTGAAAGCGATTGACAGAAATCAGTCGAGGAATACTACCGATTGAACCACATTAATCAGACATACGACTTTGTAAGTGCAAATTAAGTTAAAAATTTATAGAGATTGTTTACTTTCCTTTTGTAGTTAAAATTTGAGTGACTTGGTTATTGATGCAGAAAATTAAGATACACAGGTGAAGCTGATGAGGGAGAAGTATGCGAAACTTGATAGAGTCGATATGAGCATATGGGAATGTTGTGAACTTCTGAATGAAGTTGTGAATAACAGCGATCCTGATCTTGACAAACCTCAAATTGAGCACTTGCTTCAAACTTTTGAGGCCATCAGAAAAGATTACCCCAACGACAATGAGGATTGGCTGCATTTGACCTCGCTAATTCATGATACACTTACACCACTCTATGAACCGTTCTCTTTTCTCGTATATATGAATGGTTGTACTTGTTTGGGACTTTTGCCTATGGGCTATAGGTCTTGGAAAAGTGTTGCTACTTCCTAGCTTTGGAGAGCTGCCCCAATGGCTTGTTGTTGGTGAGTGGTCATATTTAAAAATATAAAAAAAATTAATTTAAATCTGGAACTTAAATGATGGGGGAAAAATGATGTAACAGATAAATATGTATGTACAAATGCAGGTGACACACACCCTGTTGGATGTGCCTTTGATATGTACAAATGCAGGTGACACACACCCTGTTGGATGTGCCTTTGATCAGTCCATTGTTCACCACAAGGTAACAAACCATATTCATTAAAAATTGTGATAGTTTAGAATGAATACGGTCATTTTTGGCTAATAATACTAATGAAAAATCGAATTTCCGTGCATTATTTCAAGGGCAATCCTGATACTCACAATCCTATGTACAACACCAAGAATGGAGTTTATGAAGAATTGTGTGGACTAGAGAACGTTCCAATGTCTTCGGGCCATGATGATTATATGTACTTGGTAAGTCCACAAATTATTCACATTAATTATGAATTTGCATTTTATTTTGAAATTAATAACTAACTAACAATTTTTTGAATGATTATAGGTGGCTAAGGAAAATAATACAACTCTACCTTCAGCTGCATTGTTTATCGTCCGATACCATTCATTCTATCATAAGAATTTACGCTCATTTAATTAATTGCTTAAATACGATTTAGATTAACTAATGTTTGTAATTAGTGTACTACCATGGTATGTTTTGATGAAATGCAGCTCTGCATAGGGCTGGCGCTTATACACATTTGATGAATGAGGAAGGAATAGACAGAACTTGAAGTGGCTAAAGATATTCGAGTAAGTGTTATTAATATTTATTTTAAAAAGAAACTTTAAAAAATTATCTTCTTTATTATTTTATGATGTAACATTAACATAATTTTTGAAATGTGCAGCAAATATGACTTATACAGCAAGAGCAAAGTAAGAGTTGATGTTGAAAAGGCCAAGCCATACTACTATCTTTCCCTCATTGAGAAGGTAAATAACTTTTGTTAATACTTTGTCTTAGAGATTATTATTTAATCAATTTATTCTGCTTTTGTTACATAAATAAATTTCTTCTATGCAATATTTTCCAGCAAAATTGAAATGGTGAATATTTTCTCAAGCAACGAGGAGTATACGATGATTAATTTCATAGATATTATTGAGAAGGGATTAATTCAGTGGTGTAACTTTTCATCTTATTATACGAGCTATTTTCTTCTAAATTTTATTTTTCATTTTCACTTGCTTTCCATTATTTCACCTTCCACTGCTCAGAAAAATATGGGTTTTTTAAAAAAAACCGTGTGAATTTATGCAATTAATTAACTTGTTACTATAATTATAGGGAAGTGAACAAAACATACCTAATAGCATCAAGCACCTTATGTTATTTAAATGTATTACAATAAATTCCAGGTTATTTACTAACTTCGTAGAGAGAGAGAGAGAAAAAAGAGAATATCACACCTCCCCTTCATATGTTTTTTCATAAAAAAAAAGAAAAAAAATCACTATTTTAATTATTTATAGGCAAAAATGTAATTTTAGGACCGTATGTTGTCAATTTTTTTATTTCAGGACTTTAATTTTTAACGTTTTAATTTTAGGATTGCAATTTGACCATCAATTGCACAGTTAGGACTTCTAATCAAATTGGCCGAATTTTGCTTACATAGCACAAAATTTGCATATGTGGCACAAATTTTGACAAAAAATCCGACAAACAATGATGACATAGCACAATACACAAATACACAATATAAATATACATAAATACATATATATTTATATATACAAATAATATATATATATATAATTACAACCAATATATATAAACCCAACCTTCTCCCCACCCCTAACCCCCAACCCCGCCTCCACCCTCAGAGACAGATTGAGAGAGAGGGATAGAGGAGAGAGATTGAGAGGCGGGAGGAAGAGAGAGAGAGAGAGAGAGAGAAATCGAGAGGAAAGGAAGAAGAGATAGAGAGGGTGGGGGCAATCGAGAAAGAGAGAGAGAATGAGAGGCAGGTGGAGGAAGGACGCAGCAGCAACGGCGTGACGACAGCAGTGACGACGCGATGTGTAGCGCCCCGGCCCGGAGCAGCCTTTCTCCCCGAGCCGGTTCGCTATTCGAGCAGGCAGACCTGGATCTAAAATCAACAATTAATGTTTCAAAATAACCATGTATACCTAAATTCCACATTTGTTTTAATGATACAACTGAGTACGTTTCCACGTACATGCTCAAGATGAGGCCACAGGCCATATAATACATAATCAACTATCCGAAATACAACCATTAGCTCCCGTACGACCCGAATACATATGCTAATCATTTGGTATGAATAAAGTACGAATGGGAGTTGTTTAGTACACATCTTTGCGCAGCGATAACCTTCAATCTCCGCACACTTCTCTCTCAATAACTCTGAGAACAATAATCATCAAATAAACGATAATGAGTCCAAGCGACTCAGTGAGGGTATACGATATATGCAAGATAATGAAGAGCTACAGCAAATAAGACCACAACAACGTAAAAGGATACAACAAATCAAGGGCTCGAATGTCAAATACTTCAAGGAATGATCGGGACATATAACAATACAACAATCAAATGATAGCAATTCAGGAACGGTCTTGATAATGGCAAAAGTTCAGTCAATCAATACAAGCAGAGATGAAGAACAGGGTTCGATTAATTGGTGTACAGTAACGGGCGATAGCTGAGCTCAAGGGTACAACACGTCAAGTGAATACAAGGACCATGATAACACTTGGTTATCGAAATAATTCAAGGGGTGAGTACAATAAATAGTCAAAGGTCAGAACAAGCAATAGCAATTCAGAAACAATCTCAAACAATCGATAAAGGTGAGTCTCACCACCTTATCACTCCACAAGCAAGAAACAGTTAAGACCCTTCCTTATCCCTCCCAATATTCTGGGTGGCCACTCCAGACAGGAAACAGGTGATCGAGGGACTTCCCCACCCGACCGTTCCATGAGAGCTTCCCATGGAACAAACACGAACTATGGGCACCCCCATAGTCGCCAGAACAGTACAATCCCCAATCTGATAATCAGGCAGAAGGGTTCCAAAACAGTGCAGTGCAATACAATAACCAACAATCACAATACAAGAGGGACAACAAGTCCTCATCAATACAGTACAGTAGCACTGGTAACAAACAATAATAACAAGCAATCGATATCAGGAAACAGTTAAAGTCTATAACGGCTCAAATAGGCTGCAAGCCCAGGCAATACAAGATACGAAAGAATTGCGAAACAAGAGAATAAAGGACTAATCAAAAGTTTAGGATAGCATATAACGAGCGGCAAGCCCCAAACGGTACACCAGACAAGGCGACGATCATGATAATACAAGCTAGACAATAGCAGGATTGAAACACAACATGAAAATGGGTGACAAGCCAAAAACAGTCCAATAAGTACAATAGAAATATGGTGGCTACACACCCCAACAAGAAAAGGAAGAACCCTCACAAGAGCATCAGTTCAAGAGATCGATCAGGAATACAATACGATTACAACAGGCTGCGAACCCAAACAATTCGAAATAATAAGGCATATTCGGGCTCCTAGTCAAGAAAGTGCGATAGAAATACTGTGGCTACACTTTCCAACAACAAAAGGAAGAACCCTCACAAGAGCATCGGTTCAAGAGATCGATCAGGAATACAATACGATTACAACAGGCTGCAAGCCCAAACAATTCGAAACAATAAGACATATTCGAGCTCATAGTCCAAGAAGTACGATAGAAATAAGGTGGCTATACTTTCCAACAAGAAAAGGTAGAACCCTCACAAGAGCATCGGTTCAAGAGATCGATCAGGAGTTCAATACGATTATAACAGGTTGCAAGTCTAAACTATTCGAAATAGTAAGGCATATTCGAGCTCATAGTCCACGAAGTACGATAGAAATAAGGTGGCTATACTTTCCAACAAGAAAAGGAAGAACCCTCACAAGAGCATCAGTTCAAGAGATCGATCAGGAATACAATACGATTACAACAGGCTGCGAGCCCAAACAATTCGAAATAATAAGACATATTCGAGCTCATAGTTCGATAGAAATAAGGTGGCTATACTTTCCAACAAGAAAAGGTAGAACCCTCACAAGAGCATCGGTTCAAGAGATCGATCAGGAATACAATACGATTACAACAGGCTGCGAGCCCAAACAATTCGAAACAATAAGACATATTCGAGCTCATAGTTCGATAGAAATAAGGTGGCTATACTTTCCAACAAGAAAAGGTAGAACCCTCACAAGAGCATCGGTTCAAGAGATCAATCAGGAATACAATACGATTACAACAGGCTACGAGCCCAAACAATTCGAAACAATAAGACATATTCGAGCTCATAGTCCAAGAAGTACGATAGAAATATGGTGGCTATACTTTCCAACAAGAAAAGGTGGAACCCTCACAAGAGCATCGGTTCAAGAGATCAATCAGGAATACAATACGATTACAACAGGCTACGAGCCCAAACAATTCGAAACAATAAGACATATTCGAGACCTACTCGTTAAGGGGAACAACCTGCCCAAGAACCACCGTGAGCCGCCGCCGGAGCCGCCACTGCCGCCGCCGGAGCCACCACCGCCCGTTGCCGAATCACCGACCTGTTTCACCCCAAAATTCGTCTCGATGCGATCTATCAAAGCCCTCATTCAATTTTAGGGAATCTCAAGCTATTAAAGTTTAATTGAGGAAATTCGTCAATAGAAACCCTACTTACCCCCGCTTTAATTCGATCCCCTCCGTCGATTATAGCTCAATATTGACCTCACCAATAGCTTTCCCAGGTCAAGAAGTCGAAGAACCACCTCAAGTTCGCCGGAAAACCTCGTCGGAAACGGAGCTCCTCCACCGTCGCGTCACTGCTGCCGTCACTGCTCCTCCACCGTTCGGCGAAACCCAAAAATACCACCACCTATGTGTTCCTCTCGTCGCGGTGATCGATTTTCATATATAATTTGCGTGATTTGGTGAAGAAACGAGAAAGATATGAGCTTGGGAAGTTTAGGAGAATAAAATATATATATGTATATGTTGTATGTATATGTGTACGTTTTCAGCTCAAGAGGAAGAAGATAAAGACCACTTTTCGGAATTTTCAATGAGACCCCTGAAGTTACAACCGCCTTACACTTTGGTCCTCAAAGTTTGCAGATATTTTCAATTCGGTCCAAAAGTATAATTATCAAGTCCTGCAAGTTCTAATTCTTCCAATTAGGCCCCCAAACTTTCAATATGTAACAAAATTACCCTTTACCAATATTTCTCCAATTATAACACAAATGTGGGGTATTACACTCTCCCCCCCTTAGGAGAATCTGGTCCCCAGATTCCATTTAGAGTTCTCGAGACATTGCCCCTTGACAAAACGTCCTCACTTCCTGTTACCTCGCCTACGGTACTGTGTGGCTCACATCCAAAACGATTAGGTGCAGTTATATCCACTTGAGAGCTATCAATACCTTGTCAATCCCAATCACATACTTAGAATGATATTACGTGATAGTGGTTCCACCACTTGTTTGATGTATTTGAATAGTCCAACAGTTATTAAATTCAAAATTGATTCTCTGACTTGCCTTCAGCAACATAACGAACTCTCTGTGGCTCCACATACCTTTACACTCGGTAAATCATTTTATCTTCTCTTAGTAACATCATCTTCTTTCGATGTCGAGTTTTCTGTTCTCCTATAACATCCAGAGTCAAACTGAAGGACCTTTCTGTAACTTATCGTATTTTACTTCAGTAGTAATCTCATGGAGCTCATTAGCTCCTAGAGAAATGGAGGATTTAGATAGAAAAATCTCTATAGTACTTGTATCCTCGCAATCGGGTTTCCAATTAGTTGTACAATCACAATATTGTGGTGTTCTGGTACGGTCTGCAAGAAGTCATCCCGTTGATCGAGGAACAACCTAGAAGGGGTAAAAGTTAAAATTCCTGTAATATCATTCTAAGTATGTGATTGGGATTGACAAGGTATTGATAGCTCTCAAGTGGATATAACTGCACCTAATCGTTTTGGATGTGAGCCACACAGTACCGTAGGCGAGGTAACAGGAAGTGAGGACGTTTTGTCAAGGGGCAATGTCTCGAGAACTCTAAATGGAATCTGGGGACCAGATTCTCCTAAGGGGGGGAGAGTGTAATACCCCACAATAATGAATACAACGCCTTTCACTCTCACTTTGCTCCCTTCTGGAGCCATTGGATCCACCTTTGATATGTCTTCGAGCTTGAGCAAAGGATTAGATAATTATCCAGCATGCGTGCGGAGCATCTATACAATCACGAGTAGTGACTAGCAGTATATCTTTGTACCAAAACTTGGCAGGTGTTATACACATCTCAACCTTCCATTCGATAGGATGTTTGCGTTCAAACTTTAACAGAGAAATTTATCAACTATCACGTTGCATGATGTTGTAATACTAAGTCTTGAGGAACAGTCTCAAGAGTAAGAGTGAGAGAGAGCCTTGTCGTCGCTTTTAACTAAACTCCAATACCCCTGGGTATCAATTATAACGAACTTTACTCTTTCACTCAATCCTTTCAGAGACTCAACAATCAAGTTAGGAAAATATACTCTCTCAAGGTCTTAACAAAGACCAGCGAGCGTTTCAGCATATGCTTCGATACATTAGTACAATTACAGGCAACAACTTTAGACGTTCTATGAAAATCTTACAGGTTATTTACACATGTAACGCATTCACTTGAAAGGACCAATATGCCACGAATTCTAGCCATATTCAGAGCACTTGAGATAATATGTTGCCGACTCATTCGGTATTTCACAAAGGCTCCAACATTTCTATGATCTTATCCGTTACACTTAGACGTCCCTTTACATAGTGCAATCACTTTGCAATGTGAGTACTCACTATTCTTGTCTAGTGACTGACTTTGTCAGGTCAAGATTACCACAAGAAAAAAATATATATATATATCACTACCTTAATTCATTCAGGGAAAGACGGACACTTTCTCAGATGAAAAGAATTAGCCGATCTGCACCGAGCTTATTAAGCTATTCTCGTGATGTTGACAGTTTCAATAATCTTTCGGTTTAACTTTTTATCCACCTACAGAGCTCTCAATTCGAATTCTTCTGGCGAGACCTCATAACCCCTTAGGTGTAACTAGAAACTTAAACCTTAGAAGAGCTCGTCAAGGCTTGGGTCACAATCTTGCAATGTATTTCCTTGTCGTTCGGTTCTCGAATATCTGAAAGTGGCATGTGCTCTGGACCAAACAACTACACTGCACGTCTAAAAGAGGAAGCCAGTAGCATTCTCTAAATCAACTCAAAACTTTCCGATAGCAAAAATCCAATGCCTCATAAACCATCCATTGTGGGTAGAAAATTTTATCTTATAAGAGCTCGTCAAGCCCTGAGTCACAGTCTTAACTCGGTTCCTTCAAATCTTATCATGACGTATACTTTCAGCTATGTCAATAGAGAGACAGGTAAACACTTCAGTATACATTTAGCACAACAGTACAATCATAGGTAATGCTATGCATTACATCAGTATCAGTCGGCCAACCCAATCGCAACCTGTCACAACGTTTATGTCAAATATATATCCCAAAAGAGTTCATTCTTAATCACTTAACTGGGCACAAACCTATTCCCCACTATTCCCATGTTCCACAGCCGAGGATCCTTTCCCGGTACGCTTGGGCATCACAACCCAAGCTCTGATACCACTTGTAGCGCCCCGGCCCGGAGCAGCCTTTCTCCCCGAGCCGGTTCGCTATTCGAGCAGGCAGACCTGGATCTAAAATCAACAATTAATGTTTCAAAATAACCATGTATACCTAAATTCCACATTTGTTTTAATGATACAACTGAGTACGTTTCCACGTACATGCTCAAGATGAGGCCACAGGCCATATAATACATAGTCAACTATCCGAAATACAACCATTAGCTCCCGTACGACCCGAATACATATGCTAATCATTTGGTATGAATAAAGTACGAATGGGAGTTGTTTAGTACACATCTTTGCGCAGCGATAACCTTCAATCTCCGCACACTTCTCTCTCAATAACTCTGAGAACAATAATCATCAAATAAACGATAATGAGTCCAAGCGACTCAGTGAGGGTATACGATATATGCAAGATAATGAAGAGCTACAGCAAATAAGACCACAACAACGTAAAAGGATACAACAAATCAAGGGCTCGAATGTCAAATACTTCAAGGAATGATCGGGACATATAACAATACAACAATCAAATGATAGCAATTCAGGAACGGTCTTGATAATGGCAAAAGTTCAGTCAATCAATACAAGCAGAGATGAAGAACAGGGTTCGATTAATTGGTGTACAGTAACGGGCGATAGCTGAGCTCAAGGGTACAACACGTCAAGTGAATACAAGGACCATGATAACACTTGGTTATCGAAATAATTCAAGGGGTGAGTACAATAAATAGTCAAAGGTCAGAACAAGCAATAGCAATTCAGAAACAATCTCAAACAATCGATAAAGGTGAGTCTCACCACCTTATCACTCCACAAGCAAGAAACAGTTAAGACCCTTCCTTATCCCTCCCAATATTCTGGGTGGCCACTCCAGACAGGAAACAGGTGATCGAGGGACTTCCCCACCCGACCGTTCCATGAGAGCTTCCCATGGAACAAACACGAACTATGGGCACCCCCATAGTCGCCAGAACAGTACAATCCCCAATCTGATAATCAGGCAGAAGGGTTCCAAAACAGTGCAGTGCAATACAATAACCAACAATCACAATACAAGAGGGACAACAAGTCCTCATCAATACAGTACAGTAGCACTGGTAACAAACAATAATAACAAGCAATCGATATCAGGAAACAGTTAAAGTCTATAACGGCTCAAATAGGCTGCAAGCCCAGGCAATACAAGATACGAAAGAATTGCGAAACAAGAGAATAAAGGACTAATCAAAAGTTTAGGATAGCATATAACGAGCGGCAAGCCCCAAACGGTACACCAGACAAGGCGACGATCATGATAATACAAGCTAGACAATAGCAGGATTGAAACACAACATGAAAATGGGTGACAAGCCAAAAACAGTCCAATAAGTACAATAGAAATATGGTGGCTACACACCCCAACAAGAAAAGGAAGAACCCTCACAAGAGCATCAGTTCAAGAGATCGATCAGGAATACAATACGATTACAACAGGCTGCGAACCCAAACAATTCGAAATAATAAGGCATATTCGGGCTCCTAGTCAAGAAAGTGCGATAGAAATACTGTGGCTACACTTTCCAACAACAAAAGGAAGAACCCTCACAAGAGCATCGGTTCAAGAGATCGATCAGGAATACAATACGATTACAACAGGCTGCAAGCCCAAACAATTCGAAACAATAAGACATATTCGAGCTCATAGTCCAAGAAGTACGATAGAAATAAGGTGGCTATACTTTCCAACAAGAAAAGGTAGAACCCTTACAAGAGCATCGGTTCAAGAGATCGATCAGGAGTTCAATACGATTATAACAGGTTGCAAGTCTAAACTATTCGAAATAGTAAGGCATATTCGAGCTCATAGTCCACGAAGTACGATAGAAATAAGGTGGCTATACTTTCCAACAAGAAAAGGAAGAACCCTCACAAGAGCATCAGTTCAAGAGATCGATCAGGAATACAATACGATTACAACAGGCTGCGAGCCCAAACAATTCGAAATAATAAGACATATTCGAGCTCATAGTTCGATAGAAATAAGGTGGCTATACTTTCCAACAAGAAAAGGTAGAACCCTCACAAGAGCATCGGTTCAAGAGATCGATCAGGAATACAATACGATTACAACAGGCTGCGAGCCCAAACAATTCGAAACAATAAGACATATTCGAGCTCATAGTTCGATAGAAATAAGGTGGCTATACTTTCCAACAAGAAAAGGTAGAACCCTCACAAGAGCATCGGTTCAAGAGATCAATCAGGAATATAATACGATTACAACAGGCTACGAGCCCAAACAATTCGAAACAATAAGACATATTCGAGCTCATAGTCCAAGAAGTACGATAGAAATATGGTGGCTATACTTTCCAACAAGAAAAGGTGGAACCCTCACAAGAGCATCGGTTCAAGAGATCAATCAGGAATACAATACGATTACAACAGGCTACGAGCCCAAACAATTCGAAACAATAAGACATATTCGAGACCTACTCGTTAAGGGGAACAACCTGCCCAAGAACCACCGTGAGCCGCCGCCGGAGCCGCCACTGCCGCCGCCGGAGCCACCACCGCCCGTTGCCGAATCACCGACCTGTTTCACCCCAAAATTCGTCTCGATGCGATCTATCAAAGCCCTCATTCAATTTTAGGGAATCTCAAGCTATTAAAGTTTAATTGAGGAAATTCGTCAATAGAAACCCTACTTACCCCCGCTTTAATTCGATCCCCTCCGTCGATTATAGCTCAATATTGACCTCACCAATAGCTTTCCCAGGTCAAGAAGTCGAAGAACCACCTCAAATTCGCCGGAAAACCTCGTCGGAAACGGAGCTCCTCCACCGTCGCGTCACTGCTGCCGTCACTGCTCCTCCACCGTTCGGCGAAACCCAAAAATACCACAACCTATGTGTTCCTCTCGTCGCGGTGATCGATTTTCATATATAATTTGCGTGATTTGGTGAAGAAACGAGAAAGATATGAGCTTGGGAAGTTTAGGAGAATAAAATGTATATATGTATATGTTGTATGTATATGTGTACGTTTTCAGCTCAAGAGGAAGAAGATAAAGACCACTTTTCGGAATTTTCAATGAGACCCCTGAAGTTACAACCGCCTTACACTTTGGTCCTCAAAGTTTGCAGATATTTTCAATTCGGTCCAAAAGTATAATTATCAAGTCCTGCAAGTTCTAATTCTTCCAATTAGGCCCCCAAACTTTCAATATGTAACAAAATTACCCTTTACCAATATTTCTCCAATTATAACACAAATGTGGGGTATTACACGATGGGTGGAGGAGAGAGTGGGGAAGACAGATCGAGGCTGGATGATGAGAAATTGATGATGGACGAAGTAGAGATTTAGAGAGAGAGAGACAGTGGGGGGGGGGGGGGGGGCGGGGGCGGAGGCGGGATGGAGGTGGTGGTGGAGAAAGAAGGAGGAGGAGGTGGCGGCAATGGGGGAGGAGGAAGGAGGCGACCGCACCAAGTGGGAGGGCGGTGGTGGCGTAGGGTGGGTGGAGGTGGAGGCGCGACGGGTGGGAGGGCGGTGGTGGGCTGGGTAGGGGGTTAGATTATTTTGAATAAATTACTAATTTTTTTATTTTTTAAATAAAATAAATTAAAATTTTAAGATAATTTAAATAAAAATAAATTTTTAAGGATAAATGACACACATACCCTATGTGGCCTACCAAGTCATAACAATATACAACTTGGATCCAAGTGGTCTATGATGTCGCCAAATCTCGCAATTCGAGGTAAATTGTCCTAAATGTACAATAGATGATTAAATTGCAGTCCTAAAATTAAAACACCAAAAATTAAAGTCCTGAAATAAAAAAATTGGCAACATATGGTCCTAAAATTACATTTTCCCCTTATTTATATACCCGCAACCCTCTGCTAAAACCATTGGTGCTAGAAATATTAAGATTAAAAATAAAAAAATATAAACTATACACACACGCTAACGTATATATGTAACTATATATACTTTTTTATAAAGTACCAATACCTTCTAATAATTGTTTGGTGTTTTGATCTAGCCTTTTTTTTTTCCCTCTTTTCTCTCATGTGATATTTATCTTTCAATATTTAGTTTTCTTTGTATTTTTATTTATTTTTTTCAATAATAATACTCAATTAACTTTTAATCATTTTTTTTTTGTTTTGCATACCATCTGAATTTAACTTTCAATCAATTTTGTTTTTTGATTTTTCATAATATATAACATTATAAATTTATTAAACATGTTTGGTGTGTTTGGTCTGACTTTTATAAAATTTATTAAATTTGTAAATTTCACACACGCATAGAGTATGCCACACCCAAAGTTCTGAAAATCAGACCGGACACTGAACCGACGGCCTTATTGGTTACCGGTTCTACCACCGGTTCACCCGGTGTGATGTCATAAATATGTAATAATTATTAAATTAATTTTTTATATAAAAAAATCACAAATACATAAAAAATTAGAGAAAACTCAATAATAATAATAAAAATAATAATAATAATAACCAAACATGAAATTTACCTTACTATTTAATAAAAATCCAACTCATCATTCATCCTAAAGCTAACATATAACACTTAACAAGATAATTCAAAAAGCATATTTTGTCACACCTTACATCCAAGTCTAAATAAAACCAAAGGAGATTAAACAAAGTAAAACAAGATAAATCATCATAAATCATCCAATGCAGCATAAACTCATTTTTCAACAAGAAGTTAAATCATCATAAATCGAGAAACATTGCTTCACCAATAAGTCATTCTCTCTGAAAATTTGCTGACATGTTTATCATCAAAATTCAAACGAATCCAGCTTATGCTCTGTGAGTCCCTCTTGAAATATTTAATTTTTTTGGTTAGGTCTTGAAATATTTAATGATTTAGGCATATGTATATATATACAGATTGTATATACATATATATATTTGCCTTATATATATGTATATAGAGTATATATGCAGAGTTTTACATTAGCCCAACATAATTACATAGAGTCATCATGCTTAAATTTTAGACAATTGTAAAAACTACCATTCACACGGTGAGAAGAAAATAATACAATAGCATGACTTTTAATCTGATAAACATACGCATGAATATCCCAAGAAAATCAAATTCAATCACCAAATTAGCAAAACTCGAACGAAATTTAAAAGAAAACCAAAGTTTTACCAAACTCAAACAGAAAAGGAAAAATGAGAAAAATATAAAAAATAGAAGAAAACCTGTGACGACCCCGGTAATCCTTAATATTTAAATAATTGATTTAAAATATTTTGCTTCTTGAAAATGTTATTATTACTTGTTGTTTTCAAATTTTAATCTGTTTTTGAAATTAACTAACAATTTGAACGGTAAAGTGTTAATTTTCGTATTTCGATTACCACTCATGGAAAATGCATATGTTAAATATTATGACTTTTCAAAAATAATATAAATAAGTATTATGGACTTTTATGCATGGAGAAGATGCAATTTTGAATAAATTACATGATTTTCCAAATTTTAGACGAATTTGACATTCTAACACAATTTTCGAAATTCTATGTCCTAAATTGCAATTTTCAAAAGTATAACTAAAACATTTTTAATTTCTGGAAAATATACATATATTTTCATATTTGTAAAGATTAAATTTCATAATTTTGGGATTTTTCTAAATTAATTATGAATTTTCGGATTTTATGCCCCAAAACCGTAATTTTATGTCCTAAAACCCTAATTTTCGATTTTTACAGCAATAAATAAATAAAAATTCGAATTGTTAATGAAATAAAGATATGATTTCAGATTTCATAAGATTAGGACAATAAAAATCAGATTTTATTTGATTTTATTTGATTTTGTGTTAATATTTTATTAAAATATCTTCCTACAATTATTTGGTAAATCTAGAAAATCTTATACTTGGAGCATTCTAATGAGTTTAGGGCTTGAATCATCATATTAGGCCAACACATAATATAATTTAGGGTACAACTCATATTGTTTAGGGTAACATTTGTGTAAATTACAACCACAATTAGGTGTGAACATAATTAATGTTAGGCCTAGTTGGAAGATCACATTAATTAATAAGATAAACCCTAATAAAATAATCTTGTTTCTTGGGCAACAACTATAAATAGGGGGGGTGATCTTCATTTCCATCACACACACAACACAAAATTCCGCCTATAAGACCCACACTCACAAAATCTTGCACTTTCAATATATATATCACACAATATCATTAGTATACCTTCCTATATACATATATATATAATTACCCCTCTTCTAAACCTATATATATACATATTAACCTTTCTATATATCTATATATACACTCTACACTTTATACTTATATAGAAGAAGGTAGTCCTTTGAAAGGTAGGAGTATTGTTTAACTTCATGAGTAGAATAGGAATTTAAGTATCTTATAAGTCTTAAATGTTTTATGCTTTTATTTTCACTGTAGTATTATGTGAAATTATGTGTCTACGTGCACCTATTAAAACACACACCCACCTTATGGGGTTGAATGATATTTCTACTCAACCGTCGCGTTGACTCTTCTTTTCCAATATTGTTTTTGAAAGAAATGAGATAGCGGATCAGAGTGGCGCAGCGGAAGCGTTTCGAAGCCATTTACGCAATAAATTTCTTTTGTATTCCTTTTGAAACTTGTAAATTTTGTATTTTGTACAAATTTTATGTGAAAATAATTATTTATACAACTATGAAAATATTACCGTTGCGCGTTTCAGTCCAACATATTTTAATAAAATATTAAGGGTATTTTTTCGGGTCGTGACAAAACCAAACAAGTCTTACCTTCACTCCATGAGCGTGGGACGGCCGCAGACATCACGCGGCAATAGACGGGAGGTGAGGCAGCGGACGGGCAGCGGGACGGGCGGGCGGCGGATGGCTAGGGTTCAAGGTTTTGGTTTTGTTTATGTTCTTCACACGTACACAAAAAAGAAGTAAGGAGTTGTTTCTATTTTAATCAGAAAAGAGAAAACCAAAAAAGAAAACAGAAAAATACACGGCCCGCCAAATTGGTCCATGAATTAGGATCGGTTCAACCTGTTTCATCGGTTCTTGGCAGGTCGAGTCAGTCCCGATTTTGGATGGTAGTTCGGACCGGACCAGGCGTCGGTTACTGGTCGAACCGGCCGGTCCGATCCGATTTTGAAAACATTGGCCACGCCTGCTAGTTCTTTTATAAATCACCAGCACTCTTTAATAATTATTTGGTGTTTTTGGTCTAGCTTTTAATTTTTCTCTCCTCTCCTACCTATCTTCTCTCCACAATTTAACCTCTCCTCAACTATTCAACGATTGTTTTTCTCTCTCTTTTCTTTCTTGTCTCCACTATTCAACCCCATCCTATATTTTCTCTTCCCTATCTATATTTAACTATATAATTAAGTCTTATTGAATTTTTTTTGTAATTATAATGATAAATTTTATATTCTATATAATCTATACTATTTAAAAATGGGAGGAGTGTATAGTAACCACCTTTTGGTGTCTTTGGTCGAGCATCCAATCTCTCATCCTACCTATTTCCTCTCTCTCTCTCTCTCTCTCTCTCTCTCTCTCTCTCTCTCTTTTCCCTCCCCTTTCTCTCTTTTTTTTTTATTTTTTTTTAAAGAAACGGGGAAACGAGGCCCCAGGATATTTATTCCAACCAAAGAAAAGATGAAACAGAATTCAGATCCTGACAGAAGCCAAAACGCACAACAACGTGCCCAAACCCAAACATTGTCTACCTTAAGCCATTTCCATTTAACTCTCAAGTACGCACCCCTAATTTATCAAGCCTACACAATCCTCTAATCTGTTTAGGTAATTCCCAGCAACAAATTCAGCGCACCCTCTCGACGAGCAAGCCAAGTTAGCCAAACCATCCGCCACAGCGTTAGCTTCCCGGTAAACATGAGTAAACTCAGCGTGTAACTGCCTCAGCAGCTGTCCCACCTTAATTTTGATATGAACCATGTCCCATGCACAAGTATGCACTCCTTAATGAGATGGAGAGCCGTAATCGAGTCCGTTTCCACCCAGACATGACGCAATCCCAGCTGAACGCACTGTTCCAGCCCCATATAGATAGCAATCAGCTCAGCTTGGACGTTAGTCTTTGTCCCAAGAAAGCCGAGAACGCAAATATCACCCCCCCATCTGAGTCTCGCACAACTCCACCAGCTCAGCAGGCCCCGGGTTCGACTTTGAGGAGCCATCAGTGTTCAGCTTCACCCAAGGAGGTTTTGGCGCTTTCCACAACACGGCCTTCGTAACCATTTTCTTCCCACCCATCACCTGCACGCCCCAGCAGTAAGCAAGCTCCGAATCGCCTTCCACGTTTGGCGCCCAGCAGCTGCACATTATGAATGTGCACCACTAACGATTGGACTTGCTGCACAATGTGCGCTCCAGAAAAATGCCCAGCGCTATACTTACAATGATTTCGGGCCCTCCAAGTGCTCCACATTACTAATATCGGGATAAGGCACCGCACATGGAAGGATAACCCCCCACACGAAGCTTGCCAATAACAAAAACATATCCAGTGCGGACTGAACAGCAGGAACGTCCATATGGAACATTCCAAAAAATTCAAGCCAAACATGTTTGATCACCCTCATTCTCCAAAATAAATGGACCTCGGTTTCAATATGAGACACCACGCAGCAGTGGCATTTGGATGCCAATTGAAAGCCTTTAGCTTGCAAGCGGACATAAAAAATCGAAGGCAGCAGGCGGTATGGCCTTGTGCCAAATTGCTCTTAAAATGCCGCCGCAAGTTCCCCGCTGTAACATCTGTGACCAAGCCGACGATAAGGAAAAGCGCCCGTGAGTAGTCGGCTTCCAAATAGGTCTATCCAACTCATGTGAAACAGGGACAGCAAGCACCCTATCTGCCAGAGCAGGATGTTGAGCAGCTGTCGGGATAACCGAAGTCCTCCCACTGCCCGTCCTCTAAGCAATGAGGCACTTGAAGCGCAAAGTTCTGCCCTGGTCAGCGATTGAAATGAATTCAGTAAACCTCCAGGCAGCCACTGATCCATCCACAACGAAGCTGTCCCTGCCCAAGTGCCAACAAATTGTTTCTCCCCTCCATTTTAATCGCACAAAGCCGCTTCCAGATTGGGGAATTTCTGGCTGTGGGCCGATCATATAGGGGTGTGACTTACGAAACATACATGTGTGTAGATATGTTGCCCAAGGAGATCCAGTCAACCTAAACTTCCACCAGAGTTTCCATTGAAAGGC
>CM047876.1:9976874-10008795 GCA_026212405.1 Petrea volubilis | reverse complement strand
TTTAATTGTATACCTATCGTGACATTTCATAAAAGTACCTTAATAAGTTATACCAAATTTGAAATAAAATGTAACTTTTGTGACACAAAAAAGTGTCAAAATAAGCTATTGTAGCACCCATTACATGACATTTTAGCTAGTGTCGCCAAATCAAATTTGCTTTCAGTGACACTAGCTGAAGTGTCATGTGTTTGAGTGTAGCGATAGCCTATTTTGACATTTTATAGTGTCATGATAAGTATATTATAGTTCAAATTTAAGATAACTTATTGAGACACTTTTTATAAGGTGTCATAATAGGTATACAAATGTAACGTTAAAATATTATGTGTCAAATTAGGTCTTTTTTTAGTAGTGTCTGTCATAAATTTAAGGTATTTGTCATGGATTGATGACAAAATTCAATGTAAACAGAAATTAAATTTATGATGTATTAGTTCATTATTGAAAAGGATGCATTCTTATAGTGAAATGAAGTTATGAACTTAATGAAAAAAAATATTAATAAAATAAATAGAAAAAGATACAAATTATTGAGGAACTTGCAAAGTGATGTGAGCTAGCACAAAGCTAATATTAAGATAAATAGATGAACCTTTCAAATTACCTTCTAATCCCTAGACAATTCAAATAAAGAGAAAAGTGATTTAAAAATTATCTTAAAAATAATATGGAAACACAAACAATGGCAAAATTTAGAAGAATGATAAATAAAATAAGTTTCTTAGAGTTTCTCTACACCTATGATTAGTTGCCATTTTCATTTGTCATTGATACACTTGTGAGAAAAAAAAGCTTAACCTCTCTACTATATGTCCACACTAAGAGAGTGTTTATTGGTTGAAGGGGGATGCTTTTCGTGGTAGAGTTTTGGACTTAACAACTTGTTCAAAGTTGCTCGAGTCATACGGTGTTGTCAGGCTGAAGTTTTCTGGAGGGGATAGGCCACGAGGTTTACTGCTGGGTTAGTGGAAATTCTATTGCAGTGGGTTTGAATCTCATTAAAGATAGTGAGATATGCGTGCGTCAACTTGATTTTTTTGTATCTTTTAATTATTGATTGTACTTTCACTACAAGAAAACACAGTTTTTTCGGCGAAATTTTCGGCGGATTTTCGGCAGAAAAAATAAATTTCGGCGGATTCAATCTCCCGAAAAAACCTTCGTCGCTAGTGATTTTTCGGCGGATTTTCGGCGGGAAAATATATATATATTTTTTTAATTTTTTAAATTTTTTGGCGGAATTTCCCGCAGAAATTCCGCCGAAATTTTTTTAATTTTCGGTGGAATTTCGGCAGGAAATTCCGCCGAAATTTATATTAAATATTTGAAAATATATTTTCAATTGCCCAACCTAGGAGTCGAACACGGGACCTAGCCCCAGCTCGCGCGCGCGTGCGTACACGCGCCCAATATTATCCCAACTTTTGGGGCCGCTGGGAGTCGAACCTTCGACCTCTCGGTTGGCAAACAACTCTCTTACCGTTGAGCTATGTTCACTTTGTTGTCATAATTCATTACATTATATATTTATATCATACGACAATTCAAATAAAAATAATTAATAATAATAATAATACATTTTTATTTATTGAAAATTTATATATATAATACATAATATTATATACATATATATAGCATACAAAAATTCATTTCATTCTAATAATAATAATAATAACAATAATAATAATTTTATAAAAATAATTCAAATAAAAATCAAAATTTTAAATTTTAATATATTTTAAAAATATATAAAATTATTATTATTTTTTATTTAAAAAATATTTATTTTTAATTTTTTTAAATTTTCGGCGGATTTTCGGAGGGATTTTCCGCCGAAAATCCGCCGAAAAATTTTAAAATTATTATTTTAAAATTATTTTTAATTTAAAAAATTTTATTTTTGATTTATTTTTAATTTTTTAAATTTTTCAGCGGAAAATTATTATTATTTATTTATTTTTAATTTAAAAAATATTAATTTTGATTTATTTTTAATTTTTTAAATTTGTTTCCTCCGAAAATTTTTAAAAATTATTATTATTTAATTATTTTCAATTTAAAAAATATTATTTTTTATTTATTTTTAATTTCTTAAATTTTTCGGCTGAAATTCCTCCGAAAATTCGCCGAAAATTTTAAAAATTATTATTATTTAATTATTTTTAATTTAAAAAATATTAATTTTGATTTATTTTTAATTTTTTAAATTTTTCGGCGGAAATTTCGCCGAAAATCCGTCGAAAAATTTAAAAATTATTATTTTTATTTATTTTTAATTTAAAAAATATTAATTTTTCATTATTTTTAATTTTTTAAATTTAAAAAAATATTATTTTTTAATTATTTTTAATTTGTTAAATTTTTCGGCGGAAATGCGGCCGAAAATCCGCCGAAAAATTTAAAAATTATTATTTTTTATTTTTTTTAATTTTTCGCCGAATATTCCGCCGAAAATTTAGCTTTTTCTTGTGGTGACCCTACTTGTTTGGATGGGTGTTCACCCCAAAGTGTTCCCTGACCGTGATCCTTGGCTTTTGAATAAGAGGTTGGATCGGGGTCATGCGTTTTGGATGCAGGAATTGGGCTTTTCCCTTCCTTTGTCTTGAACTGGACTTTTCCGAAAAGGCGCTTTGCACTATATGCTGGTTCACCCGGTCAAGCTCTTGGCTTAGAGAAAGGGACTGAAATGAAAGTTCACCAACAATTTTAAGGAGATTCAATGACAATAGATAAAAAACTTGCAGATATTGATGTGGGAGATCTAACAAACCATTCTCTTTAGCGGTACTCATTTTAAAAGGTGGAAAAGTAAAATCCTTTTTTAACTAAACATTTTGCTTATGTTCTTATTTAGATAATCCGCACAACATAGATGATACCTAGATGAAAGATGACGAATATGTTGCCCACCAAGAGAGTGTAGAGAATTACAATAATGATGCATTAAAGTGCCGATGTAATCTTTTTAATCGCCTATCTAATAATTTTATGATTTCTATGATAGAACTCACACTAATGCAAAGAAAACTTGGAGAGCTTTGTAGAGTAAATATGAAACTGGGGAGACAGCAGATAAACAATATGGTACTAGCAGATTGTTTCGTTTCCAAACTGTGGACAACAAATCAATGGTAGACCAAGCTCAAGATTTTATTATGATCGTTTAGAATCTCAAGTTGGAGGATATTAAGATTTGAGGCAACCTTGTTGTTCGTGGCATAAATAACAAACTTTCACCTTCATGGAAGGAATTTCAAAATATCATGCACTATAAACAAAAGGAGGCATCTCTTGAAACATTGATAATGCACAATGGCATGGAAGAAGCAGCAAGAGGCCAGAACTCACTTATTTAAAATCTCAATAAGAGTACTGTAGAACTTACAACGAAGGTAAAATTAATTTCCTTGAATAATGTTGTGCCCCACCTCCACAAAAGCCTGAAGCCTAAAACGTGTTTTTTTTTTTTGAAGAAAAATCATGGTGGACCTCACAAGAAATAATGGGCACAACCAAGCACCCCCATTAGGCCTGTCAATGGGTGGGTATTTATCCACTTAGGCCCAAGCCCAATCAATACCCAGGAAAAATCACTAGGCTTGGACCTAGCCCAGACTCGGTCCAGACATGACAGGTTTGTAAAACTGGGTAAAATTCAGACCTAGTGTTTTCTAGTCGGGTTTGGGCCCAATCCCCTTTTTCTTGAAGTGGGGAGTGTGATTATTTTCAATCTCTCTTAAGAGTTTAGACTATTCTCTTCAAATTTGCTTGTACTTTGTTGTAATATGTGTGAACCTTTTTTTGGTGTTCATGGTTATAAGGAAACAAGAGTTATGAGTTATATTTTTATGCGGGTGAATATAATTTCATCTCAATCACAGTTAGACCATTAGCTCTCTCTCTCTCTCTTTGAAAACAAAAGAAAGGAAAAAAAAAAGAAAAAACATATAGTGTCCTTAGCAATCAATATAGAGCTCAAATAATATAAAAAAAATAACATCTTCTAAATGTACATTCTTCTCGCCCGTCTCTCTCAAGAGCTCAAAAATCGCTTTCAATTAGACAGTCTTGTTGTCACACTCTTCCCTACATTTTAAATGAAAACAACAAAATAAGCTAAGAATAATTTGTATGCATATTATGTCTATATAAATACATAAAAAGAAATAAAGAAGATGAAAAAATACCTCTTCATGTTACACTCTTAATTTGCTTTCCACTTTACTTTTAGATGATGTTACACCACTTACAACATCAAGAATTAATATAGAATTCGACAACATTTATGTTGATGTAATTGTAATTTCAAACAAATAAATATAACGATAATTATACTTACCTTTCTTTGGAGGAAGTTCAATCTAATCATCAACTAATATTAATGCCTTTACTGCATTCGGAAGCAAATAAGTGTGTGACTTATCGATGACTTGTCCGCCCACACTAAAGACTACCTCTGATGCAATAATAGTAGACGGAACTGCTAATGTATCTCATGCTATCCTTGCTAAAATAGATAGCCTAGGACTATTTTTTCTTGGCTAATGTAAAATATTGAATGCCTCTATTCTCGATTGAAAATCTAGGCTCCTCCAATTAGGTATCTAGCTCAAATTTTTTATTAACAACTCTTTTCTCATTGTACCATATATCAAAATTAAGCAAAGAACGACGTGTCTCCACGCTAGAGTTGCTTGGTGCCATATATTCATTTCTTGAAGATAGAAAACTACTTCATAGTAATTAACAAGTACCAAAATATCCCGAGCCTTTTGAATGTATGGATAAACAACATTTTTACCATAAATCTCAATATAGAAAAACTTCACCAAATCTATTTTGAACCTTGGGTTAGACACAACTGCGACTATAAAATCAACCAACATTCTTCCCAATATTTATCAAACTTTTCTTTCATGGGAAATGACATATTCTGAAGGAAATCTTGCTTACTATTTCCCAACTAGGCTAATCTCAAACTAATCTCATAAATATCTGGGAAAAAAATATTATAAATCTAGTACTTCTAGCCGCTAAGATGGCAAATAACTTCATAAAATATCTGTAAGCACTCATGAACATATTCAACCACTTTCCACTCTGTCCCAAATGGATTAAACTTAAATTTTTTTTTTCTCCTGTGTAGATGGGCAAAAGTTTCCTTTAGTGGCAAAGCTATTTCAAGCAACTCGTAAGTTGAGTTCTATCTATTAGGCACATCCATTGCAACATGAAGGTTATCACTTGAGTTACATTGATTTAATGCATTTCAAATTTTTGAGTAGTGGCAAAATGTTTATTTAGATACCTTACAGTTTCATGAATCTTTTCAATCAGTCCTCTAATTTCATCCAATCGATCTTGCACAATTAAATTTAGAATACGAACATTGCATCTAACATGCAACAAATCCCTAGCAAAACCAATTAATGAGTCGACAAGAAGCCAAGCTTTCAATTTTTTATTCATAGAATCATTAGCGGTAGTGTTATCAACAACAACTGAAAATTAACTTCTTGTCTAAGTTTCATCCCAAAATCATTTCTTCACAATACCAAATAAAGATTCACCATCATGCGGAAATGGAATCTTTTTAGACGAACAAATTTTCTTTTGCAACTTCCAATGATCATCAATATAACGAGCAGTCAAACAACAATATGCATCATGTGAATGGGTAAAAGTCCAAATATCCATAGTTGAAGATACTTTACATCTAAGCCTGACTATCAATTTATAAACATATACTTTCGTCTCTTTATACACCTCAATCACCATTCCTAATAGTATTCCTACAATGTAATTCAAAATTCAGATTCAACCTTTCAAAAAATTCTCGAAATACTCAAGTTTGCCTATGTTAAATAGATACTTGTGTTTTATGATTGTGATTGCCATGTGCCTTCAACTCTTAATTTGACCCAACTTAAATTTAATCCTAGGACTTCTGGCTAAACTACTCAAAGTTTCCAACTTGAAATTTGGGCATGCATTCTACAAGTGTTTTCTTAAATGATTGGTCCTAGAACTAGTATTGCTAGCCAAACTTATCACAATGATTACATTTAACATGCATAACATTATTTACACCTTTGACCTTTTTAAAATATTGTCATGCCTTTGATTGTTTTCTTTTTGTCGCTCTAAATGGATTAGTCACCTCTTCGTTGTCACAAAGAGATGTTGGCTGGCTAGAATGGATGCGTGACCCAACATCACCAAGCCTATCAAAAAAAAAAAAAAAAAGAATGCCCGTTAGTTTACCCAAAAACATTATTTCCTTATGATGTCTTACATAATATCAACGAAAAAAAGAGAACACAAATGCCTGTTAGTTCACCCAAAAAGTAAATGAAAAATCAAAGACGCTTTATCCATAAAATCAAAAGTCTTCATATCCATGACTGTAACAACAAGCAACATGAGATTGACACAACAAAAAGACTACAAATACGCATTTTCCTTCATTCTAGTCCAATAAACATCAACACAAAGAGGCTTGGGGACATCTAAACAAACATAAAATAACTATTCGACAAAAGTTTCTCAAAACACCACAAAATTCACTTAATTATTTCCTTTTATAGCCTCTGCAAAGACTAAATCAAGCAACGATTCACAAAAGGCCACACATAATTCATTTACATCTAAACCAACTGTTGCATTTAATCATGAAGATTACATGCAAAATCAAAATAA
Source organism: Petrea volubilis (assembly GCA_026212405.1). Lineage (NCBI taxonomy): Eukaryota > Viridiplantae > Streptophyta > Magnoliopsida > Lamiales > Verbenaceae > Petrea > Petrea volubilis. The sequence goes on along the minus strand of CM047876.1, from coordinate 10,002,093 downwards.
TTATTGGTCAACGTATCATCATTCCATAAATTCCTAGCCAAAAACAACTCATGCCAAATATACCCAAATTAAACAAAATGAAATCCAACATATCCCCTTGAGTTCCTTCATATTACGCACATAAATATCACAATATGATTCAATAAATCAAATATGCATGAAAAAATTGATACATATATCATCAATAACTTGTCCGCAATCCACTGGAAAAGAAAAAACGAGCAAGAAAAAGAGGAAGAAAAAAATAAACCCTGGTGAGAATTATTATAAATTCTCAACAAATTGTTCATTTTTTCCATTTTTTATTCATAAAATTTTGCAATTGAATGAGTGTATTAATGATAATCCATTTAGTTAACTCCATCAGATTTGTGAAACCCAAAATACAAGCATGAGAATAATTGTGACATCCCGATTGTTATATACATGAAATAGGTATAGTAACTATATTACGATAACAAAAATCTGTTCCTATAATATACATGCTTAAAAAACTGAAATTATATCATAGATATACATAGAAACCAAAATATATTTATATACAGAAAATCCGAAATTGTGTGTATAATATATATAACTGAAATTTATGTAGAATGTATATATATTTTCAATAATAATAAAAATAAATATTCTATTTGTTCTATGTGTTACATGAAAGTTTGTGACTGAAATATCGGACACAAAATTTCAAACTTTATTTCTTCTTTTTTTTTTTTTAAATTTGTGACCAATATATCGGTCACTAAATTTATAGGTAGTTGGACACGTGTGACCAAAACATTGATCACAAAACTTTCGAATTTTTTTTTTTGTGACCAAAATTTCGATTGAAAATATTTTGAATGTTTTTATTATTTTTTTTTAAGAAAAGTCATTGTGGATGATATATGGATCGTTAATTTTGTGGGTAGTTGGAAACTTTTGTGAGAAATATTGACCAATTGGTTCAATTCAGTTGGCCGAGTTTACCTATCATTTTCAATTGAATTGAGAGAGTTAGCCATTTGGTTTAATCAAGTTTGGGGAATTTGACCAATTTATTCAATTGACTTACGAGTTTCAATTTATTTAAGAGGAATTGATTAATTAAATTAATTATTCATGATTAATGATAAGAAAGGTTGCACATGTAGACTGATTATAAATTTTCAGCCCCCACGTAGCTCAAACCAAATCTAGGTTGCCACCCCTCTTATTCCCACCAGCGACCTCCCAGCCCCACTCTGGCGCATCGCCGACAACCCCCCTTGATTTGGGTTTCCGCCTCTCTTATTCAATTTATTTTTTTTAATTTTACTTATATGTATTTCAAAAATATAAATATACTCATGTGTTATCCTTTTTTTTATGTTATTTGTATTGGCTTTTAGGAGGAGAAAAAACAAACGAACATACATTGGAAAAGAGGCATTGTAAAGGTATGGTTTTTAGATTTTGTTAAATATGGTGATTGATGATATTTATTTGGTATAATTGAGGGTTTTGATTTGAAATCATATGATTTGAGTTATGTGTTTGTGGGATTTTTTTTTTTTTGAAAATTGGGTATGTGATTGTGTTGAATATGGTGTTTGTGATAATGTTGTTTGGTGAGTTGTGAGGACGCTTGTGCTCTTTGATAAAATTAGTTTTCATTGCTAGGAAATTTGAGGAGGCTTTAAGTGAATGAAAAGTTGTGAATAAAATATGGTGTTAGTTATGATGTTTCTTTTGTATAGTCGATGTTTTTGATTTGAAATGGTATGATTTGAGGTAAGTGTTTGTGATGCTATTTCTTTTAGTTTGTGTTGAATATGGTGTTTTTGATAATATTGTTGGTGAGTTGTGATAATGTTGTTTGGTGAGTTGTGAGAAGGCTTGCGCTCTTTGATAAAATTATATATTTTTCATGGCTAGGAAATTTAAGGAGTCATTAAGAGAAATAAAAAGTTGTAAAGAAAATTTTCTCCCAACTTTAAGAAAATTGATTGATGAGAAATCGCCTAAAGAAGTATTTTGTCATATTTTAAAACATGATGTATTGATCGAAGAAGAAAGAATGTCTTTGAGGACTTATGAAATATTTGATTTTGGGCATCCCTATAAGTGTCAGATTTTTTTTATTTAAAAAAGATATTAGTGATTTATGTTGTTGGTTTGTTCTCTGTAACAATGGTGCTGAATTTGAACAGTTTACTAATAAATACCCCCGGCAATTCATGGTTATTTTCTTTTTGATAAATTTAGCAATTCATAGTCAAAATTATTAATCAAATAACAGGCTCTAAATTTATTTTTTTTTGGCAAGTGAGTCAACTATTTATATGAAAATCATCTCTAGATGAAAAAAAAAGTGAGCAAAGTTTTTTTAACACAAAATTATTGCTTGTAGTAGTTTTTTTTTCTTTCTTTATTTTGTTTAATTTACAATTGACGGAACCTTGATTTGAATTCAACTAACTGAAGATCAAAGAAATTGAATTTGAAGTAAAAACTTCTCTTACAATTCTTGACATAAATGAGTCAAAATTTGTATGGATGATATGTCTTTGTTTATGTGTAAGTGAAGTGTAATATATGTTATGTGTATGTTTATGTGTAAGTAAGTAGAATGGATAATACTTTTGTGGATATGTTGGTCAAAGTTTGTGTATTATGTATAAGTGACTAGAATTGAAAAAAGATAATTTTGTTTGATAATTTTACAGAATATAGATATTCGTGCATGCCATAGTTGGATGTATAATAGACTTCTACCAAAACCAAAGGATTACACATGTGCACTTCTAGTCAAGGTCGAAGAGTTCATTAAATTTGCATCCACATGGCTTGATTATTGTTAGATTAACGGAATTAGATGCCCTTGTTCCAAAGACTCAAATATGAGATTTATGAATTCTCAAGAAGTGCATCTTCACCTTCTCAAATACGGGTTTCAACCAAATTGCTGGTGTTGGACTACATATGGTGAGGTCGAACTAGATGGTGTCAATATGCACAGAGGTGCTTCTACAAGTGCTGAACAAAGTGAAATGAATGATAGGTTTAGTAGATATGAAGATTTGATTTATGATGCTTGGGGGCATAATTTTGATAATAATGCACAACGTGTAGAAATGGAAATGAATCAGACTAATGAGGAACCTCCAAATCCAGAAGCTCAACATCTCTACGAGGTGTTGTATGCTATACAAGGCCCCTTGTGGCCGGGTTATCAAAGTCACTCTAAAATGCCAATGACTCTTTAGATGATGTGCTTATAATCTCATTACAATTTATCTCAAAAATGCTTCGATCGAATGGCTAAACTCATAAAATCCTCCAACTCAAATAAAACCCATGTGCCTAGTAATTTTTACGATGCCAAGAAATTAGTAAAGAAATTGGGATTAACTTATATGAAAATGGATTATTTCATTAACACTTGTATGTTGTATTACAAAGATGACGCTTCTCTCATTTAATGCAAGTTCTATTGCAATCCACAGTTCAAACATTTAGAAAGAGGTGACAAAAATCGACATAGGAATTGAGTACCTTGAAAAAGGATGCATTACATGTCGCTTATTCCAAGGCTTAAAGATTGTATACGTCTATGAGATTAGCCGGTCATATTAGGTAGCATCATGTACACAGAAGAGAGTCTGGTGTTCTACGTCATCCATCAAATGGGCTAGCTTGGAAACATTTTGATGAAAGTCACCTTGACTTTACTGCCGAATCAAGGAATGTCAAACTTGGATTTTATGCAAATGGGCTTAATCCCTTCAGTCAATCTACCATACCATATTCTTGTTGGCCAGTGATTGTGAGACTTTATAACTTACCTCCTGAGATGTGTATGACAGATTCCTTGCATGTGTTTAACTTGCTTGGTAATCACTCTGCACAACTTAAAAAGTAGGATTAGTGTGTATTTGCAGCCTTTGATTAATAAGTTGAAAGTCCTATTGTTAGAAAGTGTTGATGCTTATGACATTCAACAAAGAGAAATTTTCAGATGAAGGCAACAATTATTTGGACAATCAATAATTTTCCTACATATGGAATGCTTTCTATGTATATAGCGGGAAAATTGGCATCTCTGATTTGTATGGAAACTACAAAAGCATTCAGGTTGTAGTATGGTGAAAAAATATCTTGGTTTGACTGCCATCGTCAATTCGTGCCTCTTGATCATATGTTTTGAAGGAATAAAGGCACGATCTAGAAGGGGCAACATGAGTTGTCAGAATCACTTGAAAGATTAAGTGGCGAAGAAGTATGACAAGAAGTTTGTAGTCTTCTCAAGATAATTGATGTTCCAGTTAACAATAACAATCTACATGGCTATGGTATGTTACGCGACTAGATAAAGCGAAATATATTTTTGGATTTGCTATATTGAAATTACAATTATAGTGCGCTATAATTTAGATGTAGTGCATATAGAGAAGAATCTATTTGACAATATGCTTAAAACTATAATGAATATAAAAGGCAAAATCAAAGATAATAAGAAGGCAAGAATGGACTTGGTTGAGTATTGTAGACGACCAGAATCACATCTAAGAAGTTTGCTAAATGGAAAATTTGAGAAACCAAAGGCAAGTTTTATGTTAAGTGAGGATCAAAAGAGAGATTTTTGTATATGTGTTGAGAAATTTGAAAATGCCAGATGAACATGCTTTAGATTTGAACAAGACAATGCTTATATTACATGGTTTGAAGAGTCATAATTGACATGTGTTTATGCAAAGATTGTTTTCAGGTGTATTTAGTACATTGTCTCAGAATGTGTGGAAACCATTAACTGAATTTAGTCAGTTTTTTTAAGAGTTGTATTCAACAAAGTTACATAAGGAAAACTTGTTACACTTGGAGTCAAACGTACCGGTCATTTTGTGTAAATTAGAACACATCTTCCCGTTGGTATTTTTTGATTCGACGAAGCACTTGTTGATTCACTTACCTTATGAGGCACTCATGTGTGGTCTTGTTTAGTATAGATAAATGCATCCATTTGAAAGGCTCTTACATGATTTGAAGTGTATGGTGAAAAATAGAGCCATAGTAGAAGGCTCTATATGTTAAGCATATCTAGCTCAAGAGTTGGCTTATCTAGTTCAAAATATAGGGTTGGTTTTTTTTCTTTTTTGTTTCCTAAAAAATAGATGTAATGGTAATATTGTCACTTCATACTTAACTAAGATTATCTGACATTGGTTTTGTAAACAAAAGAGGGTTTTTGTGCTAATGGGACAACAGTTTAACATACAAAGTAAATAAATCAATTTCTTTCAAACAAACAACTGCTAAATGCAATAATTAACCATCCAAAACCTAAACATCGATAAACCTTTTAGAGAAAGTAAACTTGACCTTAAAGATTATTTTTAACTATAGTATTGAAAGAATTATGCTTTCCCCAACACTCCTAACCATTTGGGGTGTTGTTGTTCTTGCATATAAGGATAGTATGGATTTAAAAGCATTAAGTTTCTACTCATTTGGAGGCTTATGTAGCACAATTGGCCTAACATGCCTTTCAAGGAAGAAGATGAACAATGATTCCAATTAATATTAGAACTTGTTTACATATGTGGGGGAGGTTATTGAATTTTTTTAATTGATGGTTTTAATTCGTGTTATGGTTTGTTTGTGAACACTTGACTTTGTGTTTACTCTTGTGGTGTCTTTTGGCTTATAGTAGGCATGATTATGAACATTGGTTTACATATGAAAGATCATTTGTGCCCATCCAAATTAGAACAATCCAATTCATAAAATCCTGATACTTTCCCTCATTTTTTTGGTTGTTCTTATCCGAATAGGAAATCCCACTACACAAAAATGTTATTGGTGATTCTTTTAGTGAGGCAAAAAAACTCCACAAGTAATTTATTAGGTAAATGTGTCTCAAAAGGGTAAAAGAAAGAATGTATCGTTTAAGGGGGTGTGCAATATTAGAGGGTTGCTTGGCGAACTTGTGAATGTAGCTTTTTGTATGATTAAGCGAGAGTGATGATTATGTGGCTTATTTATTCTTCTCACGTCCCAACTCAATGTTTCTGACCAGAAACTTCTACATTGTCTTTTTGATGGATTGCACATAAATGACAAATAAGAATGATATGCCACTTTTGGATAATATTGGGATATCAAGTTTCAACATTAGTTTATTTATGTGCGGTATTCATGGAAAGAGAGAAAGAAGAAGACTATATTTGGGCACTGACAAGATTTAAGAAAATATTGAGTGTTAACAATGATCCTATGGTGATTGTCACAAATGGGGAATTAGCATTGATGAATGCTATGCTATCAATGTGGTCTTTGCATACAAAACAATGTTCTGTCTAAGTGCAAGAAGTTATTTGATTAAAAACAAAAAAGATTTTGACATGTTCTTATTACCTTGGACAAGTATGATTTATTCTCATGATGAACTGACTTTCGATATGAAATGATAGCTTTTTAAAGGTAAGTATAATATTAAGCCATTAGATGTTGATTATAGTAGAAACATCTGACTTCCATACAAAGAGACGTTTGTGCTTTCATGAATTTAAATTCACTTACATTTTGGAAATCATGTGACATCAAGAGTCGAGGGAGCTTACGCAATGCTCAAGAAATATCTTGAAGTCTTGACGAATAAACTTCGTTAAGTTAAAGAAAATTTTTACCTCGCCATTGAAAATCAAATTAAAAAAATCAAAGCAATGCTTCCAAATGGGCAAATGCATAGATCAAATTGGTTATGTATTCCTTTATTTTATAGTGTTTTTTTTTCAATGAAGTTTTGAAGTATGCATTGGAGTAGCTTGTAAAGCAGTACCATTTGGCTACTTCTGTGGTTTTTGAAGAAATAAATATTTTTTCTTTGTTTGGTTGAGGGTCTTTCCTCTTATTTTCTTTCCTCTCTATTTTCCTTCATTTGGCAAACACATTGTAATAGTTTATTTGGAACGAAGTAAAATGCAAAGACGAGGAGTGGAAAAGTGAAAGGAATTGAAAAATTAACATGAGCCCACCAAACTCTTTTTCCTCTCAAAACTAGGCGAATAATGAAAGGAAAAGACTAAAACTATTTTTTTATTTTATTTCCATCAATATTCTTCTTATCCAATCAAACATGTGGAAAATTAAAATCCAACAATTTTCTTTATTTTCCCTTTCTTTCCCCTCATTTTCTTTTCTCTCTGTTTTTCCCATTGCCTAACACACTGTTAGACTCATATTTCTTTGATAAACTAGCATTTGTCTCATGCTTTGGTATGGAAATAATATTATTAATTATATATTATTATAGGGTGTGTCTATACCAGCACTAATGCATCGGGTCCCATTAGAACTCCTAAGTTAAGTGTGTTTGGGTGAGAGTAGTACTAGGATAGGTGAATTATATATTATTATAATAAAGTTTTGAAAAATAATTTGATCATAAAAATGAATTGATTATTTTTTCCGTCGAACTTAAAATTTCATTAACAGACTATAACAAAATAACTGATAAATAAGGATATTAAAAATCCAATCAATAACAGAATATGTTCGATTTCAATGTTAATTTCCATGTAATTAGATCATAGGGATATATTTAAAAAAATATTTTGTAGAAACAAGTGGATAATTATAATGATTGATAGTGGATGATAAATTTTTTAAACAGGACACCATAAATAAAAAAAATTAATTTTTCCATTTTAATTTGAATTGTTGTATAAACTATCTTATTTTGGACTGTAATTGTTCGATTACACAACATATAAACTTATAAATATCGTGAATAGGATGCTACAATTTTGTCATTTATTTTTTTTAATTTTATCTAGAATTAGTACGATATTAAAATTGTTATAAATATCGTACCGTATACTTACAAAATTTAGAATCCAAAACTAAATATTTTAATTAGGACACTATCATTTGTCATTTCATTTTTTCATAAAAATATTATGTAGAAATATATGATAGGTAAATATTGTATTTCAAAACTAAAGTGAATAATAAATATCATAAATAAAACATTGTAAATATAATTAATTTTGTCCTTTAATTTGAATGAAATATAACTTGACTTATTTTAGAATTTGGATAAATATTGAATTCATTTAGATAACTATGAGTAACCATATATTCTTATAAATTATTATCAAAATTATTATAATTTCGCACGTGCAAAAATAGAGCATACTAAGACTGTTCATATGGGAGTACACATGGTGGACGACTTCAAGATTCTTGAATTATTATATGTCCAATTTATCAAAAAAAAAAAAAGGGAGATAAAAATTATGTGTAGAATATTGTTAGATAAAAAAAAGGGAGATAAGAAAAGTGCTTCACAGAAAAAAGCATTAAAAAATTATGTTGAAACGTATGTGTATTTTAAATACATTCTCACTAATATACAAAATGAACATAATTCAAAAGGAGGATTTATAAATAAAAATGAATTAAATAACGGCGTGCAGAGAGATGAAGAAAAAAAAATTCAATTATGGAAAGTAATAATTAAGATATTGTAGCTTATGAAACTTAAATTCACAATAAATATGGAAATATCTTATGTTGTCAAAATGTATAAAACTAACTTGCCCACATCAATACCCAATAAGCAAGATAATAAAAATAGGGACACCACACCATTTTACTTTATAAAATAGCTTTTATTTTATAAAATAAATATATTAATATCACATTTTTAATATAATTTGACATGATTTCGAAAAATATACATTTAATTTTTCTTTATATTTTAAAGAGTTAACTATTCTTGGACAAAATCATAAACATTTAGTAAGAACTAATACAATTTTAGAAATTTGTCTCTAATAAATTTGTACCTTAAACACAATCTAATCATTTAAAAATTTGTATAATTATTTACATAATTGATTATGGTTTTTGACAATAAAATTGGGTTAGGATGTTGCAAAATTAATTTTAATTATTTTTGACTCATAATTATTATGTCAGTTTATAGCTAAATGATATGTCGTAATTTATGAGGATGTATTGGGATTGAAAAAAATTAAACAAAATCATTTCTAATTGGAAAAAGACCTGGTAATTACATGTTTCAAAGAAGTTGATTATATATATGCATTATGAATTTGGAGATATAAGAAAAGTATAGCAATTAACTATTACTTAACGCATGTAAATTCATCATCATTTCAATTTGTTTAAGATTAATCAAAAAAAAAATAAAGAAACATATTTTGATACAAAAGGAAATATAATAAAAGAAGCACCCCGTATTGCTTAACTACATAATTGAGTTGAGAAAATCAATAATCTAAATGGTATAGACACCAAATGCTTTCGATGTCAAGAATTACACATAGAAAAGATGAATTTCAAATTAGAAAGTGAGTTATGAAAATAGAAATAAATAAGGCATGATTTTCTTAGAATGAAGAATGGTACAACATGTATGTAATGTATTCGATCATGTCAATTAACTACTTATCAAAATAAAATTACATGCTAAATTAAGATGTATTATAAAATTAGTTTATAATTTTTTTTCATAAAATTAATTTGGGTCGGTTTTATGTTTGTAAGAGAGCATGCATATTAAATTTTTATATTTTCTTGAAACATATAAGCTCATCTTCAGTATTTTGAATTCTAACGACATGATAACTGTATGATTTTGATATAAACACATGTAAAACTAAAAGATTTGCGTGTGCGTACAGACTCCATGATTTTTTTTTCCATTTATCATACAAGAAAAGCATTGCGTAGTTTATATCTATATATCTCTCTCTCTCTCTCTCTATATATATAGTAAGAGAAACAATAAACAAAAAAATTGAATTAAAAATGTGAAAAAAAGAACTGAATTCAGAGTATGTTGTTTAGATAATATAACGTAGATACCTTAGTTCAATTTGATAGGAACATATATACTGAAATTTCACTATTCAACATTTTGTATAATGAAATAGTTTTGAATTATTTGTAGTATTTTTAAATTATTATAAAAAATTATTTATAAACAGTACATCCGAGCTCTTCTTTCTTTTTTTAATAGTTTAAGTTAAGTAATTTACTTAAGATAGTGCCACGTTTTTATTAAGTATTTATGTCTGTTTTCATTCTCAAATGACATTATTATGAAATTTTTTCACATTAAAATGATTAACATTGGGTCTTATCCCATCTATGGGAATGTGTGGATTTATAATTTTATAACAATGTATCAAGCAATTATTATTCTAAATAATTATGTTATTGTTAGAAAAAAAAAAGTTGAAAAAAATAATTAAAAATGAAATAGAATACGAATCGAGATTCGTCATCTTAATCCCAACGTGGTACGCGCATAGAGAGAGTGCAGGACAATAAGAACACGTTTTAGTGGTGCAACGTTGAGGGCTTGTTTTGAATGGGATCGGTTCAAGCAAAAATAGAAACAACTAAGTTACATATTTTCAATTAAGGAGTCCAAATAGATTTTCAGTTGAGGACTCCAAACCTATCAATTACAACTTCAGGACTTGTTTATCCCACTATAAAAACCCTCATTTTCCAATTCTCTTCAAACCCATCAGAGCATGAACTTTTACATTACATACCATTCGAAAGCCAAGAAATAGGGGTTTTTTTTTTCTTACGTCCTATTTCTATTGTAAAAATGAGTATCGCAATTGAGCAGCCCAAGCATGGTAATTTCCATTTTCTTTGATTTATTTATCTGTTTGGTATTTTGAAATTCATATAACATGCCCTCTACAGTGAATGTTTAAACATGTTGTATTTTAACATTTTGAAATTCTAGTCCTAACTTAATTCAGTTGCACCGACCTGGTCACAAGAATAAATTATACTTGCCCAATGATTGATTAGAATTCTTGACTACAATCAAATTGGGTTCGAACAAGACTTGCGTAATTTATATGTATCCCAATTCAATATTATACCAGTACAGTAGATGGTTTATTGATTTTCTTCATATAATTTGCAGGCTTTGAAGGGGAAGCCAAGAAAATCCAATGTGATACAAATGAATTTGTACTTGATGGAGGATTTCCCATTCCGAAATTGGCTCCCAGTGTAGGATTTGAAGCCCCAGAAATCAACTCATTTGGCAACTCATTTAGGTACTGCTTGCTATTATTTCACTTTGTCTTTAAGTCTACATAAAAATATCAAGAATGTGACACTAAAATAAATCTTCTAGTATAGAAATGTACCATTTTCAAGCCAAATTATGAGCACCAACATGTTGAATTAAATATTAGACTTCAAACATTATAATGATTTATTTTTATTTTATTTATTAATTGAAAAACTTCAACAGGGACTATGATGTTGAAAGCGATTGACAGAAATCAGTCGAGGAATACTACCGATTGAACCACATTAATCAGACATACGACTTTGTAAGTGCAAATTAAGTTAAAAATTTATAGAGATTGTTTACTTTCCTTTTGTAGTTAAAATTTGAGTGACTTGGTTATTGATGCAGAAAATTAAGATACACAGGTGAAGCTGATGAGGGAGAAGTATGCGAAACTTGATAGAGTCGATATGAGCATATGGGAATGTTGTGAACTTCTGAATGAAGTTGTGAATAACAGCGATCCTGATCTTGACAAACCTCAAATTGAGCACTTGCTTCAAACTTTTGAGGCCATCAGAAAAGATTACCCCAACGACAATGAGGATTGGCTGCATTTGACCTCGCTAATTCATGATACACTTACACCACTCTATGAACCGTTCTCTTTTCTCGTATATATGAATGGTTGTACTTGTTTGGGACTTTTGCCTATGGGCTATAGGTCTTGGAAAAGTGTTGCTACTTCCTAGCTTTGGAGAGCTGCCCCAATGGCTTGTTGTTGGTGAGTGGTCATATTTAAAAATATAAAAAAAATTAATTTAAATCTGGAACTTAAATGATGGGGGAAAAATGATGTAACAGATAAATATGTATGTACAAATGCAGGTGACACACACCCTGTTGGATGTGCCTTTGATCAGTCCATTGTTCACCACAAGGTAACAAACCATATTCATTAAAAATTGTGATAGTTTAGAATGAATACGGTCATTTTTGGCTAATAATACTAATGAAAATTCGAATTTCCATGCATTATTTCAAGGGCAATCCTGATACTCACAATCCTATGTACAACACCAAGAATGGAGTTTATGAAGAAGGGTGTGGACTAGAGAACGTTCCAATGTCTTCGGGCCATGATGATTATATGTACTTGGTAAGTCCACAAATTATTCACATTAATTATGAATTTGCATTTTATTTTGAAATTAATAACTAACTAACAATTTTTTGAATGATTATAGGTGGCTAAGGAAAATAATACAACTCTACCTTCAGCTGCATTGTTTATCGTCCGATACCATTCATTCTATCATAAGAATTTACGCTCATTTAATTAATTGCTTAAATACGATTTAGATTAACTAATGTTTGTAATTAGTGTACTACCATGGTATGTTTTGATGAAATGCAGCTCTGCATAGGGCTGGCGCTTATACACATTTGATGAATGAGGAAGGAATAGACAGAACTTGAAGTGGCTAAAGATATTCGAGTAAGTGTTATTAATATTTATTTTAAAAAGAAACTTTAAAAAATTATCTTCTTTATTATTTTATGATGTAACATTAACATAATTTTTGAAATGTGCAGCAAATATGACTTATACAGCAAGAGCAAAGTAAGAGTTGATGTTGAAAAGGCCAAGCCATACTACTATCTTTCCCTCTTTGAGAAGGTAAATAACTTTTGTTAATACTTTGTCTTAGAGATTATTATTTAATCAATTTATTCTGCTTTTGTTACATAAATAAATTTCTTCTATGCAATATTTTCCAGCAAAATTGAAATGGTGAATATTTTCTCAAGCAACGAGGAGTATACGATGATTAATTTCATAGATATTATTGAGAAGGGATTAATTCAGTGGTGTAACTTTTCATCTTATTATACGAGCTATTTTCTTCTAAATTTTATTTTTCATTTTCACTTGCTTTCCATTATTTCACCTTCCACTGCTCAGAAAAATATGGGTTTTTTAAAAAAAACCGTGTGAATTTATGCAATTAATTAACTTGTTACTATAATTATAGGGAAGTGAACAAAACATACCTAATAGCATCAAGCACCTTATGTTATTTAAATGTATTACAATAAATTCCAGGTTATTTACTAACTTCGTAGAGAGAGAGAGAGAAAAAAGAGAATATCACACCTCCCCTTCATATGTTTTTTCATAAAAAAAAAAGAAAAAAAATCACTATTTTAATTATTTATAGGCAAAAATGTAATTTTAGGACCGTATGTTGTCAATTTTTTTATTTCAGGACTTTAATTTTTAACGTTTTAATTTTAGGATTGCAATTTGACCATCAATTGCACAGTTAGGACTTCTAATCAAATTGGCCGAATTTTGCTTACATAGCACAAAATTTGCATATGTGGCACAAATTTTGACAAAAAATCCGACAAACAATGATAACATAGCACAATACACAAATACACAATATAAATATACATAAATACATATATATTTATATATACAAATAATATATATATATATATATAATTACAACCAATATATATAAACCCAACCTTCTCCCCACCCCTAACCCCCAACCCCGCCTCCACCCTCAGAGACAGATTGAGAGAGAGGGATAGAGGAGAGAGATTGAGAGGCGGGAGGAAGAGAGAGAGAAATCGAAAGGAAAGGAAGAAGAGATAGAGAGGGTGGGGGCAATCGAGAAAGAGAGAGAGAATGAGAGGCAGGTGGAGGAAGGACGCAGCAGCAACGGCGTGACGACAGCAGCGACGACGCGATGGGTGGAGGAGAGAGTGGGGAAGACAGATCGAGGCTGGATGATGAGAAATTGATGATGGACGAAGTAGAGATTTAGAGAGAGAGACAGTGGGGGGGGGGGGGGGGGGGGGGGGGGGGGGGGCGGGATGGAGGTGGTGGTGGAGAAAGAAGGAGGAGGAGGTGGCGGCAATGGGGGAGGAGGAAGGAGGCGACCGCACCAAGTGGGAGGGCGGTGGTGGCGTAGGGTGGGTGGAGGTGGAGGCGCGACGGGTGGGAGGGCGGTGGTGGGCTGGGTAGGGGGTTAGATTATTTTGAATAAATTACTAATTTTTTTATTTTTTAAATAAATTAAATTAAAATTTTAAGATAATTTAAATAAAAATAAATTTTTAAGGATAAATGACACACATACCCTATGTGGCCTACCAAGTCATAACAATATACAACTTGGATCCAAATAGTCTATGATGTGGCCAAATCTCGCAATTCGAGGTAAATTGTCCTAAATTTACAATAGATGATTAAATTGCAGTCCTAAAATTAAAACACCAAAAATTAAAGTCCTGAAATAAAAAAATTGGCAACATATGGTCCTAAAATTACATTTTCCCCTTATTTATATACCCGCAACCCTCTGCTAAAACCATTGGTGCTAGAAATATTAAGATTAAAAATAAAAAAATATAAATTATACACACACGCTAACGTATATATGTAACTATATATACTTTTTTATAAAGTACCAATACCTTCTAATAATTGTTTGGTGTTTTGATCTAGCCTTTTTTTTTTCCCTCTTTTCTCTCATGTGATATTTATCTTTCAATATTTAGTTTTCTTTGTATTTTTATTTATTTTTTTCAATAATAATACTCAATTAACTTTTAATCATTTTTTTTTTGTTTTGCATACCATCTGAATTTAACTTTCAATCAATTTTGTTTTTTGATTTTTCATAATATATAACATTATAAATTTATTAAACATGTTTGGTGTGTTTGGTCTGACTTTTATAAAATTTATTAAATTTGTAAATTTCACACACGCATAGAGTATGCCACACCCAAAGTTCTGAAAATCAGACCGGACACTGAACCGACGGCCTTATTGGTTACCGGTTCTACCACCGGTTCACCCGGTGTGATGTCATAAATATGTAATAATTATTAAATTAATTTTTTATATAAAAAAATCATAAATACATAAAAAATTAGAGAAAACTCAATAATAATAATAAAAATAATAATAATAATAACCAAACATGAAATTTACGTTACTATTTAATAAAAATCCAACTCATCATTCATCCTAAAGCTAACATATAACACTTAACAAGATAATTCAAAAAGCATATTTTGTCACACCTTACATCCAAGTCTAAATAAAACCAAAGGAGATTAAACAAAGTAAAACAAGATAAATCATCATAAATCATCCAATGCAGCATAAACTCATTTTTCAACAACAAGTTAAATCATCATAAATCGAGAAACATTGCTTCACCAATAAGTCATTCTCTCTGAAAATTTGCTGACATGTTTATCATCAAAATTCAAACGAATCCAGCTTATGCTCTGTGAGTCCCTCTTGAAATATTTAATTTTTTTTGGTTAGGTCTTGAAATATTTAATGATTTAGGCATATGTATATATATACAGATTGTATATACATATATATATTTGCCTTATATATATGTATATAGAGTATATATGCAGAGTTTTACATTAGCCCAACATAATTACATAGAGTCATCATGCTTAAATTTTAGACAATTGTAAAAACTACCATTCACACGGTGAGAAGAAAATAATACAATAGCATGACTTTTAATCTGATAAACATGCGCATGAATATCCCAAGAAAATCAAATTCAATCACCAAATTAGCAAAACTCGAACGAAATTTAAAAGGAAACCAAAGTTTTACCAAACTCAAACAGAAAAGGAAAAATGAGAAAAATATAAAAAATAGAAGAAAACCTGTGACGACCCCGGTAATCCTTAATATTTAAATAATTGATTTAAAATATTTTGCTTCTTGAAAATGTTATTATTATTTGTTGTTTTCAAATTTTAATCTGTTTTTGAAATTAACTAACAATTTGAACGGTAAAGTGTTAATTTTCGTATTTCGATTACCACTCATGGAAAATGCATATGTTAAATATTATGACTTTTCAAAAATAATATAAATAAGTATTATGGACTTTTATGCATGGAGAAGATGCAATTTTGAATAAATTACATGATTTTCCAAATTTTAGACGAATTTGACATTCTAACACAATTTTCGAAATTCTATGTCCTAAATTGCAATTTTCAAAAGTATAACTAAAACATTTTTAATTTCTGGAAAATATACATATATTTTCATATTTGTAAAGATTAAATTTCATAATTTTGGGATTTTTCTAAATTAATTATGAATTTTCGGATTTTATGCCCCAAAACCGTAATTTTATGTCCTAAAACCCTAATTTTCGATTTTTACAACAATAAATAAATAAAAATTCGAATTGTTAATGAAATAAAGATATGATTTCAGATTTCATAAGATTAGGACAATAAAAATCAGATTTTATTTAATTTTATTTGATTTTGTGTTAATATTTTATTAAAATATCTTCCTACAATTATTTGGTAAATCTAGAAAATCTTATACTTGGAGCATTCTAATGAGTTTAGGGCTTGAATCATCATATTAGGCCAACACATAATATAATTTAGGGTACAACTCATATTGTTTAGGGTAACATTTGTGTAAATTACAACCACAATTAGATGTGAACATAATTAATGTTAGGCCTAGTTGGAAGATCACATTAATTAATAAGATAAACCCTAATAAAATAATCTTGTTTCTTGGGCAACAACTATAAATAGGGGGGGTGATCTTCATTTCCATCACACACACAACACAAAATCCCGCCTATAAGACCCACACTCACAAACTCTTGCACTTTCAATATATATATCACACAATATCATTAGTATACCTTCCTATATACATATATATATAATTACCCCTCTTCTAAACCTATATATATACATATTAACCTTTCTATATATCTATACATACACTCTACACTTTATACTTATATAGAAGAAGGTAGTCCTTTGAAAGGTAGGAGTATTGTTTAACTTCATGAGTAGAATAGGAATTTAAGTATCTTATAAGTCTTAAATGTTTTATGCTTTTATTTTCACTGTAGTATTATGTGAAATTATGTGTCTACGTGCACCTATTAAAACACACACCCACCTTATGGGGTTGAATGATATTTCTACTCAACCGTCGCGTTGACTCTTCTTTTCCAATATTGTTTTTGAAAGAAATGAGATAGCGGATCAGAGTGGCGCAGCGGAAGCGTTTCGAAGCCATTTACGCAATAAATTTCTTTGGTATTCCTTTTGAAACTTGTAAATTTTGTATTTTGTACAAATTTTATGTGAAAATAATTATTTATACAACTATGAAAATATTACCGTTGCGCGTTTCAGTCCAACATATTTTAATAAAATATTAAGGGTATTTTTCCGGGTCGTGACAAAACCAAACAAGTCTTACCTTCACTCCATGAGCGTGGGACGGCCGCAGACATCACGCGGCAATAGACGGGAGGTGAGGCAGCGGATGGGCAGCGCGACGGGCGGGCGGCGGATGGCTAGGGTTCAAGGTTTTGGTTTTGTTTATGTTCTTCACACGTACACAAAAAAGAAGTAAGGAGTTGTTTCTATTTTAATCAGAAAAGAGAAAACCAAAAAAGAAAACAGAAAAATACACGGCCCGCCAAATTGGTCCATGAATTAGGATCGGTTCAACCTGTTTCATCGGTTCTTGGCAGGTCGAGTCAGTCCCGATTTTGGATGGTAGTTCGGACCGGACCAGGCGTCGGTTACTGGTCGAACCGGCCGGTCCGATCCGATTTTGAAAACATTGGCCACGCCTGCTAGTTCTTTTATAAATCACCAGCACTCTTTAATAATTATTTGGTGTTTTTGGTCTAGCTTTTAATTTTTCTCTCCTCTCCTACCTATCTTCTCTCCACAATTTAACCTCTCCTCAACTATTCAACGATTGTTTTTCTCTCTCTTTTCTTTCTTGTCTCCACTATTCAACCCCATCCTATATTTTCTCTTCCCTATCTATATTTAAACTATATAATTAAGTCTTATTTGAATTGTTTTTGTAATTATAATGATAAAATTTTATATTCTATATAATCTATACTATTTAAAAATGGGAGGAGTGTATAGTAACCACCTTTTGGTGTCTTTGGTCGAGCATCCAATCTCTCATCCTACCAATTTCCTCTCTCTCTCTCTCTCTCTCTTCCCTCCCCTTTCTCTCTTTTTTTTTTTTATTTTTTTTTAAAGAAACGGGGAAACGAGGCCCCAGGATATTTATTCCAACCAAAGAAAAGATGAAACAGAATTCAGATCCTGACAGAAGCCAAAACGCACAACAACGTGCCCAAACTCAAACATTGTCTACCTTAAGCCATTTCCATTTAACTCTCAAGTACGGCACCCCTAATTTATCAAGCCTACACAATCCTCTAATCTGTTTAGGTAAATTCCCAGCAACAAATTCAGCGCACCCTCTCGACGAGCAAGCCAAGTTAGCCAAACCATCCGCCACAGCGTTAGCTTCCCGGTAAACATGAGTAAACTCAGCGTGTAACTGCCTCAGCAGCTGTCCCACCTTAATTTTGATATGAACCATGTCCCATGCACAAGTATGCACCTCCTTAATGAGATGGAGAGCCGTAATCGAGTCCGTTTCCACCCAGACATGACGCAATCCCAGCTGAACGCACTGTTCCAGCCCCATATAGATAGCAATCAGCTCAGCTTGGACGTTAGTCTTTGTCCCAAGAAAAGCCGAGAACGCAAATATCACCCCCCCATCTGAGTCTCGCACAACTCCACCAGCTCCAGCAGGCCCCGGGTTCGACTTTGAGGAGCCATCAGTGTTCAGCTTCACCCAAGGAGGTTTTGGCGCTTTCCACAACACGGCCTTCGTAACCATTTTCTTCCCACCCATCACCTGCAAGCCCCAGCAGTAAGCAAGCTCTGAATCGCCTTTCCACTGTTTGGCGCCCAGCAGCTGCACATTATGAATTTGCACCACTAACGATTGGACTTGCTGCACAATGTGCGCTCCAGAAAAATGCCCAGCTCTATACTTACAATGATTTCGGGCCCTCCAAGTGCTCCACATTACTAATATCGGGATAAGGCACCGCACATGGAAGGATAACCCCCCACACGAAGCTTGCCAATAACAAAACATATCCAGTGCGGACTGAACAGCAGGAACGTCCATATGGAACATTCGAAAAAATTCAAGCCAAACATGTTTGATCACCTCATTCTCCAAAAATAAATGGACCTCGGTTTCAATATGAGACACCACGCAGCAGTGGCATTTGGATGCCAATTGAAAGCCTTTAGCTTGCAAGCGGACATCCGAAGGAAGCCACCCATGGAAGAGACGCCACATAAAAATCGAAGCAGCAGGCGGTATGGCCTTGTGCCAAATGCTCTTAAAATGCCGCCGCAAAGTTCCCCGCTGTACAATCTGTGACCAAGCCGACGATAAGGAAAAGCGCCCGTGAGTAGTCGGCTTCCAAATAGGTCTATCCAACTCATGTGAAACAGGGACAGCAAGCACCCTATCTGCCAGAGCAGGCGTGAGCAGCTATCGGATAACCGAAGTCCTCCACTGCCCGTCCTCTAAGCAAGAGGCCACTTGAAGCGCAAAGTTCTGCCCTGTCGGCGATT
Source organism: Petrea volubilis (assembly GCA_026212405.1). Lineage (NCBI taxonomy): Eukaryota > Viridiplantae > Streptophyta > Magnoliopsida > Lamiales > Verbenaceae > Petrea > Petrea volubilis. The sequence goes on along the minus strand of CM047876.1, from coordinate 9,982,526 downwards.
GAAATGAATTCAGTAAACCTCCAGGCAGCCACTGATCCATCCACAACGAAAGCTGTCCCTGCCCAAGTTGCCAACAAATTTGTTTCTCCACCTCCATTTTAATCGCACAAAGCCGCTTCCAGATTGGGGAATTTCTCGGCTGTGGGCCGATCATATAGGGGTGTGACTTACGAACATACACTGTGTGTAGATATCGTGCCCAAAGAGATCCATTCAACCTAAACTTCCACCAGAGTTTCCATTGAAAGGCACAGGCCACATCTTCAAGGAGTTTCACCCCAAGACCACCTTCCTCCATCGGGCGAGCGATAGACTTCCAGTCACACCAGTGCATGACCCGGCTCCCATCCCTGCTGCCCCAGAAAAATTTGTTGAACATCCGAGATAATGTGAGGAATATCTTCTTCGGTGGGTATAAAACTTGCAGCAAGTATAACGGCACAGCTTGTAGGATGCTCCGAATAAGCACAAAACGACCAGCATATGTAAGCCAAGAGGATTCCCAGCTCACCATACGACCCCACACTTTCTCCAAAATCCCATGAAACAAAACAGCTTTACACTGTCCAGTGAAGAGAGGGGCGCCCAGATAAGTGAATGGCAGCGAGCCCTGTTGAAACCCGTAATATCGAGGAGCTTGAGCACTTTCCATGTGGGGCAGGACGAACCAACCATAAACGTGCTCTTGGCATTGCTGAGCAGTTGCCCGGACAGCAATTGATATTCAGATAATACCCCCATAACAGCCTTGGCCGAAGATGGATTAGCATTGAGAAATACTATAAAGTCATCGGCGTAGGCTAAATGCGAGACATTGAGAGCACGGCGAGGACAGTATCGCACACCCTTCGAACTAGAAGACAGCATATCCAACCGACGGGAAAGCCATTCCGAAGTAAGAATGAATAATGCCGGAGACAATGGATCCCCCTGCCGTAGTCCCCTAGATGAAACAAAGGAGGGAGAGACGCAGCCATTTAATAGAACGTGGAAACGGCAACGCGCAACACAATTAGAAATTAAATGAACCCACTGCTCACTAAAGCCAAAGGCCCGCAACAGCTCATACAAATACGGCCAGTGCACGCGGTCATACGCCTTAGCCATATCCAGCTTGAAAATTGCTCTATCACACATTGATTGGTCATTCAAGATATGAACTAACTCCTGTGCAAGGAGGATGTTATCGGCAATCTCCCTCCCTGGAACGAAACCTGATTGGGAGGGTGAAATCATGATGGGCAAGATCTTGGCTAACCGCAAATATAGCATCTTAGTGAAAATTTTATTAACCACCGTACACAAACTTAGCGGCCTGAAATCTGCCCAGGTCTGCGGGTTAGGTTTCTTCGGGAGAAGAACCAAAGTAGTCTCAGTCATGCTTGAGGGCAAGCAAGTCCCCTGCATGAAATCCACTGCAGCCTCCAGAACCTCCTCTTGAATAATATGCCAACACTTTTGAAAGAAATAGGCTGAAAAGCCATCCGAACCAGCAGTGGCGTGCGGCTTCAGCCCCATGACAACTTCCTGTAATTCCTCCATGGTGGGTGGACAGCATAATGCGGCATTCTTGGAAGGAGTGACCAAACGAGGTATGCACGAAGATAAATCCATGGCCGGGACATCTGTGGCCGTGAGTAGAGACGAAAAGAACTCCTGAGCAGACACGAGCAACGACTGCGGATCCGTAATACGCTGTCCATCAGCAGTGATGGAATGAACGGCGTTCCGTGTCCGCTTCACTTTAACCAAATTATGGAAAATAGGCGGTATTCCTCTCCCCCATGACCAGCCAATCACAGTGCGCCTTCTGCCGCCAGAATTCCTCTTCTTGCTGCAGCACCTCTGTCAATGAAATATGCGCAGCACGAAGTGCAATCTCATTCTCCGCCGTAGGCACCTGAGCAAAAACAGCTTCCCAATGGGCAGCCTGAGTTCGGGCATGCGAAACCTTAGCATGAATATCCCCAAAGGTTTCTCGATTCCATTTACGAAGCACTTGAGCAAGCCGCTGAAGCTTATGACGCAGTTTCAGCAGCCCATGAGCAGTCACATGCATATCCCAAGCCGTAGCCACGACCCGCTGAAAAGACGGATGAGCGACCCACATATGCTGAAATCTAAAACACGGAGTCCCCCGCCACTGCTTGGACGAAGCCGCGATAGTGATAGGCGAGTGATCAGACAAGAAGCTCGCAAGGTGAGCCACTTGCATCCTGTCGAACGCCAATTGCCAAGCGCCATTAGTCACCACTCGATCCAGCCGTTCCCAAGTGACCCGATTAGTCCAAGTAAAATCACTCCCCTCGAAAGGCGTGTCCTCCAGGTCACAATCTTGAAGACACTCATTAAATTCAGTCATGGAGCCCCAACTAGGCGCAAGCTCCGCCCTGTTTTTCCGAAACACGCCTGATAACATTAAAATCCCCTCCCACAATCCAGGGGCCAGCAGTGATATTAGCCCGTAGGCCCTCCCACAACTCCCGCCTCCGAACTCGATTATAGCTAGCATACACAATAGTGAAGATCAGCCTAGAGGCAAAACCCGGAACCTTCACGCCAAGGTGCAAATACTGAGCATGATCCACAATGACCTCAATCTCCCAAGTAGATTGGTACAAGACCCAAATATGATTCGAAGTATTGGCAATAAACTTAGCAAACCCAACTTCTGACAGTACACCGACCTGTTCAAAACTGTCTTTGGTTCGATAATAGCCACTAACTCAATCTTAGCAGCAGCTTTTATTTGCAAGATGTAACTAAGCTTCAGAGGATCAGTGATCCCCCTACTGTTCCAAATGAAAGCGTTAAACATGATGTAATGACGAGGGCAAGCTGAGCACCCCTTTACTCCGAGTCACTATATCCGATTTCCTTGCCATCTTCTTCCGTTTGTGTTTGGCAGATTTAATTTGAGCACGATCACAATCAGAGGCGTACTGCAAAGCAGCCTCAACAATAGCAGCAGACTCGGCAAAGTCCGAAGGGCACCCTCTTTGTCCGAATCAGTCAGATACCCCTCATGTTCAGCATCGGTCTCCAATACTGGAGCCAAAGGCCCCTCATACGGATCAGGGATATCATGTGCAACCGCAGCACATCTCCACATCCCCTTTCTTTCTCTATTTTCTTAACGTGTTTAACTTTCTCTTACTTTCTTTTTCTCTTATCTCACCTTCTTTTTTTTCTTTCTTATTTATTTCTTACTTATCATAAATTTCATAAAATATATTAAAAATTCAAAAGTTAATGAATATACTATTAAAATTTAAATATGTACTATATTATATTTTATTTTTATTTCGATCACGGATCGAGTGCGCCCAATTCACTAGTATATGTAACTTATATTTACACTAGCATGAATCTCATTGTACACAAGATGGTATTAAGTCTTTTGTCTTGTAAAATATAGAAGATAAAAATATTATTCGTACATTAATATAAAGATTATTCTATAAGATAAACTTATTTCGCTCCTTGGGGAATAATGATTTTGAATGGTATATTCTTATAACTTAGAAGATTCGAGCATTTATATGATTAACTTGAATGAATTGTCAATATATATAAAAACCCCTCTCCAATGTTTATCGATGGATTTCTCTGCCATTTTTTTTTTCACAATTTCGTCAAATTCGTCATGATATTCATCGTTTTTTGTTGTTGAATTGCCAGTTTTCTCTTTTTGAATGCATATTGTTTAACTATCACTAGAAGAAAAATAGCTTGTTGCAACGATATTTTTACTACGGTTTTTAAAATGTAGTAACAAATAGTTAATTGCTACGAAACTTAGACCGTGGCAAATAATCAACGTATAAAACAATAATTCACTATGAAATTTAGATCAGTAACAAGCAATACAAGTAATAAGACGGTTATTTACTATGAAATTAAGTTCGTAGCAAATGAATAAGTACAAATAGTTATTTACTACAAATTCAAACCGTAGCAAATAAGAAAAGTAATAAGATTGTCATTGTACATAAAATTCAATTGTAAAAAGGGGGCTTCTAATAAAAGTAGCTTTGTACTACCTAATATTAGGTATGGTTTATTATTACCACGTGTACTTAAATTTTATTTTAACACATTTATATATTTTATTTGACCTATAACCAGCTATATAAGTCACATTATTTATTTGAATTATTCAAAATATGGGGTAAATATCTTTTCAAATCTCCTCAATTTAAGGGATTATGAGAAGAGAATCCTAATAAGTAGGAAAATTAATCAACGCTAATTAATTCTCTCCTCTCTCTCGTCCCCGCCCCACCACCCCCCCCCCCCCCCCCCCCCCCCCCCCCCCGGTTTGCCATCTTGTCTAACACATATAAAGGCTAATTATATATGGAAATGAGTGGTAAATATACATATATCAATTATATTATAATAAAATTATAAGTAAGCAGAGTATCAAATTAAATAATAGTATACCTATGTTAATAATTTTATTTTCTAAATTAAAATAAAAGATTTTTTTTATTAGTATAAATTCATAGTTATCATCTGTATCAAAAACAAATTCATAGTTATCATTTAAAATATTTATTTACTCAGTTAATAAATTAAGTAATTATTATAAAAATTATTGATTATTGGGGTTATGGAATTTTAATTATTTTAGCGAATTGACATAAATTTACTAATGATGAATAGTGATTTGGAAACATTGATCAAAATAAAATAAACTAAGAAGATAGATAAATATTGTTAAATTTATAATTAAGAGATGGATATCTCATTTTAAGCATCAATTTAATTTTGAATTTAAAATACATTTTAAGCACCAATTTAATATTTAAGAAGCAATCAAATTTTTGTTGTTATATTCAATAAAAAAATATATTTCAAAAAATTAATAACACATTACCATAAGAAATTTGTTGAAATTAATATGAATTACAATATTTTTTTATTAAAATTTGTATGATAAAATGCTCTACATGTTATTATGTTTGGTGATAGATCAAATTAAATGCTAAAAAATATCTATTAAAAATTAATAAAAAAGCTAATGATAAATGGATAAAATAGATTTAATATAATGGACCTCACACATATAAATAACATTTAATTTATAGGTAAACAACAATAGCAGGTCATGACAACCTGCATATTAAGTTACAGGTAAACGTAACTTGTAAAACAGGTAACAGGTACTCTAATAAAATAGGGTACCTAACATTAAACTTTTTCTATCATACCTAACAATAGACAAAACCCTTGTAAAAAAAATAGAAAAGTAAGAAAACTTACATAATTAATTATTCTTTTGCAAAATTACTTCACTATTATGCCACCACATTCAAATATTTGAATTTCATATTAGTCCACATATAGAAAGAGACGTTTTTGAAATTTATCATTGATTTGGGTAAATATACATTAACTATATATCTTCGTCGAGTAAAAAGTAAAGCTCTCTCTCTGAGTACCTCTTAGTCCACTAGAGAGTACTACTAGGGCCTCTCTGACGATCCCTGGTAGTGAATGCCAGGATTAGTAGGAATAGGGGAGGTGATTCTCAACTAGGCGGATCTATCTACAATCAAAATATGCTATGGCGACAGGAGAGTGGATTTGTTGGAGGAAGAACTCTCCACGCCTCTCTATCTGGACATGCTCGCTAGTTGAATTGAA